>VZSC01004252.1:212654-231145 GCA_013398225.1 Steatornis caripensis
TCCCCCCCCCCCCCCACTCCCAAAATAAAAATGACTCGAATAATTGTGGCTGGGTTTGGGCGCCCTGCCGATGACGGTCCTGTTTTTCGCTCTGCCTTGTTAGCATGCGGAAGGCAGGACTAAATCTGAACCCGAGGGAAGGAGTTACCGAGGAAAATGGATGTTAGAGGAATCTGCTGCTTCCTCTTGCAGTTCGCAAGTTTGTCGCTCCTTTGAGCCTTTGGTGTCTTTTAGGCTCTTAGGAAGAAAACTAGGGCTTGGTGTTGAGCTTTGCCGGAGGGCGTGGGGGCTGTGGATATTAACAGCAGAGAAGTGACAGGCACGGCCTTTGCTGTTGGGCTCTGTGCAGGTCTCCTTCATTTCTCAAGGAATACCTTCCCTTGCCCTTCCTCATCCGCAGCCTTACGAGTTTGCAAACTTAAAGCCTTGGGTCTGAGAAACTATCTGGGAGCTTACTGTTGTATTAACCAATAACTAACCTGGCTAAAGGTAATAAACTTACTTTCAGGATCTCCTCTGTAGATCCATGAGCAATTCTGATGATTTCTGTAAAGGGTAAAAAATCGGCGTCCTTTCCAATCACTGTCGGCACTGAAGACCCAGGCGGTGTAGCAAGCAGTCAGACCTGGTTTTAGGCGGGCACGTCAGCAGATTCGGCTGAGCACACAAAAGGTGCAAGGCCACAGAATAAAAAACGACTGTTTTTAGTTAGGTGATTTTGAGTGTAGAACTACTCTTGGTTTGCTGTTTCAGATCAGCAAAACCTGCACTGTAGCAAGGATTTCCTGAAGTTAGAAACTGAGCAATGTAAAGGAGAATCTCTTGTTTCAGATGAGCTGAAAGGTATATTTCCAGTCTTTTCTGTTCACAGATAGCCCTGGGAATGTAAACTGATGCAAACAGGATCACCAGGATTAGAAGCTGTTCACAGACTCCTCCTAAAAAAGAACTGCTATTCACAGTTCTCTTGCAAGCACTTAAGAGATGGCTTTGGGGGATTATGAAGCATTGCCCTATGTCCCCTGTGTGTTGGGGGAAGACCCCGGAGTGAAGCCGAAGGAGTAAGCACATTCAGATCCCACACACTGTATTTTGTTGGAAAATTTCAGGGGAGACCATCCTCCATCTCGTTGCCCAGCGTGCCATTAATGTCTCGTGATGGGAATGACTGAGCAGGAACTGGCATTCTTTAGCAAGGGGAGAGAAGGTTGTAGGGGAATGTGAAAGGAATGTGAAAAAAAGGCACACGCAGAAAGACAGGGGAGGTGAAAACACCGAAGCTATATTTGGGGAAGAGTGGAAGTGATGGTCTGGGAAATTGTGCTGGCATGCTGTCTGCTTTCAGAGACACCACTGAGCAGCATCATTTCAGTCCGCACACACGCACACACACCTCCACCCTGCTACCTTTTCCTTGTTAGGAGAGACTTCAGGTGGAGATTGTTCATCTTGCAAAGTAGAGAAGGCCGTTTCAACTCTTAAGGTGAGCCCCGTGCAGAGTTCTGTCTTCACAGTGGACATCATGTTCCTTTGCAGCTCAGCTGGATAAAAGCGATGAAGAACTAAGGGTCACAGACACCATACTGGCCTATCCAGGTATCATTAGCCAGGTCATGGCGTGTATTGTTCAGGGAATAGTAACAAAAAAGAAAAAATCATCCTGGTTTGGATCGTTGGGGATGGGGCAAAACAGCTTGAAACTCTTGTATTTGGTGCTTGAATGCCTATCATCTTGACCATCTATCTGACCTTTACTACGAGGAGTTGACCCAATACAGTTGTTCACTTTTTCTGCTCTTTTAATTTACTTGACCACCCTCATTAGCCTAGTTTCTACTAATAAATCTTCGTCATAAATGAAGCAGAGACCTGCAGCCATGGATTGGTAAGCTAAAACCAAGCAGGCTAGGAGAATGAGAAAGAAACCTGTTTTCTATGTGGGTGTGGTGACTGGTGGACAAACATGGTAAGACTAGCCCTCACCTTCCACATTTCTACAGAGGGCACGTGTCAACGGAAAATGCAGCAGAATGCTTTTGTGCCTAACACGAAAGACTGTCAGCGATCTCCTTACAAAGCGTCAAGAGGTATTAAGAGTTGTATAATCCTCTGTAATAAGAAAATTCAATGAAGATGGGTTATTTATTCAGGAGGAATCTGCAAGGATCTCAGAAGAAACTGAATGTCTTCTTTCACTCCGTGAGCAAGAATCCTGCATAGCTGGGAAACGCCTCCTCTTTTATCCAGCCATCATTGTGTCCCTTTGATTATGCTGCCACAAGACCTAGCATACATCGTTTGCAAAGCTCTGCACATTAGGGAAGTAAGCTTTACTGTTCTGTAGAAGGTGAACGGTAGGACTGTAGCCATCAGAAATAGGGAAATAAGGACACAGAATGGTTAAATGACTTGTCCAAGGCCATGCAGGAAACCGGGGGGACAGAGCTCCAATTTCAAACGTGTTTGGCATTTAGCCCAATCTTCAGGTCATTAAATGCTGCTGCTTCTCTCCTTAGGAGAGACACTTTCTAGAGGGAAACAATGGTCATGATAAGGAAAGTATGAATTCTGTTACAAATATTTTTGCAATAGATAATTTATTGGTATTGTATTTTTCAAAGTCCTGATTATTTTCAGTCAATTCTAGAAAAAATAGTAATGAATAATAATGGATTAATTATGTTATTATGGAATAAAGTGCTTCCCTTATCCACTTAGCAAGGTGCTTGGGCATTGCACAGATAATTACAAATAAAGTGCAGCAGTAGTAATTAAAATAAGCATGCATTATAAAAAAACAAAACAAAATGCAAATGAGTCAAGCCCGAGGATTTAATGGAAAGGTCTAATATGACATGATTTAATTTTATATTTCTTTAGCTATTTAATTCAGTCAGAGGCGAGTGAATCCATAAATAAGGATATACTAATAAGCATACGCGATAGGGAAAGGTAGTAACATCTTCAGGTGTTTCATCTGCAGAAAAATTCTCACTGCAGAGTGTTCTTGTAACATTTTCTGAGAGGTCCTAATCCCGCTTTAATTTGCAACAGCTCACTGAAACTTGATGCAAACAAATCGTTCCAGCCTTTTGACAGGAAGAGACTTCCCATATTTTTCCATTTGAAAGTCTGCTCAAGGCATCTCCCTCCTCTCAATTACATTCCCTCTTCTTCTCCTGCACAGGAGCTCCTCACAGCAAATCCAGGCAGTCTTCTCCCCGTTTCTTGCATTTGACTGCATTCTCCTCCACCTTCCAGGCTCAGGCTTTGCAAGGTAACAACCTTCTCCTGGTAATTCAGTATCCAAAGTGCTACCGGTTTGAGATGGAGGTCATATAGCTTAGGTTCCCAGCTATGAATTTATGATCTTATTATCGTTAGCTTATGAGCTTATGACAAGTTTTTTTATAATTGTGTAAGACATATTTCTATTGTCTTTCTTTTAGGAGAAGGAGCATTATGTACAAGCACACCTGAATACAACAAAGGTTATTGGTATTCAAGGTCAAGTCCTTAGTACTCAACGAAACGCAGTTTAATGTTGGCCAACCCACCTAAATTAACCTAACGTTTTCTACCCTCCTTCCCGTCTCTCTCGAAACTGCGGCAGAATCTCAAGTGAAATCCCAATGTGCAGTGTTTCCCACTGGATCCATTCTAATCCAGTTCTTAACACGGATGCAAAAGGAAGCATAACACAAATCATATAAAAAAGAGTAAAAGATGAGAGGAGCAAGAAGCAAGAATCACGGTCTTCCACCTTCCATTCTGATTTCTGGGGGAAGATGGGGCGTTTTCAGTCCCACCTGGAAGTTAGCAGCTGCTCGAGTAGAGATTCTCAGAACTGCTTGCAAACAGCCTACAGACCAAAAAAAATCTGCAGGAATTAGATGAATAATTTCAAAATAGAAGATAGAATCAAGACAATCACAATGTACTCATGCATAATTCATGGTGGAGAAAAAAATCTACATCTCCTGAATGCTTCTTTCACTCAAGCTTCTTTCACTTATCCAAAACTATTCAGATCAATGAGAGATGTTTCACCAGGTCACTGTCTGCTTACATATGGTAAACAGAAGGATAAAACGAAGATAAGACCAAGTAAAGTGCATTGCCCACCATCACATAGGACACTGCTGAGGGTCTGTAATTAGAAAGCATTGGAGTCAACAGCGGTTCTCCCTCTGCTTCTGGTGAGGATTGAGTAAAGGCAGGAGGAGTACTCTGGCATCTTCTACCTCAGTCCAGCACCTAAAAGCCAGATGGCATCGTCTGCAGTCCTACCTATGTTCTTTAAACTGAAATCTGCAACAAGATGAACAGACACTCTCCTGTTTGGGCTGTTGAATTGTTAATTCATAGTGACACCACAAAATCATGAGCGAAGGGAAAATACCTTGTTCTATAAATCAAACATAAAGAGCTGAGGTGTAAGGACAAATACTTCAGATTCTTTCACTGTCCATTTTTTTTTCCTCTTCAGTGGAGTACAGCTAAACTGACATATAAATATTTTAAAACAGCTGCTTATCAGGAAAAAGGTACAAGCTCTGTATTGTAGCCTTAGCTGAGATGTGTAGTTTTGACACATTTTAAAATATTGACTGTATCTGAACTGTGCTATTGCAGCCTTGCATTATTTACTGCAAATTAAAAGCAATCCAAGTCCCTCTTTAGAATGCACTTTCCCTTTTAATGTTGCTAAATGTTACATCATCTCCTGTCTTTTTAATGAAACTAAGCTTTGACCACTTAATAGATTAATTCTAGAGAGCAAAAGCTACACAGAGACATTTTTCTTCACAGTCAGTCAGGCTTTTGTTTGAACTGACAGTTGTTCAGTCTTTTGTAAATACTGTGGTAAAATGAAAAAATTGAATACGAGCTTGATTCTCCAAATCTTATCTGACTAGTCCCACTAAATTACATGGGGATTTTCAGATGGGGTAAGTTTTTGTGATCTGACCTTGCATAAGATACACAGAAAAATAAGAGGGGAAAAAAAAGAGAAATGGAATAACGTTAACTCGAAACTCATACTCCAACTAGAAGCTTAAGAAAACAAAACACATGCATGAACAGTATACGTTTCAGCTAAGGCTACAATATACCATTTTTCTGATGAGCAGCTGTTTGAAATATTTGTATGTCAGCTTAGATGTGTTCCACTGAAAGGGAAAAAAAAATTGAAAGAAACTGAAGTATTCGTTCTTACCACATCTCAGCTCTTTATGTTTGATTTGTAGAACAAGGTCTTTTCCCTTTGCTCCTGATTTTGTGGTATCGGTATGAATTAACAATTCAACAATCCCAACAGGAGAGAGAGTTCTGCAGATTTCAGTTTAAGGAAGGTAAGACGGCAGACCATACCACCTGGCTTCTAGGTTCAGGACTAAGGATGAAGATGCCAGAGGACGCCTCCTGCCTTTACCCAATGCAGAGGAAGCACTGCCGCTGATTCCCAACACTTTCTGATTACAGACCTTCCGTGGCGTCCTGTTTCACCTTGAAAGCGTGGCTTGTTTGGTCTGTGCTCCCGTTACGTAACAGGGGTAAGCAGATGCTGACTTCTCAGGGAAATTAAAGCCAGCACAAATCAATAACACATCTGGCCTGACGTACAACTTACTGTATAATCTCATGCAGCTACTAAACCTGGAACATGAGTTTAAGAAAAACATATCTCCAGAAACCGCCTCTGGTACCGCTGCGAAGATAGCAAAAGGTAGAGCATTTGTCTCATTGCTTAGTATCTTTAGTCACGTCACTATAGTTAATCTCTGTCATTGCTCACAAGTTGGAATATTTTTCTCATTTGAATTTATCCTTTTTACCTTCCAACCAGTATTTATGCCATTCTCCACCAGGGTAAAGAACTCTTTAGTCCTAAAGCCTTTCTCTCTCCTTGAAGGTGACTGATCAGATCACCTGATGATATTATTTTTAGCAAGCTAAATGGACTGAACTCTTCAAATGATGAAATCTTTTTAAAACTTGAGTCTTTGGGGGGCTTTTGAGGTAGTCCTTCAGACTTGCTGATACACAGTGTGGTCCAACTAGAGGCAGGCCAAATATTTGCTGAAGAGGTCGATGCTCAGATGTCTTCCTGTCTCTCATTGTGCATTATTTATGGGGTCTTCCTTCTACTCATGTTAACCTTTGCCTTCAAATCTGCTTACAGACAGGATCCCCCCACAAATCAGACATGCTGACTTGTGATAAATATTTCTATTTTGGTGTCTGAAAGCATTTCAAGGAACAAATGAAGAGACAAAAAGGATCCTGTGACTCAAAACCAACCGAACCTCCAGGTTCTTCTTTGAGGAACATGGCAGAATTGCTTCAGACAGCTACCTCCATCTACATTCCTGCAAGCGACTCCATATGGTAGGACCCCTGTCTGCACAGTCTCTTGCAAAGGACACAAAAGACCACTCCGTTTTGGGGGGCCCAGATGTAAAGAGCAGGAGATAAGTCAAATGGCTGAAGATCACAGCTGTAGTTTTTGTGCATTAGCTTAACGTTAAGCTCTGGGTGCAAGCCATTCCATCTTGTGAATTTTTTCACAACTGATGGGATTTTGGCAATGGTTGAAGCCAATTTAGCGACAAGGCAGGCAGCTGAAACCTTACAATATTTAACTTGGCCAGAGAGAAATTCTCCACTGATTTGCTGGCTACTATATTTGCCCATCTCCCAAGCCTAGCAGACCTTTTCAGATAGTGAGCAGAAGTATCTTCTCAAACAATGCTACACTCACTTTTAAAAGAAGGAAAAAAGAAAAAAAATCCCCAAAAGCTCACAGCAGCACTGCTGCTTCTTTCCTTCGCATGCAGAGATGACAGTTCAGTTACTCCTTCCCTCTGCAGCACTCTCTGCAGCACTCGTCTTGGGAAGGTGGAGAGAGAAATGGCAAAGGATAAGGCGTCCTGTCCCTGGGGGGAGAGGGCTTAGGAGCCAGAAGCAGTAATAGTCTGTGGATGGTGGGGTGGGAAAACCAATGTGAATTGGGAAGCATGATATATAGGGAACTGACAAGGGGCAGAGGATTCAGGGCGCATAGACTGTTAGTCCCTGGGGTGGACAGAACTGAGTCGGGGGGAGGGCTGATGTTTGGTCTGCAGGCAAGACTGATGTGGAAGTTGCAGAGAAGTGAATGTGCAGACGGAGGCAGAAAGGTGTGAGGGCAGGAGGTATCTGAAGTTCTTCCCAGTAAACTGAAGAGAATGGCTGAATAGTTGTTGTAAAGATGTGCTGAGTATGGTTGAAAGGAAAACTGAAAATTTGAAAGCTGGGTTGAAATCCACTGTGTAAGACTTTAAAAGCTTATCGATAACAAAAATCAGATGCCTAGGAAAGAGAATTACAGTGGGAGCAACACAAAGTGATACTTTCCCAAAATCTGCTTCCAGACTTGCTGAGTCAGAGGTGATACCCTTGCATTAAAAAGAAAACCTCAATAGTTTTCTCTTCTGTCGGTTTGGCTGGTCTCACCTTGAACCTGTCCAAATTTTTAGCATTCACAGCACCCTGTAGTAGGAAGCATCAGATCTTTGCTCCAGCTGTACTTAGATCTCTTTGTGTGCACTACCGAGGAACAAGGACAGCATCACATACCTGAATGAGGCATCAAGACCACATGAGCAAACAGAGTCCTCTCTCCAAAGATGTCACCGCACAGGAGCATGCAGGTACCTGGGCCTTGGTCAAAAGACAACACCAGACGTTCCATTGACTCTGTTTTAGTTTCAGGTCTGGATCCCAAAGCAGCCGGAGTTATTTGTTGATGTCTTAAGTTATGATTTGTTTAAAAGCTTCCCATCTGTTCAGGTTTATACTCTCGTTTCATACGCATTTAAATTACTGCTGGATGGATGTGGTAGAGTGATGATTTCGGAAACATTCTCATTGTTTTTTAATTTCTTATGATGTGCTGTGTTTTTTACAGAGATCAGCACAAAAAGGCAAAACACAACCAACTGTGACAAAATATATAAAACAGCATGAGCTGCCTACAGATAAATGAAAACAGTCCAAAATAATAGAGACCAATGTGAATCATGACCAATAAGCATATTTGTAATAATAAACATGTCATCTGTGTCAGATAAACAATTCACAAATATTTATTAAGATAACAAACAGATTATTAATAGAGAGACATCCCAAATTCAGATCATGTCTTTCAGTCCTAGTAAATATGAATTAGCAGCCAAATCTGCCAAAATAAATCTGGCACTCTCACAGAGGTCATCATACCTAACAAATTAAAAAAAAAAAAAGGAGAGTGCAAAAGAGGAGAGACTAGACAAGCATTTTCATTTTCTTTCTATGAGTATGACATAGTTTTAGAGCGATCAGGCTGCATTAGTGCTACTAAAGATGATGCAAGCATGATGATAAGAAAAAACTGGAGGCAAGGTTGAGGGAGAGGCATTCCCTGGTAGCTGCAGTTCTGACCCCAATCCTATAAGCTGCTCCAGGCGAGCAGGAGCACGAGGCCTCATTTTGAAATCAGTGGGTTCAAGCCAAGCACAAAAATCTGTCTAGTTGGAGCATCAGCCTGCAGTTACCATTTACCTCCTTTTGCCAGTCTTTCAGATGCAGATACCATTCCGTTGATATGGCATGAGTTTTGATGTCGTGAGAAAAAGTGACAGGGTATTTATTCTTTGACTCTGGTGGTTGCAGAATGAAGCCAGTTCATTTAAAAAGTGAACCAAAGTTAACTTTCAGGAGCAGCTAAATAAAAGCAGTTGTTTCTTAATGCAAACCTGGCACTAGTGCATCATGAAGGTGATGGCTGTACAGTCTGGAGCTTCTGGAAATGGAGAGGCTGAGGTTGTAGCAGCAGTGGGAATTCTTCCATAATCTACATTCTGTAGGTTTCACAGCATAGATTTCAGGACATATACAGTATTGTACCAAACTGAACAAAACAAGCCTAGAAAATAATGTGACCGAAACAATATTTGGTTTGGCATTAATTTGTTGTATTTCCTTCCCTTCTGTGAAGGTAATGGTACATACTCGAGGACAGGCTCCTGCTACCTCCCCACGGCTATACTGAAAGAGGAAAAGGAGGAACTCATAATGTGACAGTCTGCCTATCCTGGCTGGGTCTCCAAAGAGGAGCAGGAGAAAAAACTACCTCATCACTGCTGCTGCTGGTTCAGATAAACCCATGGAGCTACTGTGATGGAAGCCCACGTGGAGATGATGTTCTGGCAACTGCTGGCATTTTTACCACCCACCACGCTAATTAACCGCTTCATCCTTGCTGGCACTTCCAGTGGTGTCACTGCTGCTTCAGGTGAACTGGAAGGTAGCCCTGATCGGAACCTGTCCTGCTTCAACAGCTAAGCTGTAGCCAGCACACTGTTTGTTCAGTGGACTCCTGAAACATTAAAACCCTCTCTTACTGGTAAGAATTGAGCTATGTAGAGCTAAAGGCAAGGGTTTGCTACATGCTGTCAAAGTTGGTGAGTAAAACTCCCATTGACTTCAGCAGCAGCTGAGATTTCACCCTACATGATGTCTGCATTGTTTTTCTAGTGGTTCTGAGGTAGTGGTGAATATGAAGTATTTTGCAGTGATAGAGACAAGATAGAGTATTGAGCCACAGTTTGCATGACTTCAGGGAATATACCCCAAAATAAAATCAGGAGCTCTCTACTGTAAATACCAGTCAGCACAATAAGAGGCAGATGTTGCCCCTTCTCCCCACTGGAGCTAGTGCCATCACAGCCAAGGCAGTCTGAATTTTAAGGACAATTTTTGTAGCTGGTTTATATTTTCATTTGCCTTCTGATAAGTCCTACTTACTCATTTTGAGGTACCTCCAAAAATTCATCCTCTTCCTTTATGTTTATATATTGGAATAATTTCAGATATTCTTTCCCACCGTGGCAGTTGTTTTGTGAAGGTCCTGAGTCCTTTGACTCTTTTCCTTTACAAGCCATCTTCTTCCTCCTAATGCTGTCTGACTTACCTGTCCTGGCCATCTCTGTGCTTAGCCTACTTCCTTGCATGCTGGAAAGGTCAATCAAGTCTGTAAGTTCCCAACACCATACACAGACTCATCCACAACCGCCCGCTTTAAAGGCAGGAGTACCCCAAGGCTTTGCAGGCAGAGGAAACCTGTGCTGTCTCCCCATTCAGAGAATGCAGCTTGTCTTTAGCAATCCAGATCAGCACCTCTGCCTGGCACCAAAATACTTGGGCAAAAATAGATAGAGAGGCCGCCTTAAACAAACTTAGGGGATTTCTGGGCTCAACCCTGATTCTCTGCATTCAACGGGAAATTCAAGGACATATTCGTGATCCATATAGATTTGAAAACATGCCTTTTGTTGTTGATTAAAGCTTATCCTGAGCTGAGACATTGGGAGCTTGGCTGTGGTCCTGTCTTCCTTCCCGCTGAATATTCTTGGTTTCTGACTCGTTTCACTGGATGTGCTCACCTACTACCGAAGGCCATGTTGAAATGGATGTAGTGAATTGTTTGTCATAAAAAGTGTATTTGCCAGAATAAACATTCAGTAAACGCAAAATCGGTTGTGCATTTGAGGTGCACTCACGGAGCATTTTTGACATTTAAAACAATGAGGACAACGTTATAGGAATGACAAAATGCTTCTTTTCAATGTATTTTTAAAAAATTGTTTCAATGTCCTAGATGAAGTCATAAGGTGATAGGGACAGAGGTGAGTCCTATGCCACCACCCAGTTACCGTCCTTCTGTTCAGCACCTCCTGGTCAGGATGCTCACACAGACCACGACAGAATGGTGTCGGACACGTCAGGGGTGCACAAACATAATCCATTTCTCAGGGAAGAGGTGCTAACATTGGAGCACAAGGTGCACCCCCTTCCTGCACTCCAGTTCATATGAAACTCCCCAGACTTGCGAGTTTTGAGGGTGGCTTTTTTTCTAAGTCTTTTTTCTTCTCCCAGGAACATTATTAATTAAATTAAATAGATTAATTAAATCAAAACCTGGAGTAGTTATTCATTGATGCTTAACTTCACTATTTTTTTAAGGAATGAGCTATGCAGTTTAGCTAGCATATAGAAGTACTATTAGAAATATTTATTAAATAACTGCACTGGTTTTATTATGAAACAATGATAACGATACTGTTAAAATGGATGTTTTGTTGCACACTGTCATTTTGCCTGTTCACATCTCTCTAAAATGGAGGGGGGAATTAAAGGCTGAAGTGGGAGATGTATATCCTACTGCTCTGTAAATGAAAAGGAAGATTATATCTGTAGGTCTTAGAATTAAGTAGGGACCTGATGTTATAATGCAGATGCAAAATAAATTCCTGTTTCTAGAGAAAAATCTTGTGAAATGGACACGGCACCTTGGTGTGCAGTTATTACAAGGCAGTTAATATGGCATCATTTTAAGGACCACCAGGAAATTTGGCCTGCAGCACAGAGGAATTATAATACCCTGATACAGTAAGCTTTGAAATGAGATAACTTCATGTGAATACTTAACAGCAATAGAAAGCATCTGAAAGATTGAAAGGCAAGAGTAACAACATCAATGGAAATGTTTAACATATATTTCACTGCTTATTCAGAAAGAAAATATTTTGGGTAAGAATTTCAAGTTTTTGCGAGATTTCCAGTTGAGTAGAAATTGGAAAAAAATCTCTGAAGGAGATGCCTAGGCTCTTCTATGAATCTCGTCCTTTGCTTTTATTGCATATACCTGGCAAAACATGGCAGAACTAAAGTTGGTCCCAGCCAAACAAACAGCAAATGATTTACCCTAAAACTATGGAGTTTTTATTATTTACCAAATACATTGAAAACAGTGGTTTGGGGTTGACTGCAGAAAAAAGCAGAGTTTAATTTTTTGGTTCAACAACTGAATCAAATAATCAATTATTCACACAACCCAGCCATTTGAACACCCACTTAAATCCTAAAATATAAGCTTGCTATTGACAGCAAAGAGTTTGGATGAACTTCTTCTCACAGGGATGAGTCTCATTCCCGGGGAATATTGATTTCTCTTATTTAGTTTTTACATTTGAAAAGATGAAAAATTGTTTCCAGCTTGAAACCAACTCTGCAGGAACAAGCTTTTATTAAAGAGGTTTTCTCAGTGCAATTTTTTCTTTACCACGTATTACTTCATTTTCTGAAATATGCTTCTAGGAGGCAATGTCAAAAGTACAATTAAATGGTGCAGGGCTGAGTCCTAATTGATGGTGACAATAATTAAAATTAATTATTTCATGAAAGCTGCTTTTTTTTTTTGCTTTCACCCTCGTTATTCTGTTTGGAAACAGACTGTCCTAAAATGTATTGAGTGTCCTGCTGTCACTATTTAGACAAGCATTTGCCAGTAGGTTCTTAATATACTCTAATATTTTCAGTAGGCTTTTGATAGAACATCTTTGTCTCTCTCCAGTTATATTTAACTCTAATCTTTAATGTAGGGTCTTGCATCTCTTTTCATGCTTCTCTTTTTATTAACTTCCCAGATATATTCAGAAATCCCCTAATTTGCATCCAGCCCTGACTTATGTCTTGAAGCATTAAAATGTGCATTTAAAAACATTGAAGTTAATGCAGGAAACTTATAAAATACTATTAAAAGTTCTCAGTTTAAATATACGTGATTTGAAAACTATGAATTTTTAAAAGAGCTATTTTCTAAAAAGGAAGAAATGTTCTTGAAAATTCCATCTCTCTCTTTTTTTTTCTTCCTTTAGGAATTAAAAGTCCAGAAGATTAAAAAAATTAAAAATAAAGGCACGTCCAAAGCTGGGTAGGGCTTGCTGTGAATTTTCATCAGAATGCTGGCATTTATTTGAGTCTTTCAGAATGGCAAAAAAAAATTAAACTTCAAGTTTTTTGGAAACAAGGTCTAATATTTAGCACCCACATTGTTCTAAAGGAACTTAATGGAGGTGATCAGAATCAAAAGAAGAATGATGTCCATGATGACTTCCTAACATGGTAGATGGTAGTTGTAGCTGGCTCCTATATCTCTGGGTTAATGTCCTCTTCACGTGGCATTGGGGGATTTGTCAGTTCGTGACAACTCCGACCTTCATTGCAGCAATGAAAGAATGGCTCAGCAATGGGGTTCACATGTGAAGCAAAGTGGAGAAGGTTTGGATAGCCAGGTTTTGGGTTGAATATGCTACGGTAACTGGGATTGCATGACGAGTACCTAGGTGCCTGAGAGTGTTCCAGATTCTGAGTCTTGTACGTGTTGACTTTAAAATTAACCAAGTAATTTGTGTCTGTTAGGAGCATGGTTAAATGGACACCTTAGAATACTTGTTGCTTTTCTCTTATGTCCATGGCTGTTCTTAATATTTCTCCCTTTCCTTTATTTTTTTTAAAGGCCTGGTATGGGGTGTTTGATCTCTTGCCAGGTAGCCTAGGGGGAATACTATGTTCAGTTATGCAAGAAGCATGGATTTGATCCCTAACTTCTGTTACCATGCTCTTAGGAATACACGGTTACAAAAATAAAAGCATTAGCCTGCAGCCGTACTGCTGTGTGCTGTGCTTTCATCAGATCTCACGTGTTCAGCGAGGTCAGCCCTGCCCAGGACTCACAGAGTTGAGGGTGATGTGGGGATGTGGAAAGGAGCCACGGAATAAAAGAATGTGTGTGAAACACTGTCCTCATCTGCACTCCACTCCAGTGAGTTTCTACTCTCATTGTCTATTTTTCATTAGCTTTTTTCCCTCAGATGTACCATTATTTCATAAACATGCTTCTTTTTCTTTTTTTTTCTTTAAGTCAACAAGGCAATTACTGTAAGTATGCAGAACTGTGTGGATGCAATGCTAAGAATGGCATTTTGGAGTTCATAGCTAGGAGTCTTCCCAGCAGCACTTAGGATGGAGACCTTTGCAATCCAGCCTTCCCTCTCAGACCAGTTCAAGGTGCATCAACATGAGACGCTAGTGCNATGCTAAGAACGGCATTTTGGAGTTCATAGCTAGGAGTCTTCCCAGCAGCACTTAGGATGGAGACCTTTGCAATCCAGCCTTCCCTCTCAGACCAGTTCAAGGTGCATCAACATGAGACGCTAGTGCATTGAAGCTGTACAAAAAGGTACCATTTTAACCTATGATAGCAATACACAGGTCATTTGATACTCATGTGTGCACTGAAGAAGTTGCATTATTGTTGTTAATCATAGGGTTTTTCCAGCTCTGCCTGAGAACCGGCCACAACCTGAGCCCTACACGAAAACACTACAGCACGTTGCGCCCTGGAGAACTTTCAGTCTGATGGGCAGTGCAGGCGCGGGACATCAGAAGGGCTCTGGCACTTCCGAAGAATAAGTAATGTGATGCTGGCAAGTGACGTTTAAAGCTGTGAGTCCAGGGCTGAGGAGGAGGCTTGGATGATCAAGTGCAGAAGCAGAAGGGGTTGACAAGAGTGGCAGAGGAGAAGGCAAAGGGGGACAGATATGGTGCTTTTGTCATCTTCAGGCTCTAGTTTGTTCCACTCCACTGCACTTTACCACAAAGCCCCATTACTAGGGGAAGGGCAAAGCTGCATGTTTGGGGGGAATTGTGTGGGAAAAGTGTCTCCTCTTCACAAATCTGAGTCAGAAGAAAGCTTGTGCAGAAGGACAGGTGGCTGCAGTTGGCGCTTACTTTATCTCCCTGCAACAAGAACACCTCAGAGGTAATACCAGATACTAATAATACACTCGGAGCATCTATACCTCTAGAGGGGAAAAAAAAATAATTAGCATATTACTTTTGTCTCCCAAATGACAGAATAGTGTTTAGTAATGCCTAGTTTCAACATTCTTTGAGCATATACTGATCAGTAGTGTGCGCTCAGGGGGGTGCTGTCACCACACAGAGAACATGAGACATGTTCAAGGAGAATCCTGCCTGTTCTTCTAAGGCAAGGCTACAAGCAAAACATTAAGAGTCAGACCTGAAGCAAAACCTGAGGTCCAAACACTTCTAAATTTTAGGTGAGCTCAACCCTATGTCCAACTGCAAGAGCAAAACATCCTTCAGATCTGAAAAACTGAAAATCTGAAGGAAGATCTGATCTGTTTTCTGGCCCTCTCCTGACCTTGTGCAAAAGCAACTCAGCCAGCTCTGCCTGAATGTGACAAACGCTATTCCACAGACTACAAGAAATTTCCAGCATCTTCAAAACACATAACCGCAGCAGCACTCTGTATTCTCCTCACCTTCGCTTTTTACATTTTCCCTTCAGGTTCTGAGTTTTATGTTATTAAATTTTGGTGTAAAACATTATAATAAATAACAAGTAGCAACATTTTCCATCCTAAAGATATCAGAGATGGAAAAATAGTATTGTTTCCATATTTATAGCAAGGAAAGTGAGGCACTAATTACTTGCCCAAGGTGACTTTGCTCAGTAAGAGCAGCAAGAGAAAGAGCAAATTAATTTAATGTTTTGAAGGTTGGGTTTCTTGGTTTGCTTTTTTTACTTGAAAAAAAACACTGGTGGGAAAATGCAGTTTTAGAAAAGTGAAAATGAGTTCAAATATAATGTGAACTTAAAAGGGTTGGCTCTTGCACATGAATTTGTAGCTGTGACACAACAACAGATGAGTGATCAGTTTGTGTATAGATAATTGCAATGAGTCTAGCCTACAGGAAAATAATGTCTTTATGCAAGAGTTCTGGACACAGTGGAAGTGCTTGAATATTGCGGTGATGGAAAAGCTAACAGACAGAATAAGCGCTCTAGACAGTTAATGAGAGAGTGGCATGCAAAAGCGCAGAAAAACTGCCATGCCCTGAGCTGCTGTGGATCAGCTGGTTGCTCACAGTGAGGATTGTGCCAGCAAATGACAGCAAAGCAGAGCATGCAAAGCCTCCGCGCAGCCCGCAACAAGACCAGAGGAAACATTGGGCTTCATTTAGTCAGCGGGTCAAGGGGAAAAAGCAGGTTCTGATTGAGGCGGGGGGTCCAGGTCACTGTCTTGCCGCTACAGAACAAAGTGACTGGAAGTGGCAGTGCCTCTCTGCACCATCTTCCAGCTAGTGTTTCCTGTTGGCATCAACTTGGGCAATGGCTCTGGGGAAGCCAGAAGCAGCAGTCAGCGTGCGTCCTAACCACAAAGCCTCTGCTGTGCTGTCACACATGACTCAGCACACCACGAGGCGCTGCTTTTTGCACCCTGTGAAAAATCATGTCTTACTGGCTGCATGGGAAGAAGGACCTCCATCTAAATCTTTCTGTACCTGGGCAACAGTGGGTAGAAATCCTCCTATTTTTAGGGGCGAAAAATACTGTGCCTGATTTTGTTTTTGTTACCTGGAACTTGCCAATGCACGGCAGCGGCAGAGCAAGCTTGGCGGCCTTAGCTGCCAGCCGGCTCCCCGAGAGCAGCCCTTGTTTCAGGATCCTGTCCTCAGGACCACTGAAAATGAGCCAGTGAAAGGTTATGAAATGCAGCCAGTAAACATTGTTCTGGAGAGAGAAGAAATTACGTCTGTTATTCCACTGGCTGGGAATGGTGTCGATCGGTCTCCACCAGCCAGTTGCGTGGGCTGAGACGTGCAGCTGGCCAGAGACTAGTGCCTCTGCGGATGAATTAAACACTGTGTTAAGCAGCTGCTCTCCTGATTTGCTTCCAGACTCTTTCTGTGCACCTACTTGTGCCCGGTTAGATAGGTCTTGTCTGCACAGGTTGCTAAATGAAAAGGTTACATGGGAGTTCACTATGATTTACAGCCTCTCACATGCTACCGGAGTCTTCCTGGTGCTTTGTCCAGTCCGCTGCCACCCTGCTATCGCTTCTCACGTGGGGCTTGCTGTATCCCTGCCTCTCCATCACCTCTCTGCCTGACCAGCCTAAGATGCACTGTCTTCCCTTTCTCCATCTGTGTTAGCTCTCTTTTTGCCTTGTACTGATGGATCTTGCAAACCTGCCGGCTCCTCTTCCTCAGGGTGGCTGAGAGGGGGACATGGGAAGAGGCTGCGTCAGTCTGCCATCACCTCTTGCTTTCTCTTGAGTTTTATAAATGCATTGGACTGGATTTTTATCCGAGCAGCTGAAAGCATTTGGAGGGCTTTCCATCAGCAGTATATGAATAAAAATGGATCAGAATAGATTGGATTGTTGCTTCTTACATCCACTTCCCTATTTTGTTTTTGACAGGTCCTGACACCCACACACACACTCCTTCCTCAGACTCGGCTAGATCTGCTTTTTTGTCTGCTTTGAGTTTTTGGCAGGATTTTCCACTCCCCATAACCTTCTTCCCTTATAGGGAGTTTCAGTAGCTCTTACTGTGGTCCTTAGCAATTAGGCCTTGTGCCCTTACACTCTCCAGACTGATGGGTCTTACCAGGCCCATCATTAAAACATCACAGGGGCAAGCACTGCACCCTCATGCAGGCTTTCAAACAGGGAAGCCGCTGCTGCTGGATCCCGATCCCCTTTGCGACTACGCTGGGTCTAACACCACTCCCCTGCTTCAGTCCGCGCTTCCCACTGCAAAGGGGTGGAACCAAGCAAAGAATCTGCACAGGTAATTTATGTAATGCATTTACTTTTTTCCCTCCCCAAGCTGAATATGCAGGAGCGGGTCCTGATGTTTTCAAGTGCATTCACTGTTTGAAGAGGCTTGCCTCATTTTTTGTCTTGTGCACAGTTTTTAATGCTACGTATCAATCACAGATGTTCCCTGCGTGCATGCAAAAACTGGTATTTGCTATTCAAATAGTGTTAAGTTGCAACTGTAGAGGAAGTCTTCAGAAACTGTTTCTGATCCGAAAGTGGATGAGCATGCAAATACCTCTGTCACGTGTGGCGCATACCCTTTTAAAATGTGGGTTTAATATTTACAGATGCACTCCCGAATTCACTTTCCGTGAACATTTGTTCTGGAATGACTTGGTTGCTTGAATGTGCGCACAAAGGGGAACACATAACGGACACAAGTGCAAACTAGGATAAAATATTAGCTGTTTTATAAAGTCAGCTTTTAAATTGCCAAACTCTAAACGTGAGCACTGGAGAGGAAAGAAGCAAGTGTACGAGCCAGAGATTCCCCCTTTTGACTGCCACACTCTGTATCAGGTATGTGGAAGCAGGAAAGCAGCGAGGCGCAGCGGCAGGGCTCCACGCGGGAACAAAAACTGAGCGCCTACGGGGTGTTCTCTCTCAATCCATGACTCTGCAACACAGGGGCAGGTGCGAGGCCCGGGGCCGCGCCAAGTCCCCCTTCTCTTGGCGGCGGGGCACCGTACACGGAACCGAACCGCCGCGCTCCCAAAGGGCGGCCATCGCCATCGTCCCATCGCGAGGCACCCAGCAACGCTCCGAGGGGCCTCGGAGGGGGTCACGGGGCCGGCAGGGTGCCAGCTCCTGCTGCCCGCCACCCCGGGCTGCCGGGCCAGCGCAGAGGCCGGGGCACACGCGGCCCTGGCAGCGCTGGCGGGGGCGCTCAGGCGGCGCAGACGTCGCACGCGGCTGCAGGCCCCCAGC
>VZSC01004252.1:232147-298143 GCA_013398225.1 Steatornis caripensis
GCGGCCGCGGGCGCTGCCCGGCGGGCACCCCGCCGGGTCTGGGAAGAGCGAGCTGGGTAGCGCGAGACGAGAGCCGTGCGATACCCGTTTGGGTCGGGGAGCGGGGTTTGGAGAGGCTTTTTGTTACCCTTGGTGTGCGGCGCTGCAGTGCGGGGCCGCGGAACGCGCTCGAAGCCCTGCCAGGCAGGCGCGGGGCGTGGGAGCCTCGAGTTGGCGACGGGGTGCGGGACGCGTAGGCTCGGCTTCGGGGGTTGGGAAGGGCGATGGGCTCTGTGCGTGGGTTAGGTAGGTACCCTGTGGGGATAGACGGCTAGATGCTGCAGCCTGAAGGGAGTCCTGAGAAAGAGGAAAAGGTGCCCAAGACAGAGCGGCAGAGGACCCTGGGGTGTGGGTTAAGTAATTATTACTCAGAAGCGTCGCTAATGCTTGTAATAGAGTTGTGGGGGTTTTGTACTATTCCAAGAACGGATTGGTTGCTATTAACTGCCAGATAATTCAAAGAACCCCACAGATTATAGAAAACATAGCTTCTAGTCCATCAGTCCATCAGCACAGTTTGCCACCTGGAGTACTGGCAAATCATTTTCAAGAAGGATTGCCTTCTAAATTGCACAAGGGTGTGTTCCTCACTCCTAAACTGGTAGCTGTGGTGATGTAACTGTCAAATAAAACATGTTGCCAGTGTCTGCAAGTGAACCCAAGTGCTGTTGTGATAAGTGCGTTTATTGTATTAATTTTTTTCTGTGTTCAAAATAAAGAATGGGTCAACCAACAGTAAAAAGAACACAGGGCTACTAGACCTAGCTGTGCACATGAAGAAAGACGGCTGATGGATGTGGTGAACATTGTGAATCCGCATCCAGCAGTGGTGATCATTGTTAATATTTATTTTAGTAAACAGCACTAGTACAGGTTGGGGGCTGACCTGCTGGAGAGCAGCTCTGCAGAGAAGGACCTGGGAGTGCTGGTGGACAACGGGTTCAGCGTGAGCCAGCAATGTGCCCTTGTGGCCCGGAAGGCCAATGGCGTCCTGGGGTGCATTAAGAAGAGTGTGGCCAGCAGGTGGAGGGAGGTGATCCTTACCCTCTACTCTGCCCTGGTGAGGCCACACCTGGAGTGCTGTGTCCAGTTCTGGGCTCCCCAGTTCAAGAGAGACAGGGANTGAATGGTTGGACAGCACCTGAATTTTCCCAGAGGCCTCTTTCAGAAGAGGAGGATTTTCATCCCTGGGGAGAGTAGACTAATCCTGGTCTCTGCTCGCTTCTACGGTGCAGCTTCCAGCAAGGAGAGTGAGATAGTGCCAGCTGTGGTTGTGGCATTTCACGTGATGCCAGCTAGGAGTTGGGTTGAGATGACCTATTTATTTCACTTTGGTTGCGCAGCGGGTGTTGCTGGCAGTGATTTGCAGACTGGATTGACCTTTCCTGAAGTAGATAAGGTAGAAGCTAAAACTGTCCCTATTTCTTGCTAGTTCTCTGAAATACGGAGCCTTCCTTGAGCAGTGAAAGGAAGCGGAGTGGATAGTGCTGCTCTTGCCAGAGGCAAGGTCTGGAAGCAAAGTGACTTTGGGATGTCCTTGTAGAGGCTTTCTGCATTTTGATTTTCAGGCAATCTGAGGTGCTCCAGTCAACTGTCCATCGCTTAGACTTTCTTTTAGGAAGGTTAGCTAAGGGCTGATAAGTACTCCTGATATTTAATTATGTTTGTTTTGTTTGATGAGTAAAGCTGGGATGTAAAGGCTGCCCAATATACGTCTGTATTCCTGGATGCCTTGGTTGGGGAGAAATAGCCACACCTCCAAAGAGCCCTCAGGCAGCAGAATGCCTGAGGCACTCCCAGAGCAGCGTCTGCCCTTCTTCTATCACTATGGATATTTAAACTGAGTTTTTAATCTTCAATCCTTCAGATAAAAAGTGCTGTCCTCTCAGCTCAGGCGTTCATTGGCAAGAAAACTGAAAGCAGATAATCCCTGGGAACTACTTTGCAGTCTGGGTTCTGGTAATACCAGGTAACTATAGTCACTGCACGCTCAGCCCAAGCAGTAAAAGAGAAAGGTGGAAATTGAGGGCTGGGGAAAACCAGCACTGAGATAAGCCTGAAAGCAAGGCAGATTTTTTTTTTAAATAATTTTTTTTTAGATTAAAGATAATGTGCGGAGAAGGAAGAGGATTATTTCTGAAATTGTGATGTTTCCCGTGACTGTGGTGTTTGAGCTTGAAGGGAATAATTTTTGTCACTCAAAAAGCGTTTTCCGTAGCTAATCAGCTCTGCTTAGACCCCTTGACAAGATAACCTTTGCCAGAAAATAGTCCATCCAGCAGTTTGTTTAGCAGGTTATTGATTCCCCGGGTGTCATTCCTTTGACCCAGCTTTTTGTCAGCTGCTGTCATCCAGGCCATCCTGTAGGTGTATTTCTTCTACCAAATGTGAACAGGCTTAAAGATACTTCCTTACAGGCTGTGAGTTCCCATCCTGTCATCTTTCAGAAATGCAAACATTCCCTTTGCTTTTGGATGTATAAAACGGACAGGAACTGGTTTGGTTGCCGGTTTGATTTGTTGTTGCCTTCTTTAAATATATCAACATCTGTTGTAATGTGATCACAGAATCATAGAATGGCAGGGGTTGGAAGGGCCCTCTGGAGATCATCCAGTCCAACACCCCGCTAAAGCGGGTGCGCCCAAGAGCAGGTTGCACAGGAACGCATCCAGGCGGGTTTTGAATCTCTCCAGAGAAGAAGACTCCACAGCCTCCCTGGGCAGCCTGTGCCAGGGCTCTGTCACCCTCACAGTAAAGAAGTTCTTCTTCGTGTTCAGGTGGAACTGCCTGTCCTCAAGTTTGTGTCCGTTGCCCCTTGTCCTGTCGCTGGGCACCACTGAAAAGAGCCTGGCCCCATCCTCTTGACACCCGCCCTTCAGATATTGGTAAGCATTGATGAGATCCCCTCTCAGTCTTCTCTTCTGCAGGCTGAACAGACCCAGGTCTCTCAGCCTTTCCTCATAAGAGAGATGCTCCAGTTCCCTTGTCATCTTCATAGCCCTCCATTTCCAACTCTCTCCATAGTTCCCTGTTTCTCTTGAACTGGGGAGCCCAGAACTGGACACAGCATGATGCGTGTGGGGTATGGGTGCTGTAGAACTCCAGAACTTTGGAGCAGAGGTGTGGAGGTGAAAAATAGGACTTTGCTGGCTGAGATTTGTGGCAGCGAGATGTGGCAATGGTTAGATCTGCAGCTGATTTTGCATCGGAAATTTAAATGTGGATTTTTTTTTTTCTTTTTTTTAGGGAAGCGTAGGTATTTGTTGCTGTGGTCTGATGGTAAGATTGAACAAGTCCTCATTTTTCTGAACCAAACGTTCTGGAGGAAGCTCCACAGCAGCATTTCAGCTAGCCTGCTTTTGAAATACTTCAATATTTAAGAGAACTTCCTGCAGGTAAATGGCCATCCAAGGGACTTTTGGCATAGCCAGTGGCTTCTGTGTACTTTAGGCGTACAAATCCAATGTGTCCCCATTTAGGAAATCAAATTAAGAGCCGTGTCTGGATGTTCGGGCTGGGATTCCCAGCATTAGTCTTGATGTCTGTATTGTAGGTGTAGCTAAGCTATTTGCTTAGGCTTTTTTTATAATAAATAGTGAGAGGAAGGGAAGGCAGGCAATTAGCACAGTGCTTTTGGTCAGTTTTAGATAGCTGCCTTGGAATCAGATCAATAGTTCATTAGAGCATCTAATTGTCTCCATTAATGATGAAAGCCAAAGGTGACAGTCGCAGAGTGGGTTATCTGTTTAACTTTAGATGTTAACATCTATCCGTCAAAATGAGCTTTATATATCAAGCTGAAGGAAATGAATTTCAGCCTGTGCTTAGAGGACAGGGCTTTCTTAGTGCCTCGTGACAGTGAGGGCTGCTGTCTGTGCTTTGCAAAGCAGAGCTCTGCCTTGAGAGGAAAGGTTGCCTTGAAGATGGTAGTGGCTTAGAGGCCACCTTCGCATGTGGAGCTGAGAGGATTGAAGTGCACCTCTAAATTCTTTTAAGTCTCTACCTTTCAGATTCTGTTTAAAAAATAATGTAATATAATAGCATTTTGTCTTCTGCAGAGTTGATATCATTTGATTTTATGTGATCCATCTGTAAATGTCAGTTATTTTGCAATTTGCCAGGGAGTTGCCACGTGCTGTTGTAAAGCTGCGCTCCAAGATCTCAAATTTTGATCCTTTCTGTTTAGCCTAAGTGTAATAGGGCAGGTAGTATGTGACAAAGCAACAAATATAAGTGGCTCTGAGTAGGTTTTAGGGAAAGGGAGGGTCTCCATTTGAGAATGATCACCAAGTCTGTTGATGTATTGGTTCAGGCCCATGCTTATTTGATCCAAGACATAGCGCTGCTGGTGAGAAATCAAATCCTTCAGATCGTGTGCATTTAGTTACCTGTCAATAATGTCTTTGCCTTAATGTCATATTGCTCATAGATTTCATCTGTCTTTAGTAGCTGCAATCCCTACTGTTCCATTCAAAGCAATGTTTCTGAGCCAAAGATGTTAACAGGCCATGGTTTCTTGAGAGAGACTGCCTTAAATACTGGGCTCACACTTTCAGAAGTATATTTTTGACGGGCCAGTGCTTTTCATTTGGTAGCTCTGAGTGCTCGGAAAGGATCAGGCCCAGATAGCCAGCCCTTCATTACGGAAACAGCAGGATAGGACACATAAGTAGCAATGGGTGTTTCTTGGTCTCTGACACAGCCCATGGTCCAGGGAAACAAGTTCTTACCAGGCACCCAGTTTACAGAAACTTGTGTCAATAAGCCCCTCTTTTGTTGGAAAGCAGCCTATTGTGTTACCTTTACAATTTAGGGAATTAGCAGGAAAAAAAAAAGGTTTTGGGTTTTGGATGCAAGCTTTGTACCAGAGTCTCCCTTGCTTTTTCCTAAAGTATCTTCATAGCATCACCTTAATATCTTTTTCTAGTACAGTGTTGGTAGTCAGTAGGTTGAGCGAAACATTTATTTCAAATTGAATGGATCTTGGGTACCTTTCATGCAGATCCCAAGGTATGTTGGGTTGAATTAGATGGCTATCAGTAGTATGTAGATTCAGCTAGCAAAAAGGCAGCTAGCACTGTAGCTGACACTGTGGTGCAACACAATGTTCTTGTGGTACCCGGGTGTGCAAGATACCGCATATGTGGTAGCTGCCAGTAATTCCACACCATTTGGATGTGGAGAACTGAGTGACGTGTATCACTGGGTAGTTAGTGGCTGCCTGCCAGTGCACCAGAAAAAGCTTTTCCTACAGCTGCTGCTAGGACAGCTGAGGTGAGACTGCTTCGGTGATGGAATCCACTCCTGCCATTTCCAAGCAGAATATTGGCCCACAAGGCCGGGATATGTAGTGTGTGAAATGCAGCGTGAGCTGCAGTGTCCTACTGAGTATCAGGTCAGGCTCCTCAATGTTCTGCTGTTTCTTCAGGCCTGTGGTTTGATGCGGGATGCTGACTCCTTTTGAAAAGATCTTGGCTGTTCAGGCAGTCCCATAGCAATGAGCTACTTTTGGAAGTATCAGCATGTAGCAGGAGATGTCTTGTAGGATTCATTTTCTACAAGTATTTCTTTGTTGTTGTTCTTTTGAGGTAATGCTATACTGCAAGGACAGGCTGAAAGTATGAGGTTGATGAGATTGAGTAAGTATCTTTCTAAAGAGTGGAGGAGCAGCAATGGCTTTTACAGCTGTGGCTAGGTTGACCTTGTGATGTTGATGTGGCCATAACGTGCTTCTGCTCTGAGGGGGAGGGAGAGCCACAGCTTCTAAAGCATCTCACTTTCCTGCACCCCTTGCCAGTCTGTGTGCCTGGGGAGCTCCAGCTGCCCAGTTTAATTCACTCATTGAGAGTGGGCAGGGTGGGACAGCTGAAATGGAGAACTCTCTTGCTCCACAAATGGTACTGGCAAATAAAATCCTAACCAATGCCAGGCCTTCCAAAGATGGAGAAGCCCCACCCTTCGTAGCTCTAAAATAGCTAATAGAGGTCTTAAGACTCAAAGCAGTAACATCTACAACAGAGTTTGAGGATGCTACTATAAGAGACATCTAGTAACATGAGCACCCTGGTGGAGTACAGCCTGCTACGGGGCCTAATTATGTTCTTACTAATGCTTTCTTTCATCACTGCCTTCCAGCCTTCAGATGGTGATTAGACCTATTTATACAGGCAGAGTTCCTTAATATTCAGCACGTTGCACCTCTTGCCAATCAAATCAGTACCATCTGCATCTTTGATTGCTGCTTAATAACACTGTAGAACGTGGTTAATTAAAAAATATAAATAGACTTTTCATCCTCTTAACTTACCAAAGTGCTTCTTTCCGCCTCCCTTCCCCTCCCTGCCCCCCAAAAAAGGTAAAGTTGGCTTAGCATAGGTACTGTGGTGAACCTCTCACTGCTGGAAATACATCTTGCTGTCCTACCCAGGGTAGTTACCTATTGTGTACTCTGCTGGAGGACTAAATTTCAACCCCTCCAGTGAATGTCAACGCAGGGCAGAATGATCATTTGCCGCACAATAAAATAGGACGTACATCCAGGCTCTTGTGCTGCATTTACCACTGGAGTGTAAGCAACTTCTACCTTTCGTTTCAGTTGTATGTCTACATCTGTGTGAGTGTGTGTGTACACACTGCCTTATCCTGTCCCTTAAAGGAGGAGCATATGCAATGACATGGTTTGCGTTTCTAGCATTTTAAGTCTCTTTTTTAAATGAAGTTTCCCTGGCTTTGCAGATGGTAAATTCACAGGAGTGTGCTTTATCTGTAGAGGGCAAGGTGATAAAATTGTCTTTTAAAAAATGTATTTATTTTTTCTTTGGAGGAGTTCATTCTGATGTTTTGTTGGAATGGCCTCTAGATGAGCTTCTAGTACAACCACGGTGTGACCTGAGTATGCCAGCAGATTTGACCAGGATTTGAAATTCTGTGGGAAGCCTGTGAAGAAAGTAGAGATTGAGCATGATGTAGTAGTATGTTAAGTACAGTACTACAGAGTACCATAGTTAAGTGTACAGTAATAGAAGTTTGTGATGAGCCACACAGCAGGCGTTGTAACAGCTGGGAGCTTTGTGAGGTCTAGAAGCTGCTTTTAGGTATTGCAAGCAATGTGCTGATGTAGTGCACTAGACTGGAGCAGAGGAAAGTGAGAATAACAGAGGTCTGTTGCTGTCAGCCAGGGCGGGACATCATTTGTCCAGGTAAACATGGTAGAAAGTATTACGTGTAAGAAGTTACTGTGGGTGAGGAATTTGGAATGACTTCTCATTGTGAACCAAATTATGCATGTGACTTTCCTCTATCAGAGGAGACAGCACCTTGTAATAAGCTATGCCCAAACCCTGTCTCTACTCCATCTTTGAGTGTGTTTAATCTTAACCTGTAGTTCATTTGTGACTTGATCTGTTCCCACTGTGGAACCATCCTGGTGGTAGTGGTGTAGTGGTATGTAGTGAGAGATATGAAGACTTGTGTTTTACTGCATGTTGCTGTCTCTGCATCCTTGCAGGTGGCTATAATACATTAATCTTTTGTTAGGGGTCCTACAAAGGAAAGACTTAGGGCTAGAGATAGCCTGTCACTTCTTCTTGGAGATGTTACTGCATGTGGGAATTAAAGGCCTTTAATTCATACTGCCTTTCCAGTACAGTGACAGAAGCAGCAGCACAGTAATTGCTGAAGCAGCCCTTGTATCTCTGAAGAAGACACGCTCATTTTTTTCAAAGTATTTAAGCCCTGTTCTCCCCTGAACCCCCATTTTTTAATCCCTTGAAGCATGTTAAGGAAGCAAATATTGTTGGTGGCTTGCTTTATTCTCCCTTTATTTTCATAGCAAAGTACGCATCTGGTAAATGCTTATATATAGCTTTACAGTCTCTGCCTGTGTTGAGGGCAGCCAAATTATTTTTTGAATATTGCCTTTGTTTACGTTCCCTTGAAAAATTAAGATATTTTCAGGTTGTGGGGTTTTTTGTTTGTAGATACTTATCTCAGTGATCGATAAAGGATCGAGCAATATTTTCTAAACAACTTAGAGGGGCGTCGCTTCTTTTACAGATGCTGTTTGCTCTGTAACAAGTTCTCTTGGGCTTAGCCTTGACATAAGGAGTTTTATTCTTGGGTCCACGGGGAAGTAACCCAAGAGGTGAGCAAAGTAGGTGGAGTGTTTCGCTGCCTATCCAGAGCAGTGAATTGTATACTTCCTTTTCTGGGTTCGGGGCTGCAAATCTCTACGTAGCCGTCCGAGTATTAGACTTGCCTGTGATGATTGAACAGTGTGACCATTGTTGGTTCCAGATGCCTGAAAACCCAGGAGCACCCTGAAGCCTGTATCTGTCCTGGCTTAAGTCTTTTGGAAAGGTGAGACAGACTGGTGGAGGCTGATTTTGCATTTCCCACTGCTGTTGTTTCACTGAGGTTTTCCTAGTGTGAATGTTGGAACTGAGAGGGAAAGAGAAGCTTTGGGTGCAGAGGCATATATACACCAGCCCCGATGAGCTTTGTACCAGCTTGCTTGAGGTTAAAGGCATAGACAGCTTAAGGCAAAAGTGCAAATCTGAGCAGTTGCTAGCACTAGTCAGAACTTCCAAATCAGGATATAGCACTTGCAAGCAGGTGTTGTGGTGAGAAAACAACCTTTTTCTCTTTGTTTGCTATTTAATAAGGCAAATGAGGTTATTATATAACACGAGAGCACATTTGTCTTGATCATGAAAGTTGACATAGAAAAAATAATTGCATAAAGAGTAGCTGGAGCCCCCAGATGCTGCAACTCTTTTCCAGAGCCTCTTTGATCACAAAAAAAAGTGCCGTGTTGCTGTTTCTTCTGCCTTGTGTGACCTACAGGTGGTCAC
Organism: Steatornis caripensis; assembly: GCA_013398225.1. Classification (NCBI taxonomy): domain Eukaryota; kingdom Metazoa; phylum Chordata; class Aves; order Caprimulgiformes; family Steatornithidae; genus Steatornis; species Steatornis caripensis. The sequence goes on from VZSC01004252.1 coordinate 241,039, forward strand.
ACTGCTAATGATTAAATCTCTTGGGTGATCTGACATCTGCTCTCCTGAATCATACTTACTTTGGGGTTTTGTATGCCTGCTGCTCACTGTAGCATCTGAGTATTTCATGTCAGCTATTGCAATTCCAGGATGCTGTACTGTCTGCTGAAGGACGCCAGCTCCCTCTTCAAGGTTCAGGAGTGATACTGTAACCAGTTTGTTGCTTTGCTTAAAGTCACTTCCAGGGGTAAGATACCAACCATTTATTTGCACTTTTGGTGCGTATGTTACATGAAGGCTTGGCATCCACTGGGCAGAATGGGAGAGTTGAGATATTTCTAATACGCAGCACTTTGTTTTTTATGTAATGCCTAATTCTGATAATGGAGCGTGGCAAGGAAACGTGCTACTTCCTTCTCAGCATTCTGGAAGTTGAGATAAAGGAAGATTCAGTCTTGCTTAGTGACATTCACTCTTTGCTTTCCTTCCTGACTTTTGTTGGGAATATTTTGTATTTGCCTTACTAAAATCTTCCTTGTTCCTGCAGTCTCTGTTATGGGAAGCAAGTCTGCTTTTATTCTAAGCATATGGTCAAGCTTTTACTCAAAGCATCTGCAGAACTGGCTTGTTTCTCCAGTTAGTTTGGTCACAAGAGGTAATAAATAGCAGCTGTAGCATGGGATTATGCCCAAGTCTAGTCATTTAGAAGGCTGTTGCTGTTTTCCCTCTTTCTTGCTAGAAATCTCTAACTTGTTACCTTGCACAGAAAGAATTGTCTCTTGTATCTGTTTCTGACAGCAGTTCCCAGAGTGTACCACATTTCTCTAATGTGATTTTTTTGGGGGGGAAAGGTGAGAATCTGGAGCTCCGTGTGAGAGGCTGCGTTGAGAACCTGTGAAACTGAAGTTTACTGACAGCTGAGCTGCAACAGTGCAAGCAGGAGCACCTGGGGCTTTTCCTGCCTTGTCCCACTCCTGTGTGCTCCTCTTTGCGAGGGAGCAGTGGGCCCTGAAGAACAGTCTTCAGCTTCTGTGTGTGAGGAAAGAAACAGCTTGATAGTAGCTAGGGGAGTGCTGCTTCTGAGTGTGAGCATCTGTCAGTCAGCAGCTGAACTGAGCTGGGCTTTGGAAAGGTCACTACGAATTAGGAATGGTGAGAGTCTAGGACATCATCCTGGGGCTGTATAATCTCCTCTGGCCTTGAGTGATGAAAAGCTTGGCCTTCTCATCCTGCAGGGCAGGATTACCATTACATGGTAATGGTTTTGATAGTAAAGCAAATTTAAGAAGTCCCCTTCTTGCCCCTGCTTCCCACTCTGTTTCATGTCTGGGCAATTACAGCTGTTTATCTGGCTGCGGTAAATTGGGTCATTGAACTGATCTGAGCTAAAAATAGGCATCCTAACCATCAGCAGCACTGATGCAAGAGAAGAGTTGTGACCAGCGGCAGGGAGGATTGTAAACTTGTTCTGCTGCCCGAGAAGTATCCTGTAACTGTGCACTCACCGTGTTACGTGGTCACTTTGTTCCATGTTGTCAGTCAAACAGTAGATTTGAAAGCAAAAGGGTTTAAGTTTCATTGTGGTCAGCAGATCAAAAGATGCCATCTCAAAATTAGCTGTACTCGTCTCAGATTAACTTGTATGCCTTACAACTCTAATAATTTCCTGCCTGCTGAATAGGCCCAGTCAAGAAGACTAATCAGTGTGCAAACATTGCTGCTTAAGAGTGTGGATACAGAAGTCTGGCTGCCAGTGATGCATGAAGTGAAACAGAATAGGTTTGGGCTTTCTGCAGCAGAGCCAGATCTTCAGATGGCTTTTTGCAAATTTGTTACTGTGGAAAGGCTCCTAAGTTTCCTCCTTTACCTGTCATATGATTCATTATTAAACACCCTGCCCCCAAACAAAAAGCCAACCCCAACCAAACTTACCCCACCCCACCCCCAAAACAGCCACATCACATTTACATGAAGTCTTTCCTAACTTACTGTGGTAGGATCAGAAAGGATAAATTCGGAGAGGGTGGATGGTGTTTCTTAAATGTACAGGAATGGCTGCAGGCAAGTCTAATTTGATATCTTTTAATTTTGTGAAGCACGGTAGGGAATTTAAAGAATGTGTGAAGACCCCTCTAATTTTCACCTATTGAACAGTTGTTTTATGCTGTAACTAGCTCTTCAGACTCTTGCTTTGTGAATTTCTCCAGTGTAGGCTGTGTTTCTATGTTACTCTTGGCTAGCTGTGCTGTACAGGGTGGAATACAGTTTGCACACAGCAGCACTCTCTGGACTAGCTCCTGCAGACCTCCAAGTACCATGAAGGGAGTGTGTTGTGTCCTGAGATATCCCTGTCTGCTTCCGATACCTTACTTTTTAATCCTCTTTTGTTTTGCTTCTCTTCAGCTTAATGAATATTTTCTTGCACGGATGTAGAGTGCTCTGCATGATGAAATGCTGTAATGAGCAGCTGTAGACTGGGTTTTTTACAGCCTGAATGAGTAAGACACACAGAGAAAACAAGTTTGAAGGGAGTTGCATAGGCCTAGTGGCAGAGTTTGAGTTAGAAAACTGTATGGATACTCTAATCTGTTTGTTAATCGGGCTGTCCTAACAATGTCTTTGTGAGTTTACAATTTCTAAAGTGCTCAGAGAAATTAATTACTTCTCTATACCCTCCTCTGTGTCCTGGGAACACTTTTGTTATTTTTGTGAGCAAAAACATGCGATACAGACCCTTTGGGACCCTCTCGTGAGAGGGAGAGGTGAGCAAGGCTGGCAGGATGGAAACATGGGTGATGCATAGCTTTCTCCTGGCTGAACACAGAGCAGTTGCATTGGCCCAGCTGCATCCAGGAGCACGTGTACTGCTCTGGTACATGTGTTGAACATGACTGAAGGATTTCAATGACTGTTTGGGTTTTGTATGTGAAAGGATCCTAAAATAAAGACACTTCTTTCAAGATAGTTACTAAGGGAAAATCCAGTCACCAGAAGCAACAAGCAGCTCCTAGGAGTCTCAGAATGGAAGAACTCTCATTAACCTACTTGGAGCAAGGGCGTGTGTGCACATGCATGCCTGTAATTTCACAGCTGCTGTTCTTGGAAGGGGGCGGTGGTTGTGTTTCTTGGAGCAGAAGTGTAAGATGAAATACTGCATTTTACTAATAGGGTTGAATGATCTGAAACATATTCATCTGGAATATAAGGATGGGAGGAGGGGACAGGATGATTTCTGGTGAGCGTAATTGCCACCTGGACTGACTCTGCTCCAAAGTGTGGTCTTTGTTTTCAGCACAGTACTGAGCAGAGATTTGTTCAGCATCATGCTGAAAATAAAATTATAGTTCCCAAAAGCATTCAGATAAGCGAGAGACTCCCACCTCACTGTAGCTGCCTTGGATTTATTAAAAATCCGATGTCAACCTGTGCCTTTCTCCTCAGCTTACCGATTCCATTGCAAACACTTTCTTAAAATATTTAGGGGAGCAGAGAGTGAAAGTCCCTGAATAAAGCTGTGATAAAATGGAACTGTGTTTACTGTAATGACCTATTTCCTCTTTCCTTTAGGCACAATGGCTGCAGTAGCCCAGAAGCACTTTTTGGAAGGGCAGACATACTCAGTCCCCCTGATCCAACCGGACTTACGCAGGGAGGAGGCTGTTCAGCAGGTGGCAGATGCACTTCAGTATTTGCAAAAGGTGTCCAGTGATATCTTCAACAGGTACAGTGCTGTCACATGGGGGTTGGGGGCCTAGCATTCAGCAATAGGAAACAGAGCTGTGATAATGTTGCAGCAGTGAAAGGGCATTGCTTTGGCAAGCAATGGAAGTTCAGAAAAGGGATAAAGAAGGACCAGATGCACTTTAATAAAATTTTATTGGATTCAGGTCTGTCGAAGTTAAGCATAATGAAATGGCTGCAGTTAGCCAGAGGTTGGTTGTTATTAATTTTTTATTCAGTGGCAGACTCCCACAAATTGCATTACTGCTTCTGCTGCAGTTATCCTTTATTCCTTCTTGCTCATGTTTTAAATGGGAGACTTTCTTATTTGGAGTATCTTAAAGATATGTCTTTTTGAGTCATTGTACTTGGAGCAGCGGAGTAGGAAATGTCTCTTTGTTCTGATCACTGGGCCTTACAAACTGTTCTCTTTGGGCTTCTGGTGTTTTGCACATCTCTTGTTGTATGTTGGGAGGGCTGAACGTGTGAGTGTCTGTTCTTCTTGCCACGGTCTCATAATCCATCTAAACTGATCTCTTCAGGGGTTTGGCCCAGACTTGCCACCTCTTGCATACGGTCATCTTTAGGATTGGATCTATAAAGACTACCTATATAGCAGATCGGAGAGATTGTTGTGCTTGGCTGCAAATGGTGGCAGGTAGCGTGGTGCCTTTTTTCATCCAATGCCGTCTTTGATATCTCTGTGCCCTGAGACGGTGTATTGTATCATTGGTATAGAAACAGATCAGCATTTATCTTCTCATAGGCTGATCAGCAAAAGCACCTGCTTTGGTTTCACTACCTGGTTTAATTTATTATGGTGTGAGCAGGACCATGACATTCTTTCTTACTTTTGAGGTTTTTTGTTTTTTAAGGGCAGATTGGAGTTCTTTGGTTTTTTGATGGTGATACTTTGAAGGGCAGCCTCTGAGGAGCAAGTGGTCGCTAAGGTTGAGCTCAGGTCATTGAGGCAAATACAAGCTTTTCATTGGAATAGTCTTTCTTTGGGCAAGGGCTGGGAGTGTGTGTAGGCTGGATTAGGTTGAACACAAGGTCTCATTCTTTTGTGTTCTTCTTAGTATGGGAAGCCTTCATAATATAAGGCTGGGAGATGGCTTTCTAGAACTACCAGAAATGTGTGGAGAGCATCCCTCAAATTTGGTTGGCAGTGTTGTCCCTCTCTGTGGGGCAAATAAAGCTATTGATAAAACAGGAGTGGTTCTTTCTCTGTCTCTTTTTTTACTTTTTCCTGCTCACTGCTTTGTAACACAGTACCCTATAATTTCCCCAGGGAGACAAGCCTGCTGTTTTGTATGCAAGTCACTCCTGAGTCCTGAACAGTGACTGTGATGCTGTTCCCTCGCTCTTTGGTTCACTCATGACTTTTAATTACCAATTTTTTCCAACAGCAGAGGAGGCTTCATTGGGCTCTTTGTTTGCTTTGCCTTTCCTCTGAGGTCTCAGCTCTCTGATATAATTAATAACGATTTAGTAATTATGCAGGCTTCTAATTAGAAGTTCCATGACCTTGGTTGTTCCATGCCAATCAAGGGGCAAAGCTTTCAAGGTGAGAACTTTGCCACTTAGTGAAGAGTGACCTTTTATCTTCCCTTTCCTGAGATAAGGCAGCTCTATCTTCCATTTCCAGGAAGGAGCTGCCTTATCTGGGGAAGCTGACTGTTCTGCTCTGCAAAACAGCAGCTTGCGGTGTTGATGGAGAAGAAACTTGTTCAGTATGGCAGACTCAGCTGAGTGTGTCAAACTCATTACTTCAGTACTACAGAGATGCAGATGTTCTGGGGTTGTTTTGTGGGAAGACTTGGATTGGTACAGTGCTTTCAAGAGTGGCAAGCTGATTTGTAATTTGTTGAAGATGGAATGAAAGAACCTGTCTTACGCTCTATGGAAAGAGGAATCTTTCCACAACTAAATCTTTTTTTTCCATGTTAGCTGATCAAAGCTTCTGCTTTGAATTGTTGCTGACATGACAATTGAGTATGAATTCTTAAAATGAACATGCGTATCCATTGTGCAAGAAAGGTAAGCTTTTTCTGTGTTTGGAAACTGGCTGAAGGCAACTATGGTACTGTTGTGGTTGTAGAAGAAATGTTCCCCGGGCCAGTTAGTGTCTGTGCAGAAGCAGCAGTGGTGAAAAGCACCTATGGATTTAGTCTTCTCAAGGGATACACGAGAAAAACACCTTTGCATTTGGAGAACTGGGAGAAAGAAGGCAAGCAGCTTTCCTCTGCTTCCTCCCGGTTTGGGGAATCTGGGAAATAACCCGTAAAGCAAGTCTCTGCCAAGCTGCCTTCTTTCCAAATGCTCTCAAACAAGCCAACTTGCTATTAAGTTGAACTGTGGCGATGTACATGGTGAATGAGGCACTTCACAAAGTTCATTAGTTTGTAGAGAATCAAGGGATGTGCAGGTGCAAAAAAACCCCAGGTAACCCTGGCTGAGACCCAGAGCAGGCCCACTGGGAACAGCCCTGGAGAATAGGTCTAGCAACCTATAACAGCTAAACCTCCTCTGTGCTTTGCAAACTGTGCGCCTGGGCTGTGATCTGGAATCACTAAGAAGGAACAGGGGGTAGCTCAGCATCCCTCTCTGTCATATTCCTAACCCTTGGGAGCCGGGACCCATCTGGCCTCTTGCACGTGGAGAACCCTGAAGTACCACATCCTGCACTGACCTGGGCAGGCTCTTCGCTGGTGGGCAGTACAGGTTGATGTCTTAGGTCAGCACTGTCAACAGTCCCGTCCTCTTAGGAAGTCCTGTCCTCTTGGTGCTGACATCAGTACTGCGAGGAGATCAAGGGGCCGCACGTACTTTCCAGGGTGATGTTTTAGAGTAATGGAAGTTTTAACCTCGTGTATGTTAACTGAATTAATGTAATTAATCTGCTGTGGAAGCTGCAGTAAAGATCAGATTCATCGCCTGTAGCTACTGAGATTTTAATACATATCATTACTGCTTAAAACATAAATATTCTAACATAGCCAATCTGACATAGTATCTATGTGAGTTTAACTCCTGGACTTTTAAGGAGGGCTTTTGATACAGGTCACAGGAGGCAGAATGACCAATTTAAACACTCAATTAACCAGTAGTCTTTCATGTGTTTGTTTCATCATTACCAGAATTTTCTGGGTGAGGGCTCGTGTTGGAATCGTGTGCTGTGGAATTTTTTACAGGAATGTTGTGATAAGTATTTCAGATAGGTGATGGGTTTAGCTTTTCTGAGATGCCCCCCTGGTGAGCTAGGCTTCCCTTCGGGNACACTCAATTAACCAGTAGTCTTTCATGTGTTTGTTTCATCATTACCAGAATTTTCTGGGTGAGAGCTCGTGTTGGAATCGTGTGCTGTGGAATTTTTTACAGGAATGTTGTGATAAGTATTTCAGATAGGTGATGGGTTTAGCTTTTCTGAGATGCCCCCCTGGTGAGCTAGGCTTCCCTTCGGGATTTCACAGTTTCTGAGAAGAGTTTTTGTTGCCAGGAGGTGTTAATAACCTCTAATATATCAGCTCATTATTCAGAGTGTACACTTTTGTATAACAGATTTGTCAAAAATTGCCTATGCAAGTTTTCTCATGAAGTGTTACAGCAGTAGAAAGAAAACAAATGCTTGGGATTGGTATGTTGTTGTCAAGGTCCTGGTCTCTTTTGCCTGTAATCCAACCGCAAGTTGTGCGGTATACAAAATTTCTCATCCTTGTGCTTCTTTTTTTAGTTTACGGAAGAATTTCTGGGTTGATCTTTTTAAAAATCTTTATTCAGTGTCTTTTGCTGGAATAGTATTTTGTTAAACATGCATATCCTTCTTGATCCTCCCCAATTGGATTCAAATTAATTTCATATTAAATATTTGAAAAGGACTTTAATATTAAACAAAGGTTTAACTGAGATCCATGCTTCTGAAAGCAGTAGCTGGAAAACAAAAGCACTGTGGAAATGCTGTTAAGCCTGGGGAGAAAGTGTGGTAAGTGTGTGATTAGGGAAGGTAAGGAGTGGCTGGCTGGGCTGCAGAGCCTTAAGGGATGTTTGGGACAGGAGCATGGCTGGGATGTGAGTAGTCCTGAAATTGAAAATACAGACAAAACCTTAATCGTGAGGTGCATTTGGGTGTTTCCCCGCCTTTTCTAAACTTATTACTATGATTAGTCATGATGATTGATAACGCAAATGGGTGACTGAATATATCCATAAGAATGTACTTGATTTAGGAGGTCTGTGGAATGTATTATTAAACGTACTTGGAGACTTACGAAGAAGGGTCTTGCTGCGAGATCTACATTGTTGTTTGTTGTGCACTGCGGCTCTGGGATGCAGCTTGGAAGCTGCTTTGTAGTTGTTCCTCTGCTGGCTGTAAGTGTTTGATGTTAGTTGGAGGAGAGCTGTCGAGAGGGTGCCATCGTGATGAGTCACCACCGTTCAGGTGAGTTTACACCAGGAGGCTGGCTGCCTGTAGCACAGGAAATCAGTTTTTCTCCAGTTAATTTGAGAGCGATAAGGCTTCTGTTAAGCAACAAGTCACCTCATAGTACTTTGAAGATGTCCCAGAGGTCATCTGAGAGAAGATGCTAGTTTCAGATACCTCTCTTAAGGGGCTGTAGTCACTCGCTGCCAGGAAGATTAAGCAGAAACAGTGAGGTAAAGAGTGGTTGATCCTGCAGACCTGAGGACAAGGAGCATGGGGAAGACAGGGAGGAGTTTTGCCTGCAGGGATTGGTTGTTCTTGTAGAGGCATGTCCAAGTAAAGTGGATTTTTTTAGAAATTATTTCTTTTTTTAAGTGTAGTACATGCTTTGTAAGAAATTGCTCATTTGTTTTAGGTCTCACGGTCCTCTGTAAGCTAAATTTGAAAGCTTGTAAAGATGTAGCTGGAGAGAGGTTCCCAGATTGGGAAGACTTTAGGAGGCAAGATACAGGGGTCACATCAGCATGCCTGGAAGGTTGGTGGCAGCTGGCAGTAGCAAGCATCCTATGCCCTCAAAAAGAGGCGAAGGGATAGTGACTGTTCTGTAGGAGTCCAGATTATAACTCTTTCTGATTGCTGCTAAAATCCCTAAGCTTAAAATCTTGTGGGATCTGAGGCCCAGACTGAATTCAGATGCCTTGACAGCCCATGAAGTGGGGCAGCGGGTGGGAAGGGGCACAGATAGAGCTGTCACAGCTTGAAATGAAGTGAAAATAGTAGGAAAGAGGAGACTGAATGGTATTAAGTCATTAAAAGATCATTCCTCCAAAATGAAACAAACATGGTGGAGAATTAGCAAGGCAGGATTCTTGCTCATCTCAAAATGCTGAAAATCTGTGTCTTCTGGACTTCCAGAAATTAAATTTTGCCTTTTGAAGGAGAGGAACAGAACGCTAAATTTGATTCTGCAAGCAAGATTCTTTTTATGGGATTGTCATAGAAATGTAGCGATGGTTACTTGAGCCCTTGCTCTAAGTCTACTAACAACAGCTCTTCCACGTCAGTTTCTCTCACTGGCAGTCTATTTGTCTTTGAATCCCATTCCCCCAAAAAGGAGGGTGATCAATCTGTTCTGCCTTAAGTGATTGAAAGGCAGGCTTAAACTTGATAAGAGAGCTGTAGCCTTCTGTACACTAACAAGGCCTTCAGCATTGTTTAAAATGAGTAACTTAAAGAAATGATTGAAGTGCTTCACCTTCAAAATCCTCCTCTAAGCAGACTTAAACTTTTCGCACCTAATAGCAGGTCTCCAAATAGTGGTACACTTTAATGAATAACTAAAAGACTCAGTGCTGGCATGAATGCAAAATGTTTCTCAAAGCATGAGATGAGTTTGCATTAGCTACAGAAAACATTCTATGGGGAGGAAGGGCTCTTAATGCTTGATTCTACGTCTCAAAAGATAATGATGGAGTATTGTGTCCAGGATGCTGAAATGGCCATCCAGGAGCGCAAAGGAAATACAAGCCTTACCCATATCCTCAGTCACTAAAAACAAAATGAACGGTTTAGGTGCTATCATGCTAAACTGCTGATACATCAATTTGCTCTAAGTAGTAACAAAGTGAAGGAAAATGCTTAAGTTGCAGGAGAGGTGTTCTCCCACTTCTGCAGTTGGTCTCAAAGCTGCTTAACAAGAGGAGGCAAGCAACAATTTCAGACTCAATGGAGCTTTTGAGAGGATTCTGTCTGCTCTTATAGGTCTTTTCATGGTAGTAGAATATCTAGTGGAAATGTGAGACAGTTTAATCAAAACAGGTGATGCAATAGGAAAGGCAAACAGTAGGGAGAAATTTAGGTAACTTTGGTACATGTGGTTTATTGTTTCATTTTACCTTGTGGTTTTTTTTACCCTAACAGGGTAGTTTCTTGTTTGCACTGTGTGCCTTGTTGGGGAAAATTCAATATTGAGTAGCAGCTTTCAAGTTCTTGTGAGCTAATTCTCTCCCTGGTCCTTAAGGTCAGGACAAGACAGACTCCCTGAGAAAGCATCTAAGAGATCTGAAAGTAGGAAAAAGTGCAAGATGCACCTAGCTATGTAAGTGCAACTCGGTAGCTGGAAAAATACCCAGCAGAATATGCATTGCAGCTTGACCATCCTGAGGCCTGAAACTGCTTCTTCCTCGCTGGCCAACTTCCATCTGCTTTTGCAGCTCTGGGGAGATCAGATCCATTCTCACAAGAAGGATCTACTACTCGTCAAAGGGTGAAAGAGTGATACAGAAAGAAAGAGAACAGNATGCGTTGCAGCTTGACCATCCTGAGGCCTGAAACTGCTTCTTCCTCGCTGGCCAACTTCCATCTGCTTTTGCAGCTCTGGGGAGATCAGATCCATTCTCACAAGAAGGATCTACTACTCGTCAAAGGGTGAAAGAGTGATACAGAAAGAAAGAGAACAGAGGGAGGCAAGGTTGCTGTTTCAGTAAAGGAGGGCTTTGCTTTGAAGGTATTTGGTTTATTTTCTTTCTTTGGTCGTGAGCAAGGGGAAATCCCACCTTAGCTTCTAGAGGATTGATTATGCCAATGCCGACCATTTGTAACACAGATGTTGCTGTCTACAACTGTAGGAATTGGAGATGTCCCAGAAGAGTCTGTGATAAATCGTAACATGCTTAATAAAAATAAGTTCTTGACAGCATAGCAACTTCCTGCTGTGCAGATCCCATTCATGCAGCAGAACTTTGCATCTTGAAGAAAATCATTAATCAAAAAAACATTTGGTCCAATCACGTGCAGTTCATAGTGGCTTTCTGACTTAATTTTCTTTTCTTTTTGTTCATGTTTTTATGCGTTTGTAGGCTAAAATCAGATTACTCTCATTTTTAGACTCCTTATGGTTCAGCAAAACTTTTCTAAAATGTTTAAAGAGCTATGATTTTAACACGAGAGATGCCACATGTATTAACTACCATTGTTTATTATTCAAAGGCCATGTTCCAAACCAGATAAAGCCAGTTTCAAAACCATCTATGGAAATAAAGCCTATAGCAGCAAGAGGTGAAAGAAACAAATGTTAGAGCAGTTTCTGGAGGTGAGAAGTCATTGTCTTGATACACATTGCCTTCTTTCACCGACAATTATTTTAAAGCCCAGTCAGTTTGAGGACAGAGCTGTGACCAAGTTGAAGGATGGATCACTTTGTGTACCCCCAACTGCAATAAATTGGTTTAAACTTTTATGAACTATCTTGTAACAAAAAGAACAGACATATAATTGCCCCTGCTTTTACTGCTTTAAGGAAGTGAAAGCCCAAGAGGACCTCTCTGTTATTGACAAGATGCAACTTTTTGCTTCCTGAACTGTTTCTGGATTGAAAAGGTAGTGTGTGAGTAGCCTGGAGCTGAAGCACTATGCAGTTGCAGTGAAATAACATTCTTTGAAGCTGAGTGCAGCAGGGGCTGAACCCCCTGATGCTTGTGGAGGCTTACGGACTTCAGAAATACTTTCTGACGCATTAATGCAGTGAGGTTTTAAGTGGCTGAAAGTTGCAGTATCCTAGAGCATAAGAGTAACATATCCAGAAATGATAATGGTGATGTTGTATCCGGTGATGTTGTATCCGTTGATGTTGTATCCGTTGATGTTGTATCCATAATGGTCTAAAAGTGTGCGAGAAGAGAATTCCACACTGAACCCTAAAGCAGACTTTTCTGCATAGGAAGAGCACTGAGAGCTCTCTGAGAAAGAAGTAAAAAAAATTTGGCAGGGGATGGAAGTGGTGGTGATCTGTGCTCCTCACCACATGCCAAAAAGACTTGTTCCAGTGAGCAATGCAAGTCTTTACAATGGGACCAAGTGTTCACCTTTGCATGTTATATTTTCAAGGAATTCTGAAGCCAGAGATGCGTGGGCATGTTGACACCTTTTCTAGGCTCATCTCTTGAACATTATTTCAGAGTTTCTACCTGATTGAGACAGATGTGAACACATGAATCACTTATATGTGGTGTTCAGAAATGTTGCAGGGTGCCTTAAAGGTAGCATTGGCTTGGAGGTAGGCAGCAGTTCATTGTGAGCATGGTGGGAAGGTATGGTAGGGAAATGAGTTTTAGAGGGTTAGGGGGTGGATGAGTTGGGCTACAGTACATCTCTGGCTGTGTTTCCTGACAGCCATGGTGCCAGTCCCTCAGTAGGTTCGCGGGATGTCAGTGTCAATTCAAGGAAGGATCCAGATCCACTTGATGGGTGATGTAGTGGCGGAGCTTTTGTCCAGCAAGAAGTCATATCTATAAGCTACTAGGACAGGAAGTGCCTATTAATTAGCAGATTTGGAAAGGATCTTATGAACTTCCCCATCCAGAGAGGCAACATTTTGCGAAAGTTTTGCTGAGCCTTAGGGAATCTATAGATGGTAGTAAACTGATTTTAGCCTACAGACACATAAAAATATGAATCTCCCTGTACTCTCTGGAAATACCCAAGGAGCAGCAGATCATAACAATAAGTCAGTGTGTGCCTCACAGCAAAAGAAATGTTCGCTTTTTTCTAGTTGCTTAGCCTGCAGGTTTGGCAATATTGTCAGATTCTCCCATTCCCACTCTTCTTGACACAATTGCCATGTTGTTCCTTTCTTATACAAAGTGATAGCTCTACCTTCTCTAACCAGCTTCAGACGCTGGACTCTCACACATGTATTGGAGTCATTTCTGTTCCTGTAGATGAATTTTGTCTACTCAGTCAACCCTGGAGGAAGAGATGCAAGTAAGTCACTTTGTTTTACAAGCATGACTTCCATCAGGGATGTAGTGTGGAGAAAACTGTCTGGAAAATAACACTGAGTGGCTTGAAATGTGTATTACAGGCTCCCTCCTATGTAAGTGGAAGTGTGCACACTGAAGGGAGAGTTGCGGGAGGAAGTACAAGTGCCAAAGGTCTGTTCTTCACACTCGACTGGTGCATTAAATTCTCTTTCCATGGTCCTTCTTTCTGACTAGCTGTGGTGCTGTCACTCGGCTCTTCCAAATGGGTTAGGTTAGAGTTTGGGTGTTAATGCAACTGACAGTTAAGACAAAGCAGCGCATTTGGAGGCAGCAGATCCATTTGCAGATGCTAATGAAGGAGTTCCTTGTTTTTCTTCCATCTAAATCCTCCAGGCAGTCATTTTATTGAGGGAATGCACCATGCTGTGCCATTAGGGAGAGGAAAGGATAAAAATTATTTTTGGAGCCAGGGATGAAGAGTTTGGATGGTAAAGTGTGTTAAAGAGAAAAAGCCCGGGTGGGTAATTTAGGATCTTCTGAGTTGGATTCTGTTCTTAATTTATCCAAGAATACGATCTTTATTCTGGATTAATACACATTTTAATACACATTTTAAAATGCAAATACCTGGTTTTATTTTACTTCTAGGACTTTCATTTTAGATCTACCGTCAAAGCTGAATAAGAAGACATACCTGATGGGCTTAAGAGGTATATAACAGGGCATTCCTTTTAGAAGATGAGGTAAAGCACTTCTGCTCTGTGGTAGTGCAGCAGGACTAGCCTTTCTGATTATCTATGAAATATATATAACATGCCAGTCATTCCAGTAGCTCAGCACCAAGAAACTAGAAAGTTCATGGTCTCCACAGTTCAGTTCTCTCTGTCACTTTGGCCCAATGACTAGGTTTCTTTGGTTTTGCTTCGACAACAATACTTTTGAAAGTGGCATCCTGGATTTTGTTGATTCCAGAACAAATTCAGACTTTGTGTGAGGTTTTTGAGAGACGGAGAGTCAGAAGCTCCCCACTCCTGTTACTGACCAGCAGGCAGGGTTTTCTTTGTTCTTTCTAGCACATGAGCTGTTTGCGGGGTTGAGGGGGACAGGCCCTCAAACAATCCTGCAGCCAAAATCATGCCCTTCATACGCTTCATCCTTACTTTTAGCTGGGATGAGGGGATTAGCTGCTGCTAAAGGCGTTAGTCCATGAGAACATCTATTGTGTATGTCACAGGGCAAGTGGTTAGGTTATGAAAATTTATGTATTTACAGTCTTGGCAGTTTTGGTGTAGGGGAAGAGGTTTGAAATGTATACTGTGCAAATTTGTTCTGGTATTTTTGTGAAGCTAGTATTTCCATTCTTAATGACTGTTTGCGAGTCAGTAGGTGGGGAAGATGAGTTTTAAAAGGACAGTGAGGAAAATGAAGTAATCTGTCTAGAACTGCTCTAAAGGTGATGTCTGACCACTGATGTGCCACAGACTGTTTCATTGAAATGACAGAGCAGCTGTAAGTCCAAGCAGAGAGGCATCTGCTTTTCGATAGTTAGAAAAATCTCTGCCTGGGGTGCAAAGTTTGTTGGGGAAAAGTAACTGGAAATCCCTCTAAGTAAGAAAGTGCTGTAATCACTCAGGAAAGGTGTTGGATGGATAACGTGTCATAAAGAGTTACTCTCATTTGTTGAAGAAGCACTTATGCTCAAATTAGCTTGTTGATGGGCATATCATAGAAGGTACCTTTTGAGATTTGAGTGTGACTGCAATTGATTGTAGGAAAATGAAGAAGTAACGCTAAACAACCTCTGTTTCTGAAAGCAAATATTGTGAAATAAAAAGCTCTATTTGCAAAAAATACGGAAAGAAATCTTCCCTTTAATAGAAGGAGACTGTCCTGGTTTGAGCCAGAGACCTGTTTTGAAAGAGAAGGATCTATTATGAGAAGTTTAAATTGAAAGCATGGATGAGAAAGGGGAAAAAGATGTAGTTAGCCATGAGGTTTTGTAACTAGCAAAGGGCTGATAGCTGTTTCTGAGAAAGTCTGTCTTACGTGGTTGGGCAAATGCAAAGAAAAGCAATGCTTTTCTCAGAGAATGATTAGAGTTTGAGCTTCTATCACAAGGACTCGTTTTGCACTCTGGAGGTGGGTGTGTTTGGATCAGCATTCTTATTCTTGGTGGTAATGGCTTGTTTTGGTAGCAGAGATAAAGACACTAGGAGCAGCATTTGTGCTCTGTGCCGTGTTGGTATAAAAAGCTTCCATCCCAACAAACGAGCGGGAGCTCAGCTTACCAGGTACATTCAGCCTTACATTAGGGCAAGCCATGCAGTAGAACCTTTAGGGATGTTCGCTAAATCAGTTCTTATCACATATGCGCAACTGAGCGCTGCTTACCTTGGTCAAGAAAATTGATTTAAACCTATTCAGAAGGTATGGGGGAAAGCTAGGAATAAAGAGGGACTTTGTGATCTTCTGCTGTAAACCAGGCTGTCCTCTTGTTCTGCAACGTTGAGTTGATGTGGAGTGCCTTGCCAGCGGGGAGGAAGGCTCTGCAAAAGTCACCCTTCCTTCCCACATTATCATGGCAATGTAGCGAGGCGTCTTTGGCTCAAGTGAGGTACAGGCTAAAAGGGCTGCGGAGGCTGCTGTGGACCTGTCAGTGCTAGTCTCCTGCTGTTGCTACCTTCAGGTGAAGCTCAGAAGAAACATCAGTTTTGGCTGATGGCTTATGCATTTCTGTTGCAACCCTACCTGGGAGAAGGCAAGGCACAGATCAGACGTTTAAATCCAGGCTGATGTGTCTCCTGTGACTACTGCTGATAGGAAATGTAGAGCATAATGTTGATTAAGAGCGAGTTGTATAACAGAAGCGTTGTTTGTGTAGAATCACACGGTACCAAAATGAAAGCTGGGAAAGAGTTTCTTCTACTCTCAGTGATCCAGAGGAATCTGAGACCTTTTTAAAGGCATTAGCTCTCCGTATCCCCAGATAGAGTTCACCTGGGCATTTCTCCCCTGCTTACATTTCCTGTGACTCTGTGTGATGATACACATTTTCGGTTCAATGGGAACAGGGAAGATGATCTTTGGCTGTTCTAAGGAGCTTTGATGGGAGAAAGAGAAACCTAATGTCTGTGTACACAGTTGATTAATTTAAGGTTACAAGGTGCCAAAACACCTTCTCAAGCTATCTGCCAAATAAGATCTATAACTTCAAGCAACATGGAAACAAAATTGACTTCTGACAGTCTCGTAAAATTCTGTCCAAACAGGATCAGCCTTCCTTTCAAAACTGAATTAAAAAAAAAAAGAAGAAAAAAAACCCGCTTAAGGCTATTACTACCAAAGATTGAGCTTCAATGAGTAAATACTTGTGAGAATTTTGCAAGGATGAGCGAAGTCTATATAGATAACAAACCAGTTACTAGCACTTTACTAGTAACTTTTATTAGTTGTAGTACTAGTATGTTACTACAACACCTCTCCCATGAAGAAAGGCTGAGAGAGTTGGGGTTGTTCAGTCTGGAGAAGAGAAAGCTCTGGGGAGAACTTGTTACAGCCTTTAAATACTTAAAGGGGACTTGTAAGAAACATGGGGACAAACTTTTTAGTAGGGCCTCTTGTGATAGGACAAGGGGTAATGGTTTTAAACTGAAAGAGGGTAGATTTAGACTAGATAGAAGGAAGTAATTTTTCATGATGAGGGTGGTGAAACACTGGAGCAGGTTGCCCAGAGAGGTGGTAGATGCCCTGTCCCTGGAAACATTCAAGGTCAGGTTGGACAGGGCCCTGAGCAACCTCATTTAGTGAAAGACGTCCCTGCCCATGGCAGGGGGTTTAGAACTAGATGACCTTTAAAGGCCCCTTCCAACCCAACCTATTCTATGGTTCTGTACTTACAGCATCTGCTGCCTAATATCTCAAGACTATTCCTGTGGTTGCTCTGGGAAGCAGTTCCATGATGGTGTTTAGTATCTGCCCCGAGACTGCCAGTGGAGGAACTCAAAAGGTCACCCATGAAGAATGGTAGAGGAACCATTTTTTTCCCATTACTTCTTTTAGAGCATCTTTCCCAAAAATGGTTACCGTGATGGTAGAATCTGTTCTGTTTATATATCTTAACACTATTAATGGAGAAGTGGTTTGACCAAAACTAGCCTGTATTGTTGAAATAGAAGATCTAACTGTGTAATTTATTTGNTGGTAGAAGAACCATTTTTTTCCCATTACTTCTTTTAGAGCATCTTTCCCAAAAATGGTTACCGTGATGGTAGAATCTGTTCTGTTTATATATCTTAACACTATTAATGGAGAAGTGGTTTGACCAAAACTAGCCTGTATTGTTGAAATAGAAGATCTAACTGTGTAATTTATTTGGAAACACAGACTTGCTGCTTAGTATACACAGACTTTCTACTTAGTATAGATTTCTTCTAAAAAAAGGGAAGTGTATCCGCTTTCTGATCAGTCAGTGGTGGGAGGGAAGTAAAAAGGTCAGAAGGTTAAAGAAGAACTTGCTTGTGACCTTTTTAAAAAAAAAAAAGAAAAGAAAAAAAGAAAAGCGATTTTTCTAGGGAGGAGAACAAGCTGCAAGGGAAGAGAGAGGAGGGGGTGCTGTGATGATAGGCCGAAATTCTAGGTTTCCAGCTTTACATAAACTTAATTCACAGTAGCGGGAGCACCTTGTGCAATGAGAAATTAAAAATCAAAATGAAATTATTTTTGTGTGAGAACATGACCTGTGGAGAGTGATGTATGCCAGATCCTGCTGAGGATAACCTGGCAACCTTGGCACCCTCCAGTCTGCATAGCTGTTTGGCATCACAGGAGCGGGGCAATATGTGAATGCCAAAACACCTGCAAATCAGGCTCAAGGNAGAGTGATGTACGCCAGATCCTGCTGAGGATAACCTGGCAACCTTGGCACCCTCCAGTCTGCATAGCTGTTCGGCATCACAGGAGCGGGGCAATATGTGAATGCCAAAACACCTGCAAATCAGGCTCAAGGAGCAATCAAGTGTGCTAAACATTAATTAGGATAATACCCAAACCTTTAATGGAGGAAGGAACGTTGATTACACTATCTCACTTGGGATTTCTTTCTGTCTGAGATGGTGTATGATGACAGTTTCTGATTACGCTTACTCAGACATGAAGTAAGACTTTAAGAACTGCTTAAATATGGAGAGAGAAGAGCAGAAAGCAAACAAGTTGATCTTTCTTTGAGTGGTTGAACTTATTTGGCTTTTTATAAAAGCGTGCATTTTTGCTTTTTGCCTTTCATCTTTTGAGGCAAATTGGCTTTGTGAACTGGGCTGTGAATGCTTCCCTGGGTCACTGTAAACCATAAATGTCTTAGCAGCTTTCCTTTGCTCTCTCCATCTCGAACCTGCGATGTTGCCAGCTGCTGGGGCAGAGGCACTGCGTGGGAATGGCGAGAGCGGGGCTGGGGCTCCTCACAGTCCCTTTCTGACTGTGCCGGCCATTGCTGCGTGAACTCTGAGGTAGCCCACCACAGTGTGTAGGAACATCCACATGCAGTAAGGCTGTTTGTAAAGCACACTCTAGTGCCTCATAAAACATTATCCTTTTTTAGCCAGCCAGAACATGCTTAGATATTCGAGCCTAGCTCTCTAGGCCTGCTTCAGTGTAGTGGATTGTGCATCAAAGCCCTGAGGTATGCGTACCGGCAGCCATGCATTTATATTTCCTCATCACTTCAGCAGCCTGAGGAGCCATAAAAGCTCGTGGCCTTTTTTCAAGAAGATTCTTGAACAGACTAAAACTTGAAAAAGTTTGATATTTTCTTCCTTTCACAGCATACAAGTAGAAGAGAGCAGTGATGTTCCTCTGGGTCCCCAGAAGTAAGTGGGTGAGGAAGGGACACGATAGCCTGAGAAGAAAGGTGGACATTTAGCTGCCTCTGCTGCTTTCATCATGGGATGATGTCACCTTTCCCCTGGGAGGTAGTCTCTCCTAACCTCACCAGTTGTCTCACTTTTGGAAACCCACTGAAACTTGTCCTAGAGGTTTAGTGTATCTCCTCAGTAGTGGTATAACGCCAGTTGTGGCAGCAGTGCTATGGAAGGATGAATGGCAACCAGCACTGTTATCTTCCCTTGTTAACCTGCTTCAGCACCAGCTGCTTGGAGAGTCTGGGGATGTAATAAAATACAAGAACCATAAACTCCATCCCTTCTAATTCACATCCTCTGCAGTAAGGGAGGAATTTAAGAAGAGCACGCTTTGTTGAAAAGAAAAGCAGCTTGACTTGGGTTTATAGAACAAATTTACCATATGTACCCTGAAGTTTAGAACAGCAATGCCAAGCATCCCCCTGGTATCTCTAAGGGCTGGAGCTTGGGCTGGGAGGAGACCAGAAGCCTAACTTGCTGTGATGTGTACAGTCCTTATTTAAGGAAAAAGTAATTTAATACTTTGGCTGCCTTATCCTCCTGTGCAACTTCATTTCTCATTCTGTTCCATAATGTTCTTTCTCCTTGGTTGATCGCTTACTTTTGTACTTTAGACATGAAATTGAAGTTCTTTGGTATTCTAGAGAGGTTTGCTCCCAGCCTCTGCTGCCTCACCTTTCTCATTCACCTTGATGTGGAGCTTGCCTCTTTTTGCTCCCACTTCCCAAGTTTTGTCATCCCTGTCACTTTTGGGTGATGTATATGTTCAACATAGACAGCAGAGGGTCTCCTGCTGCTGCTGAATTCTGTCTTGCTCAGGCTACCTTTCTGGATATCTGTCAGCCTGTCTTTAAACCTGCTCTGGTTCCAAACTTTTTTTCTAATGCTGTCTGATCCCTAGCAAATGTGAATGATAAAAATCACGATTCTTTTTTGGCATTGTGGAGTACTTGGAGACCCTCACAGAAACACAGTAGTATTGCCAGTGCTGACAACTGACAGGCAATGTGCAGTGTCCTAGATGCCATACTCCTAATTCCTCAAATCTTTTTCCTATGGGAGTAAGAGAACAGTAATTTTTCCCCAACAAGCAGGCACAGACGCAGCAGAGGTATTTCAGTAGCCATCTGAATGTGAGATTTATCAGAGAAGTTACAAGGAGCTAACGGGAAGTGATCTGCTCTGTGGCTGCAGATGGGACAGAGGATACGGGGCCAGCGAGGGAGTCAGTAAGGTGGGAGGAGGGACCTGCTGCAGGTGTTGGAGAGGAGCTCAAGGGAGCAGGATGAGGGCTTTAGGAGAAAGGAGAAATGAGATCCAAGTTGGAGGTGAGGTGCAGGGGGCTTGAATGCAGAAAGATTTCAGAGGGACAAGAGAATGTGAAAGCTTGAATCAAAGCAGCTGAAAGATTGGCTTTAATATCTGCTTAGATCAAAAATAAAAGCCTGTATGGATTAAGAGATAATCCACTCGATAGATTTAATCTGCCACATGTATTACTTCCCCAAAGAAAAACATTGCGAGGGGAAGGTTGGTTTGGCTCAGTGCCCAGGATTTGAAGGCAGGTGATATATTCTCCTTTCTTCTGCAAGGCCCTTTTTTTGCTTGTCCCGAAGCATGCATCCTGCCCAAAGGGAGGGGCTGTTGCTGTGCGCCTCCTGCTTCTTTGCAACTCCAGAGTCACATTGAATCTAACTAAAGCAGTTTCTCAAGCAGAAAAGAGCACTGAGAGCAAAATAACACAGCAGTGACTAATAGGATAGGCACAGGGTAGGTTCAGATGCTGATGGCATTTTTGGCTTCAGACACTTTGCCCCTGAAATCCTTGGCGACAGCCCCCTCCATCCCTTCCTGTTTCCTTTCTTTACAAACACCAGATTGACTCTTTGGAGTAAGTTCAGTTTCCACAGCAGTAGAAATACTAAAGCTGCTGGAGGACACTTGAATATGAGGGGTTTTTTTCCCCATGTATTTTTTTGTATCAATATGGTATGTTGTCTCTCTTAACTAACACATGCCCAACTGTATCTTGAACTGCACCTGCTAAGAGTCATGCACTTTTTAGGGGCCTGTACATGTGATAGAGTTTGGATTGGCTGCATTGAGGGGGTTTACTCATTTTTTTCATAGCTGTCTTGCTCAGCAACAAATAAATTAATTCTGGAGACTGGTGCATATTCCTTCTGTGTTGTGGGCCTGCATCTGTACGACCTCAGGTGAAGGTTTTTGGCAGATCTCATAAGTTCAGTCAAATCCTAGAGTGGAAGATCACAGGAGAAAGCACAGGGTGCCTCAGAGAAGAGCCGCTATGGTTTGAAACACCTGAGCTAGCACGGAACAACTTCCCCAGCTTGTGCTGGAAGCGGGCCGTCTGCCTGATGCTGTCCTTTTGTGGGTAAATGTAATTAATCACTCTCAGTTATATTTGGTGGGCAGTAGGGATGGATGAAGCTGTAGATGTCTGCCCTCCCTCCCTTCTGCGTGCACCATTACTGTTGCAGCTAGGGCACGGTAATTGCCAGTCATGTTCTGGTTTTAGGGACGTTTCCTTTGTAAGAGAGGTTCCAGCAAACCTTAAATGAGAAAGGTGTATGCAGCTCTGGGCTGAGAGGCGCTTTGCTTTCTTGGCTTCCCCTGATGCTGTCCATGCACTACGGGAGGTGTTAGTACTCTAGCACCAAGAAGCACTTTGTAAAAGCCAGTGCACTGCCTGTGTTTGGTGGGGGTGTAAAGGGAGTTGTGGCACTGCTCCTCTCCTACACCAGGTATCTCGGAGGATGAAATGTGGAAGTGGTTAAGGGTGAAAGGTGAGGATAACTGGGATTCCTCAAAAACTCTATTGCTTCTTCACAGCTAACAAATAGTGTGGGANTGGCACTGGTCCTCTCCTACACCAGGTATCTCGGAGGATGAAATGTGGAAGTGGTTAAGGGTGAAAGGTGAGGATAACTGGGATTCCTCAAAAACTCTATTGCTTCTTCACAGCTAACAAATAGTGTGGGAAGGGAGAGGAAGAGGCTGATACCTGGTGAAGCGTTGGGGATAACATGGGGCAGGAGAGGGAATGAGGGAAGCGTTTGACTGCCTCACTTCACCCACTCACATTCATGGACTGGAAGGGAGGAGAACAGTTACTGGTTTCCAGGCCTGAGCTTGCATAACTGTTTGCTTAACACTTCATTCTGGGAGAGAAACATGTGCCTTGTCAGCCCCTGAGAATTGTGTTTGGGAGTCAGCAGCTGTTGGCTAAAAGGCAATTGATACCTTGCTTTTATTTGGAGCTTCAGGAAGGCTTTGTTGAGCTCTTCTAGGAGAGGGGTCTGCTAACAGGTGAGAGGGAAAATTGCATCATTGATTTAAGGGAGAGTGGCAAAGCAGAAATAAATGACCAGGTTTTTCAGCTTCGAAGGAAGTAAAAATAGTCAGGTGTCCCCAGGAGCAGTACTGGAAGTAGTGTCAATCAATACAATTATAAAACATCTAGAAAAGAGGTGAACTGTGAGGTAGGAAAATCTGTTGGGGAGAGCAGTTAGGGAAGACTTAGGTCCTTCAGAGACATCTCACCCTTTAACAAAACAAAGCGATAGGACAGCCCTATGACACATGAAATTTGCTGCAGACAGGTGCTAGGAAATGCACACTGAAAGGAACAACAGAAACTACTCTGAGAACCTATCGAGTGTATAAGTGATGTGGACTTACTCCACTGAGACAGAGGGAGGGTGTGGGAAGGAAATCATGAACAGATTTGTACTTAGTGTTGGTACAAAATACAAGCTGTTAGGCTGTGTTTAAAATAAAAGGATGGGGAAATGGAGGATAATTCAGAGAGGGAGAATCTCATGAGGTTCAGTTTTGCTCATCTCCCACTCCAAAAAGAATTGAGTAGAATTAGGCTGTGTGCTCTCCTGCCATATGCAGAAGGAAGGATTTTCGTGCCTCCAGAAAGAGGGGAGCATGGCTATAAACAAACAGAAACGCTTAAAGCTGTTTAGAGGAAGAAGTGGGGTTCTTTCAGAATGATACAAGGTGAATAGACTGCTTGTACTTGCTGTTTTTTCGCTACCTACGTTGGGGGGGCTTTAGTGGAGTCCATTTCTGTACTGTAATAGGGAACGTGCTGCACAAAGTGAAAATACTTGAAAAGATGGGTTTGGTACAGTTTGAAAATGGGAATCATGGATCACCGCTAATGTCAAATTTGTTACTAAAAGGAATTATACAGACAGAGTGGGGGGGGAAAAGCATGGGAGCTCTCTGCTCAAAAGCAAAGAGGGACTTTTGGTGAAATTTAAAGACAATATTTGAGATTGATTTTTACAGGCATAAAATGATCTGATGGAAGTCATTGCTCAACATTGCTGAAGTGGAGTGCTATCTCTGCTAATGGGTTGTCAAGCCATAAAAATAGTCTTTGCTGGCTTCATTAGGGGGGTGAAGAGTCAGAACTATTTTCAGCTTTTGAGCCTGAAGCTGGGGAGAACCTGCTACTTATGCATGGGGAAGGAAGGTCTCTTCTGAGCAGGTGACTTTCTACTTACCTGTAGCTGATGCGTAATCCCGATGTCCCTCCTAGCCTCTGGTTGAACCTGTGCGACAGTTCCTGCTGCGTGGTAGCGACTGTGCACGGCATGCTGGTAGTTTCAGTTGTGCCTCTGGCCGCAAGGCATCTGCTATAAGCTTTGTGGGAAAGGAGTATGTCCGTGTGGTGAACGCAGAGGTACTTAACCAGTGACTGCTATCCCCTGCTGCCACAGAGTGCTTTTCACTGCAGTCCAAAGCATTTTGATGCTGATCTGGTTATGCAAAAATTATGCAAGTTAGCATGCTTTATTGCACCAATTGAGGACCTAATGTTGTTTAACTGATGTGGAAACCGAACCACAAAGCTGCAAGCAGCACGGAAGAAGTCGTGCAACAAACTCCTGGTATAGTAGAGGACACGATGAGCCTTGTGAGTCCTGAACTCTACTCGTTAGTATGTGTTGCCTTTCATTTTTAACAAGTCATTTTTTATTAAAAATATGTTGGCAGTTGATAGCTGGCTGTAGCTTTCTTGTCAGCAGTACCTGCAGAGAGGCATAGGGTCTGTGGCTCTCTGGTGTTGCAAAAAAGCTCCAGTTCTCCGTCTTTCTATGCTGTGCCTCAAACAGCGGCAGGAATGTTGTGCTGTGAGTCACAGACTAGACCTACCTTCATGTCGGAGTGCATAAAGCTCTCAATGGGACCGAGGCAAGCATATCTCAACCAGCACTATTTTGCCGTATGAAACAATCCAGTCCACCGAGATTCACGTCCTTCCCTGCAGGTGTGGGCACTGGCTGTTGCCAAAAGATCTCTGGCTCTAGATTCTTCACCTTAAGAAAGGTGTTTGCCTCCTAGGATCTCTGAGCGGGTGGAGGCCAGCCGGGCACAGCTTCAGGCAATCGGTGAGAGAGTCACGCTCGCCCAAGCAAAGATCGAGAAGATAAAGGGCAGCAAGAAGGCTATTAAGGTAGTAACTTGAGTGAAGGCTGCATGGCCTCCCTTCTTCCTTCCACCTTCTCTCTTTACTCCTGATGTAAGATCTGGAGAAGAACAGGTGCTCAGCTGCCACGAATGCTGCCCGCTCCATGTCTGCATGCCTTGCTGCTGAGCAGGGTTGTGATGAGAATCCCCTTCCTGACTCAGCCAATCGGTGATTTTTAGACCCACGAGTGACGCAGCTCCAGGCCTTATGAGGCCTGTATAGGTTGCTGCCCCAGCTGCTTCCTAAGAGAAAAGGCATGTGCTGAGCTAAGCCAAATACACTTGCATAAAGGCTCATAGCCACTTTGGCTATTTGAATGAAAGCTGCTGTTAGAGAGCCTCCCCTTTGTGCATCTTAATCTCGATGAGCCATGTAAAACTCGTGAAAGTCCTTCTTTCCCCATTCTTGCTCCATTTTATGCAGTATTTCCAACTCCCTTCCTGCCAGAGGCAGCCTTTTTGCCAATGATCTCCTAGTGCTTAGATACAGAGAGAAGCTCTGGCACTTCCAGTTTCAGAAGTGACAGTCCATGCATGTTTGGATCTGTGCAGATAGCCCTTAGGAGCCTGTTGAATCCAAGGCTGTCCATTCCCACTGGCAGCACAGATTGTGTGCTTCCTCCACTCCGTGTGTTTCTGTATCGTAGGATTGCCTAGTTGTTGGGATTTTTCAGTTCCTCCTTGTTTCTCCACAGGTATTTTCCAGTGCCAAGTATCCAGCCCCTGAACGGCTGCAGGAGTACAGTTCGATTTTTGCTGGTGCAGAAGACCCAGCTAAACAGAAATGGCCGAGACACAAGATTCAGAGCAAACACCGAACGCTGGATGAGAAGGCTCTGCAGGTAAGGAGGAGGCGAACAGACCTTGAGATGAACAAGCAAAGATAAGCCATGAGGCTGTTAGTTGCTTTGATGAAGTAGACCAGGGCTTTAGGATATAGGCTGGGAGCAGAACATCTTTTCAGCTTGGGCTGTTGATGGGAGTGTGTGAGGTCAGGTTGGGAAGCTTGCAGAGCTGCCAATTTGAGAGGGCCATGTCAGTACAAGACCTTGGCTGGGTGGTTGAGTGCTCTAGGTGGCTGTCAGCTGCCAGCTCTCTGGAGCAGTGCCATTTCCTGAAACGCTGCTGGTGGGTGCTGCTGGCTGACCTTAAGGCTTCGTCTACGCACAGCAAGGCAACTGGGATCAGGGTCGTAATTGTTTAAAAAATGGTTTCTGAAGGCTCTAATATAAGCAGTGGTAAGAAGGGAAAGGTAAAAGTGCTTGTGAGTGTGTCAGGAGAAAAAGGAGTCATTAAAGCATTTTTCTGTCCCATGAAAGCATTGCACTTGGGTATTGTCTCTCCCTGGTTCCCAGCTAAATTTTACATCTTGAGGGGGAAGATCATTTGCTTCTTTGTATCTTTTGTTTGTGCTTTGCTTCCCCTTTGTGTTCAGCTACTGTAGGTTGCAAGCCCTTCAGAGGGGCTGAATGTCTCAGCACCCAGCACAGTTGGGGCTTCCAGGTGTGCCCATAGCACAGATGTCTGCACCTGGTGGTGTTGAAGGAGGTCCTGAATTATGGAGTTCCCTTTTAGCCTGTGGATTGAGTGGCAGAGAGGAACTTCTTAGGNTCCTTTGTGTTCAGCTACTGTAGATTGCAAGCCCTTCAGAGGGGCTGTATGTCTCAGCACCCAGCACAGTTGGGGCTTCCAGGTGTGCCCATAGCACAGATGTCTGCACCTGGTGGTGTTGAAGGAGGTCCTGAATTATGGAGTTCCCTTTTAGCCTGTGGATTGAGTGGCAGAGAGGAACTTCTTAGGGATGTCTGACAAGTGGTGGGTTTGGCAGGAAATGCTACCAAAGGATTCTCCAACAATTTGGGTCAACATGCCTGGACTGGAAGGAGAGGAGGAACAGTTGCAGTGCTTAAAGTTATAAAGTCACTGTGTATGTGCTGTGCCAGGAGTAGCAGATGTGCCCTTCCTGGCAGGTTAGGCATCAGCCTGACAACTTCCCGGCTCTCCACCCCTAAAGTGACTTCTTTCCTCATCCTTGTGTGCCTTGGCCCAAAAATAAAGCTGCCACTGAATAATTTACCATGCTAAACTTTCCTGAGTTTTAATGGACTTTTGAGACCTCACACAGTGAGGTAGCTATGAATATTTCAGCCAGGCCAAGGAAGCAGGTTTGCTGGCCGAACGGACATCTGGCAAGCTCAAGCAGGTTCGTGCTTCCTTCGAGCCTGGCATAGCACAGGGCAGAGCTGCGTGGGACCTGAGGCTGGCCAGCCAGGGCAGGCCGGTTATGGTTGTGCTTTCTGGCTGGTGGCCCCATCCCATCAGAGCATGTGGTGGAACGGAGGCAGGCGGTGAGTAGACGGGGGAGGTGCTCTCACACTCTGAAGGCTGGTGCCAATGTACAGCCCCTTGCACAGGGAGGGGATTGAGAAGAGCATCAACTGGTAAAACACAGTATCCTGCAAAGAGCAAATGGTGTGCCCATTCGACTGGCCTGCTGGCTCCAGTAGGCTCTGTATGCCCTTCCCTGCTGCCCCTGCAATGTCCCCTCTTCCCTCTCCCAGGCAGCGTCTGTACCGTTGCCATGTTCTGCCTCTGATGACCAAGGCTGCTATCACCACAGGGAATTTGTTGCAGGCCCCAGGGGATGGTTGCCTTTGTTCCTCCGCTCTGTGACCCATCTTCTGATCCTTCTTTGGAGTTGTTCTTTCTCTGGCTTTGCTGACCCTGTCTCATGCAGCGGTCTTGTTACTCCTGCCAGACTCACATTCACTACTCCTGGAGCTCTTCTGTGGGATGGGGGGATGCTGCTGTGCTGGCTAGTGGCTGCCAGCTGATAAACGATGGAGGGGCCTGCTCTGTTCTGAGCAGGCTCGGTGCGGCTGAGCTCTGATCGCATTCCAGGGGGACAGGCCTTTCTCGGCCGTAGATGAGCACGGAGCCTGTATCTTGCAGTAATGAAATGTGACAGAGGGAAGTCTAATGTTTGCATTTATGCCCTCCTCAATTATTCAGGGCTTTCAGCAGAGGCTGGTTGCCTGTTTTCACTTCTAATGAGGGCCTCTTTGCTGGGAGCAGTCGCAGTGGCCTTTGCTAACTTCACTCGCACATGCACTTACACACCCCAGCAGGAAAGCAAGCTCTGCTTCTGTCAGTTTGAGGGTAAGTGGTGGCAGCCTGTGCTCAGCGCTTAGTGTTTGTGCTCTGGGGGAAAACGGTTGAGTTGGAAATGTGCGTGGTCCTGCAGTTTATTTAAAAATGCTTCCCTCCTGGAAAAGTCTCCTTTCTCCCTCCACACCCCAAGCAAGGGAAAACTCAGCTGTTGAGAGGACACTGTTTAGGTTGGTAAGGTAAGCACTGGTGGGTCAGAGTGCCAGAAACGGTGTCCTTGTGGTAAGCCTGGAAATCCTTTTGCTTTGCACGTTGCTGTGATGGCAGCTACGCAGGGTTGAACAGTGAGTTGTGGGGCTTCTCAGGTGCTGGGCACTTGCCTTTGTGGTAGGACCAGTGACCAGGCGCAGCAAGTGCCCCCTGGGAGACTGGAAAATGAGGTGGGAGACATGGTCTGCCTGCGCTTGGGAAGAGGTCCAAGCAAAAGTTACAGTCTACTGCTGGAGTAACCTCGCAAAGCTTCAAAAATGTTGGTAGCTTGGCATGTCCTTGTGAATTCTGCCTCCAGCATGGACATGAGGAGGCGGAACTGGGGTTTTGGCACTTACTCATCTTCAAGTGCTTTTCCAGCTAGCCTCAGCATGCCATGGGTGGGATGGAGTTTCTGGTGTATCAGCCCAGTTCTGTTTGTAAGAGCGTGTGCTTAATTAAACTTAAGAACCAGGGTGACTTTATATATTTTTAACTGTAGGCTGCTAGGGAGAAAAATGCCTGGAAGTGCCGCATCCTTTGGGGTATGATCCTGCCAGATGCCAAACCCCAGGCCAGGGAGTTTCAGCATTCAAGCATCTGCCACGACTTCAGTATCTCCAGCTTGCTGAACCTTCAGCTTAAGGCCTTAATGTCCCTGGAAGAAAACTCATTTTTAAATGGCATGTTAACTTGTGGAATTCACAGTTGCAGGATATTGTTGACAGTAGGTAGCTGTTCTAAATTTCAAAACAGATCTAGGTACTTGAATAAGACTAGCACTTGGGTGGCATTTAAATTAAAACGATTATGTATAGCCTTACATTTCAGAGTAATACTCATGCTTAGTGCTTTTATAACCGCCTAAGGTGAGACTTAAAAGTAAATGTAGGTAATGGTTGGTTTCTCACTTCGCCCTTAAAGTGACGCACAGTCTTCCAGTGCTAATTGAAATCTACAAAGAAAGAATTAAAAAAAAAAATATATGGCTCGAGGGCTAAGTGTGTGTGAACAGTTCTAGCAAAAACATCAGTACTCCCTCATGCTTAAAAAATTAAACATTGGGAAATGAATATTAATGATCAAAAGAACCTTTATTTCTGAATCTCTGCTTCTATGGTCTCTAAATAACAATTTATATATTTTTGTGTACTTGCTGCTGTAAAAATTCAAGATATTTATTTCAGTGCATTCTTCACAAGTTGGAACGTGTTATTTGAGGGGAAGAAAAACCCCCGCATTTAAATCAAAACCTCCCAGGTCTTTTCTTACAGCATTTTGTAGACTCAGAGCATCATACAAACTCTTAGTGGATTAACTGAGCTGTGACTAAGCCATTTCCCAGGATTTCTGGCTACCAAATTCAAGACTGACATTTCAGTCAGCAGGAACTGTTTATGTCACTGAGATGTGGTCTTAAAACTGAAGCCGCGGTGGTCTCCATTTCCCCCACGCAAGTATAAAGAGGGAAGAAGGACTCGCAGAATGGGATAGAGCAGGGGTGCTGGAAGTGGTGAGGCAGCAGGAAGCTGTGGAGAGTATTTGAAGTGGCCTGCTTGGTTATCTTCTGGTGACAGAAGAAAACCTCAAGCATGTGGCCAATTATTTAACCTGACAAACTGTCCTGGTTAGTGCTCTGGTTTCTTCTGGTGTGAACACTTCCCACCTCGCCGCTGCCAGGCTGCTGCTTGTCCTAGTTTGTGAAGAAAGAATGGGAGCTGTGAAGGGGCTGAGGAAAGGTGTGGGGAGGGGTCTGTTGTGGAGGTTTGTCCGTTGCAGGCTGTCTGTGGGTTCAGGAACTGATGCCTTTCCTCCCTCTACAGCAAAGCTTGCTGTGGGCACTGAGCTTCATCCTCTGGAGCATGTGGCAGTGGGCGTTGTCACGCTAGCTGAAACGCCGCTCTGATCTGGGATGGCAATTCCTGTGCTCTGTAAAAGTCAAGCAGTTCAGATGTAATAAGTCCTTTTCTAAAGGGAGCTCTATATATTATGCATGAAGTTTTAGAACCGAGAGAGAGGAGATTTCAGTTCATTAGAGTTGAAAACTCCTGCAAATCCCTCAGGCTTTGCAAAACCATCTGGCACACGTTCCACCCTGCGCACTCCCTTCTGCCTGATCTCTTGCCTAGCGCAGGCACTCTGTTTTTTCCTAACCTCTTTTTCCTTTGCCTTCCCTGCATACCCCACCGGTGGGATCACATCTCTTAAAACATCAACTGAAGGCAGCAGAGGGGAGGTAATAGAGATGTTTGGGGGACTCTGCCTGCATGAAAATGTCTAGTAGTTGCAGACACTGTAACAAATGCCTTTTAGACTGTGGTGCCTATCCCTGCCTCTGGCTATAGAGCCTGAGTGGTTGTTTTATTTTGGTGGATCCTTGCCACAGCAACACCGGTTCGATATGACCCATCCATGGCACCAAAAGTACATGCCATGAGTCTGAACTGCTGAGGTTTGTTATGAGTGTGGGCTTGCAATGTTGTCCATGTGCTTCCTTGTCCAAAGGGATGTGGCAAGGGAGCAGTAGGGTTCCCAGACCATGCAGTGGATCCAGCAGCGTGGGTTGTGGTGGCTGGGGAGAGCTGTCTTGGCAGCTGCGGTTTTAGTGTCTTACCACCTATTATCTGTCTTCTTGCAGGAGAAGCTCAAGTACTTCCCTGTGTGCGTGAGCACCAAAATTCACCAGGAGGATGACGCAGAAGAAGGCCTTGGCAGCCTCCCCAGGAACATCAGCTCCCTCAGCTCTCTGCTGCTCTTCAATACCACTGAGAACTTGTGAGAGCTGGAGCAGCACCATGCTGCTCACCTGCCCCTGCTTGTCCTCAGAGGAGCTTTCCCTTCGCGGGGGGCAGCAGTAACTGCTTGCTTTCCTTGGGGGTCTTACATATCAGGCTCCTGATAGGACCGGGTTTGGCACCTCTCCACTGGCTTCCAGCTAGCAACCCTTTCTTCCCCACTCTTTCCTTTGGGTGGAATGCGTTGTTTTGTCTGCATCTGATCCTCCACTCACCTGCTTTCAACCCAATTTTGCCCTTCCCTTCCCCAGTTTAGTTCTTCCTGTCATTCCCCTGTAATTTCTCTCCAGCCTTGAGAGCTGCTGTCACTCCTGCCCTTCTCTGCCCCATGTGCCAGCCTAGGTACTTCTCTGATGATTCCTCACAGTGACACTAAAGTTGCTCTCACTACTTTAATGTCGCCACTGCCTCCCTCACTGCACTTCCTTTCCCATTGGCCTTTGCCTCGTGGTTCCTCCTCCTGCTCATATTGAAGAGCTTCTTTAAGCCCTTCTTGAGCTTTTAGCTGATGGACCTCCTCTTTCTTCTCCTGAGCAATGGGTTATTTCCCCTCTTTGTCTTTCCTCCTGGACCTTGAGTGACAAGTCACTGGTAGAGACTGGTGTCCTGCTGCAGGCTGTAAGATGGTTTCAGGCCAGGTGGTGGGAAGGGGAGAGCTAGATAATGATGACAGTGCAGTGGGGCTTTGCTTTAAGAGGGAGGAACGTGGAGGCTGCACTGGCAGGGTGAGGAGCTGATCGCCTCCTGGTTGTGGAGGGGTGAGGCAGGAAAATGGGGCTAAAAGAAGGAAACTGTAAGGCCCAACCTTGGAAAATGGAAGGGCCATGTTCCACCTTTGTGAGTGAATGAGTCAGGAGGTCTCCACCTCCAAGGCCTTCTTCAGTACACTGTTTCTTCTAGCCTTGGCTTTCGGGGCAGCGTCACTGAAATGCTTGTCCTCTACCCTTAGGTACAAGAAGTATGTTTTCCTGGATCCTCTGGCTGGAGCAGTGACCAAGACCCATGTGGCACTGGAAACAGAGACAGAAGAGAAGCTCTTTGATGCTCCTCTGTCCATCACCAAAAGGGGACAGCTGGACCGACAGGTGAGATGCAGCTGTGGAGATGCAGCTGCTTCCCCTCAGAGCATTGTGCTTATCTCTCTGAGAGGAGAGGGCTTCTCTAGGGTGGAGAGTAGGTAGGAGAACGGCCCCTCCTGGGGCTGCAGAGTATCTCAGTTACCAGAAGGACCTTGCCTGTTCTTGTGCTTGAAGTCCTGGTGTGAGCTTGATGGGCGAGACAAAACCCTCAAACTTGGCAGGTGTCGCTCTCTGCTCAAGCCTTTGCTGAGCGGTCTGAGAAGAGTAATGTGATATCCATTCACCTTGCTGCTAGACCTCAGGGCTGTAGAGGAGTTTGGAGGCTCCGTCACTTGATCATCGCCCTTGTGCTAACTCCTGAGCCTTGTGAGGAGCCTGAGGGTGAGGTGCCACTGCTAGCAGGGATAAGGTCTGAAGAAGGTCTAGGAAGGGGTGCCTGCTGGTGCAAAGAGAAGGGCCAGCCAGCCTGAGCAAAAGGTTTGTGCTTGCTGTGGACGTGGAGCAGGCAGCGCGCCAACGCAGCTGCCCCAACACATGACTGACCTTGTACCTGACACCTTGTAGCGGCCGTACCTGGAGCTTTGTTGGTGTGTGGTTGAATGTGTCATTTGGTGCTGGGGAAAGGAGCCTGGGAGCCATTTGCTTACCATGTTGGACTGGAGGAGATAGCAGTGTATATAGTAAACAAAACCCTTTATTCACAGCACACCTTCGGTACTGTTTTGCCTCTGTGTTAAACACAAAACCAAACCTCTGTAACTACTTGGTTGTGCTTCTCCTGTATCTTAATCTCAGAAACGGTTCAGACACCATTCTCTTCTGCAGAAGGGACTGGCTTATGTAGGCTTCAAAAGTTAGTGCATGAAATCTTCAGAGGAGGAGACAGTCCACTTGCAAGAAACTAGGAAGAGTCCTGTACCTCTTCCTCCTCCTGCAGCCTGCCTTTTCTGAGCCTGGTCTGCAGGCGGTAGCCTCCAAGCATCGGGAGCTGCCGCAGGACAAGAGCACAGACTTATAGGGGTAGCCGATGAGTAGCCACTGTACCAACGCACACAAGCCCAGCTCTGAGTGCCACCCAGGCTGTTCCTGCAGTGCCCGTTTGCTGCAAGGAAAAGCAAGTGTGTACTCACTTCCTTATCTTTTTATTTTGTTTTTCTTTTAGGTAGCTGAAAATTACTTCTACGTGCCGGATCTGGGCCAGGTCCCCGAGATCGATGTGCCGTCCTACCTGCCAGACCTGCCTGGCATTGCCGCAGATCTCATGTACAGTGCTGATCTGGGCCCTGGCATCGCACCGTCCGCCCCTAGCAGCGCTATTCCGGAGCTGCCCACTTTCAACACTGAGTCGGTGGAGACTTTGCAACCAGGTATTTCCAATCCCTACTCCTAGGACCCTGTGAAGGAGGAAGGCAGGTACTGCTAGAATGCAGAGACAAGGCAGGAAGTCCCTTGGTGAAGATTTCAAGATGGATGTTGGAGATACCTCTGACTTGTGCTTGGGCCTGAGTCAAAACTGCAGCCTGCTCAAGTGCTGGCCAGACTCTGGGCCCTTCACCTCTGTCACCCCTGCATGGCTAGGGAGGAGGAAGCACGGTGTGCAGGGACTGGCCTTGTGGCAGCCTAGTGGGATGCCCTTGGGTGAGCTGAGCAGGCCCAGTGACAGGCAGCTGGGGAGGGCAGAACAGGTAAGTCTCAAGCCCTGCCTTGGCCCTGCCTGCTGTTAAGAGATGCTGCACAGGGTGGGAGCGCTCCGCTGCCTGTGCATGCTGAGGACTCAGATCTGTTGCCACTGAGGCATGCAAAGCTCTGAGCTGAAGCTCTCAGTGTGCTGTCCTCTGGGATGTTTCAGATGCAACTGCTTTCATCTTTCAGACCTTCAAGATGCTGAGCTACTGCCGCCGCCTCCACCACCACCTCCCCCACCACCTCCTGTTATGCCAACTACTGTGCCTCCTCCGCCACCCCTGCCCCAGCCCACAGCTGCCTCTGAGTCAGCCCGGACAGCGAGCGAGGAGAGCAGTAATGCAGTGCCTGCAGGTAAGGCCTGGGAATCTCTAGAGCTTCACTAGCAGACTAATTCTCTGGCTTCAGCCCATGTCCTTGGCTCCCTGTGGCTTTCCAACCTCCCAGCAGAGGAGGGAAGCTGCAGTGGGAGGGGAAGCTGCTTCTGCCGGCCTGGTTGCTGCAAGCCTTCGGTGCCTCCTTCACAGGGCTGCTGCTGGCTGGGCTGAGTGTAAGCCAGTCACTGAGAGGGGTCTGGGCCTGGCTCGCAGCCCCATGCAGAAGCTGGCAGGGTATCAGAGCAGCCCATTCCATGGGGATTTGGTTGGGGCTGTACCTGATGCACTGACCCACAGCTGCTGCCTGTCATTCCTGTCCCTACAGCTTCGGTCCACGGAGCTCCAAAGGAGGTGGTGAACCCCTCTACTGGGCGTGCCAGTTTGCTGGAGTCCATCCGCCAGGCCGGTGGCATTGGGAAGGCCAACCTCCGCAGTGTCAAGGAGAGGAAGCTGGAGAAGAAGAAGCAGAAGGAACAAGAACAAGGTGCTGAAGCTCTTCTGCAGAACTGATCTTCCTTGCTCTCTGCCCCAGGCTGGGGAGGTGTAGGTCTGGGAAGAGATAGGCAAGCCAGGAGCACGGAGAGCAGATAGAGCAGAAAGGCATTGTCTCTCTTCACAGGCTGGTGCAGGTCTCTGGTGTTTCCCAGTCACCAGAGCTCTGAACTTGCTAAACACCATCTGCCAGGGCATTCATGTTCTTGACGGAGACCTGCTCTGTCTCAGGGCATGCATGGAAGTTTAACGTGTGCTGGTTGGGGGTAGGCACACACAGGAGACCCTGAGGCCAAGAGGGGCAGGGCTGAGCTAGTTTGAGCACATTGGTTTAGGTAGCTCTGGAGGGTAGTGATGGAGCTGGATTGGCAGAATGAGACTGAAAANTTAATGTGTGCTGGTTGGGGGTAGGCACACACAGGAGACCCTGAGGCCAAGAGGGGCAGGGCTGAGCTAGTTTGAGCACATTGGTTTAGGTAGCTCTGGAGGGTAGTGATGGAGCTGGATTGGCAGAATGAGACTGAAAATGCCCAGCCCCTCTTGCCCCTCAAGGAATTCCGCTCTTGGTTTTCCCCAGAAGATTCCGTTACCCAGCCACGCCTTGTGTTTGCCAGACCTGAAACTGGACCACACTGGGAGAAATTAGGGATGTGATATAAAATTAGAGAGTTGTTGGTTTTGTTTTTTTTTCCTTTAATCTGAATACAGTATTGCAGGAGAATGCTTTCACCCTAGTGCTAGGTTCAGACTGACACTTCTCATTTGACTTGTTTTGCTCTGTTTCAGTGAGAGCTACAGGACAAGGTGGAGATTTGATGTCAGACCTCTTCAACAAACTGGTGCTGAGGCGCAAAGGTACTGTCCTGCAGGATGGGTCATTTCTTCCCCCTAGGAAAGAGGGAGAGCCCTTTCTTGCTCCTCAGAAGCTTGCTTCTCAGTCCTAGAAACAGGAACAGACACTTTCCCTGGTGAGCGTGCCACAGTGTGGCTGGGAAGGTCTTTATACAGGGTGAGCAGGGGAATCTCCACCTCAGGNAAAGAGGGAGAGCCCTTTCTTGCTCCTCAGAAGCTTGCTTCTCAGTCCTAGAAACAGGAACAGACACTTTCCCTGGTGAGCGTGCCACAGTGCGGCTGGGAAGGTCTTTATACAGGGTGAGCAGGGGAATCTCCACCTCAGGTCCCACTGGAGGCAGTGGAAGAGGTTGTGTGTCCAAGGCAGAGGATAGGCCCTTGAAAGGTACCTGTGACAAAGGGACAGCGCTGTCATCTTTAACTCAGTGCTGGGGCAGCTGGGCCTCTCGCCTGTGGAGGCACCTGAGTTGCCTTGAGGTTTTGGCAGATACCTGGGGCGTTTAGGGCTAGTGTGCCCCCTCAGCACCGAGCAGAGGAGGGCACGGACTTGCTCAGGTGGAGCTTTAATTCTTGCACAGGGCCGAGGCTTTCCGCCTCGCCGTTGCTGAGCCTGTGTTCTCTAGGCCCCAGCTGTCGCTCACTGGTGCTTTTTCCTTCCTTCACAGGTATTTCAGGGAAAGGGCCAGGAGCCTCTGGAAATGCCGATGCCCCTGGCACTCCTGCTGGTGCCTTTGCTCGTATGTCGGACTCAATACCACCCCTCCCACCCCCACAGCAGCCAGTGGGTGAGGAGGATGAGGATGAGTGGGAGTCATAGGTGGGGTCAGCTGAGTCTCCGTGTGAATCCCAGAACTCTTGAACTTCTGAGACATACCAGCCTGAGGCAGGACCTCCTCGTGGGTGGGCACTGGCCTGGCAGCGGGGCCTTGTCACTTGTTTTTGAAGAGGAGCAGGAGCAACAGGCTCTAACCACAGCTGAGGCTATAGTTATCAGCGAGGCTATAGTTATCAGCAAGGCTTTTTTCTTCTGCTGTCTGCTATTCTCCACCCCCACTACTACATTCCATCTCAAAAGCTGCCATGGCTGATGCTGGCACAATAAATCCTGCCTTAGCTGGCGGACAGTGGGGCAGCCTGTGGTCAGAGGAGCCGAATTAGTATTGCTCCTGATTTAAAGGGCCCTCAGTCTTTCTTAATGTGACTGGCAATGCCTGCAAAGGCAGCACTTGCAGGCAAACAAACAGCGCTTGCCTCATTTGTCTCCTTGCTTGCTGAAGCTCCTGTTTGCTTGGTTGTTGCTAGAAGAGAGAATGAGTGCGTACCTCCCTTCAACGCAGGGGTCTAATTCCTGGTGCCTCTGCAGTTGATGGTTTCTTTCTCTACCTGGCTTCTGGTAATTCTTTGCCTGTTGCTGTCTGAAAAATTTCAATAAAGTTGGAAAAAAGCAGGCCCTCACAGCCTTTGCTTTGGTAAAAGCAGGATGTGTGCTCAATAAAGAGTGTGTTAAGGGAAAGCCCAGCTGTCCATCCCAGCAGCACCAGCTGTTTCCCCACTGCTGCTTTCACTGTCTTGAAGACAGAGCTTGTGCTAGACAGCAGGGTTTGTGCCCACTGAAGGAGCAGGAGATTCACCACAGAAGTTTCTCAGAAGCAGCTGTTTTGTTCCCTGGGGGGCTAATTAACATACAGGGAGTGGGTACCAGCTCTGTGTCTAATTATAAGTGCTTTCTTTGTTGTGAAGAGCCTTGAGGTAGCATCCAGCTGCTGAAACTGGCAAAGAGGCAAAAGAAGCTCCTGGGAATAGACCTGCTCAGGACCACAGAGAGCACTGGGGCTGGCTGTCGGAGTACGCAGCCCTCTGGGGGGTTGTCGCTGCCCTCTAGCACTGACCCATGACCCCAGGAAGGTTATGATAAAAAAACAAAAAAAAGCCCAACCAAAAAAAACACCAAAAAAGGTTTTACCATTTTCCACAGAAAGTTACTTTGAATTCAAAAACCTAGGCTGTAAAGAGCAGAGCAATCCTGCACGATCAAAGCAGAAGTGCTGTGCTGTATTAAGGCCATACCTTTATTCCCCTTGAAAGAATGAACCCCTCCTTGAATCTATTGGCTGCTTGAAGCAAGGTAGAAAGGAGGTAAGAAATGTCACCCACAGCTGCCCTGTGTCTTACCACTCTGACTGTGTAACTCCAACACAGCACAAACCTGTGGCCTGATAATTTACAATTCTTGTGAAAAGCTCTATGGTTTCATTGGTCATCAAGCCCCCTATGCTTGGTGATTGACAGGAAAAGGCAGATGTGTTCAGTCAAAATAATTATACTCCCCATACTTAATTGTTTGGGTTGGAAATATTTACTCAATTTAAATAAAACCTTGACATTGTAATACTGTAATGCTAATATTGTAAACAAATAGGAGCCTGCTGCTACTACCTTCACCTGCCTCAGACCTACAGTTGGTTTTGCTGCTGGTTATTGTGCTGAAGGCTATCTCACCATCATAGCAGTCGGATACTAAACAGCACACACCCACAAAGGAGGCAGAAGGCGGAGATTCACAAACTCCTTGGTACAGAAAAGCAGGAACTTGTGTTGCTTCAGGTGTCCCTCAGATGTGTAGCTCGCAGAGCTGACCTACAGCCTGTTCGCTGGTCCACATCACAAAGCGTCCGACTTCCCTCGATGGAACTAGGAACACACAAACCAATCAGTTTGTTCCTGACCTTACTCTAAAAATGAAGGTTTGAGAAAAGTACAGATGAGTAGGAAACAGTTTTCATAGCAGGATGTAAGATACAAGTTCTGACCTTTCTTAACTCTGCGAACGCTGATCCAAAGGCAGGCTTCACCTGGGTTCTCTCCCTGATCCACTGTGGCAGTTTGTTGAAGATGGCAGGGCGTGCATACCTGTGGTCCAGCAGCAAGATGCTTGCATAGTCCTTCTGATGGCGAATGGCTCTGCCTGTACAGAGTGTACAACCACATTAAAATGGCCCACTCGAGTGTTTGTTCTCAGGCAAGGACGCTCACGTTCCCATCATCTGTACTTAGACGGATCGGTAACGCATCCTCTTCTCCCACCCTCCTACTTCACTGCAGTCACATTTCGTATCCCCGAGCCTGTCCAAGGAAGGATGAATTACCTATCGACTGGTTTACTGCCTTCATGCACAGGTTTTCAATCAGCACTCTGCTAGGTGCCTGACCAGCAGCTCTGGGCTGGAAAGGAGAAAAGTAAAGACTGAACACGAGGCAGATGTAAATCCAACTAGGGAGTCTTAATGACAAAGTGAGGCAAATGCTTCTACCCCTGCAGAGTGAGTGGGTGGCCAAGCAGACCCCCAGCTGAGAGTAAGGAGGGATAGAAGAAAGAGTGCAGTCAGAAAACTACGGTTGAGCATTCACGAAGACCCAGCCCAAGGCCCCCTTCAAGGCAGAACAATCGTCCCCAGCCACCCATGAACAGCATCTCCAGTGGGCAGCAAGAAAGAACAAGTGAGCCAAGAGGAAAAGCGATCCTGGCAAGCAGCTCCTCTGGGGTGAAAGGACCTTGTTCCCCTTGGAACTCGCTGTTCCCAGGGAGCCCCACTGGTGTTTCCCTTGGCTGAGCTGCTTCCCTGTGTTCAGGGCCACCTGTACACGTGCAGCACGGAGAAGGCTGTGCTCTTGGTACCACACAGTCTGGGAAACAAGGGCAAGCTCAAATTAAAAAAAGAAAAATATTTGAAGGCAGCCCTGGGACTCGTGTGCTGGCAGGAAAGTTAATACTAAAAAGCCAAAGTCAAAGAAGCAGAGGTGTAAGTGTCTCTGTTACCATTGTTTTGTCGAGCCAAGTCATTTTTTCCTGGAGCTCTGGAGATTTAACATTTGGGTAAGGCATTCCCACCATAATCACGCACCTGCAAGGGGCAAGGGAGGGCTGCATTATTCTTAATGTCTCATCCTAGAGCACTTTGCCAATAGACTGATAAATTAGAGGCCACTGCACCCCTGAAAGACAGCCAGCCCTGAAACCAAAGGCAGCAATAAAGCACAGCAGTCTGACAAGCACGTTCTGAACGGAAAGCTGCAGAGGGATTCAGGGTGCCAGAACAAGGGATTATCTAGCACAGCAAGCCTAACTGCATTACTCGCATGGAAAGTAGTCTGGACAAGCAGGCTTTACACGACCCAGCAGACTTGGTCCCGTTAGTTTAAGCATCAGCCCAAGCCATGTGCTCCCCAGGATTTTCTATCTATGCAAGTACCAACATGTCCACCCTGCCTGGAGTCACCACACCACAAGCTGAGTGCTCACCTTCCAAGGAGCAGCCACCTTACCTTCCCAGGTCATCGGAGAAGTTGATCCCTTC
Source organism: Steatornis caripensis (assembly GCA_013398225.1). Lineage (NCBI taxonomy): Eukaryota > Metazoa > Chordata > Aves > Caprimulgiformes > Steatornithidae > Steatornis > Steatornis caripensis. The sequence continues at coordinate 280,328 of VZSC01004252.1, forward strand.
ACTCATTTTGCCTCCAACTACAGAAAGCAGCAGGGCCCCCGTCATCTGTCCTCCAGCCTGGCTGCAGCGCTACAGGAGAACGACCAGCAACTTAAACCAGAGTAGGGAAGATTTCTGTGCTTCAGAAACACTCCCACACCTGGGCTAGAGCCCCCTTTCCTTGTTAGAAGCTGCAACACCCTCTTTAGCAGCGCTCCCAATGCAGCTGGGGTGCCACACTCCCACCAGCCTGCCAGCTCAACTTACCTTTATGCACTTGGCATATTCCACCAGCACCTGCTCCACCTGGTTGGCTTTCTTAGGCTCCTGAAAGATCTGTCACAGGCAGTGCATCAGTTGCAGCAACAGGAAGCAGTTTAAAGAAAGCAAATCATTTTACTGACTAAGATCAGGGAAGGGCAAATTGCCTGAAAACCAACTTAACCAGCACCTTTCCCCTCCAGCTTGGAAATGCACTGCGTGCACGCTACAGCACTTTTCAACTGGGCTCTGAAGGGCGCAGCATCTGCACCTGCTTCTCCAACGTTCCCTTTCAGCTTTGGCAGGCTTGTCTAATTCTGCAAGAAGTTAGAAGTCATCTGAGAGCTGAAAGGCAGGAAAGCAGTGTGCACCTCTTCCACCTACAAAGATCCAGTGGGGTGAGAAGACCATCCAGCTGCAAGATCTTGGAGGACAGTGATAGGACCAATCAATTTGAATCATCAATTAACTCCAACTAATAGTTGCCCTTGCCCAGTAAATAAATCAGTTTTCTACATGAAGCATACATAATGTCTTTGTTATTCTAGCATGCCTAATTAGCTACTGAAAGCCCCTGCAGTTAATTAAGCTGCATTTTGATAGATGCTGCACCTTGGCCTAAATCACAAGTTGTTTTCCCTAGTAAACAAGAGGTGCAACATCTGTCTTTTCTGTGACAGTAACAAACCTAAAGGATGCGTTTTTCTCTTGGTTAGCAAGAAGTACTATCAGATTTTACCAGCCAGGATCAGTCTTTCCATAGAAAAATAACTGGCAATTACAAATATAAGCCAAAACTATTGAACTTATTAAACAGTAGCAATTAAATCCTCTGATTTAAATTAATTTTACCTGTGTAATTTAAACATAATCTCAGTGTGATCTGACCACAGCCACCTCAGGAAAGACTTTAACCTTCCTCCGCTGTGCTATGATCTTATGCGTGGGCAGCTGAAAGTCACACTTGCTGCACTTCCACCAAATTGCTTTGCTAACGCATATCCAATTTGCTGGAGACTGCAAAGGCCAAACAAGAACAAATCAGAGCTGAAAGGCAGAGCAAGCTGTGTGATTGTGGCACAAAGCCTCGGAGGCACCAGGCACACCGTCAGGACCCTGACAGAACACACCTGAAAGGCACCACGAGCAATAGCTGTACAAACACACGGAGAAGCTGAAGCATCATGCTTCCACCACAAAAACCCACAGGCAGAGATCCACGTGCCAGAATGCCTGCACCAAGGAAGTATTTGGGACTGTGCTGTCCTAATGCACATGGTAAGCTAGTTAGCTTTTGGTAAACAGAAGTCACAGCCAGGGTATATGTAATTGGTTTTTTTCCCCTGGCGCACGATCCGAGATCCCTGTCCCATGCCCTGAGACAGTTGGACTGCCTGACCTTCAATACCCAACCTTCAAATACTTGTGAGAGTCACTGCAAAGATTTTGCATTTGCAGCGATCTCCCTATTTAATATTTCTTCAACAGGAGTCCTCACTGCTAGTCTTTCAATTCTCATCTCTGCACTTCTACCAGTAAAAAACCCACCATTTGTCCTATGAACTGCAGTCTGGTGCCGCTCTGCCTAGCCCTTAGTTGTGCTGCTCTGTGTTCGAGGGACACATAGCTGCTGAGCCTGGGAAAAACAAATCCCCTGTAAGAGCTCAACCTGAACAGCCCTGCATCCGCACAGGAACAAGCTTGCTGGTTATCGAAAGCGAGTGTTGTCTCCCCCCATGGCCACTACACAGACTGTGCACTTAAAGAATCCATAGCTGCGTTTAATCTAATTTAGATCCCAGCTCAGTGATCAGCCGCCCGGGAAGTATCATTTATTCATTACTGGAGGGATTGGCTAGATCAACATCCGCTCTGCTCTGCTGTGCAGAGTATGAGAACAACTCAGCGAGATGTACGCCTGTAATGCATAGATAATTGTTTGATTTTTGAAACTTCCATTTAAAGTATCAACTGCCCCTGGCTGCACAATTACCTTCTTCTTAGTTGCCAGGCGGGTGAGCAGCCCCGTCATCTCCCAGTGTGCATACACCTGCTTCTCATATTCGTAGGAGGGGAAGAAGCACACCACACCTCCTGGGACCACGTTGCACAGGTTGCAAAGGATTCGACCCGTCTCATCCATCTGCAAGAGAGACAAGAGCATATTGCAGCTGACAGGAGCTCCAGCTAATGCCACTCCAATTCTGTGCTCAATCCTAGGATCACACGTCCCCTATGGCGTGCCTTAGGGGAGGAAAGATGTGGGAAATATGCCAGGTCTAAAAGAGCTCTCTAGGGAGGCTGGGCATCACCAAGAGGCCCTTCACTGCTTGGCCTCTTGTCCTAATCCAGGGTTTCTCTTACTGCTGTGGAGCAGTGGTCATTCAAGAAAAGAGGGCTTACATCCGTTGTCCTAACAGAGGGACATGTCACACTAGAACAGATGTGGAGACCTAGCTAGCACATCTGGTAGAGATTCAGCAGGGGCAGAGCAGATCTAGTATGTGGCTTTTGGTGCTTACTGGCCCACCAAAGGAAGAAGGCAAAAAGAGCAGAAACCTCTGCTGCCGCCCCTGTGGTTTGGGCTGCACTCTGCAGGGCTGCCATGCTCCTCTGTCACTGAGCCCTTCGAACCATGAAGCAGTCAGAAATCTCCCAATGCCTAGCACACAAATGCAGGATTTCAGTACAGCCAAACAGGAATTGCTACTATTCCTCATCTCCCATAGCTACCTCTCAGCAGGCAGCTCAAAATACCTTTTGCTGCCAGTCTTCCCCAATTACTTGGCAACACACCTGCCCCAAACCCTATGGATTTTCCTCGCCATGGCTTTTGATCAGCCCACATTTCAAAGAGCACACTGTTCTATGGAACATAAGCAAAAAAGAGATACCAAGGAAGGGAACAAAGGAAGGACTGACCATCTGGGGCAGGTCTCTCGTCTGGTAGGTGAACTCCAGCTGCTGGTTGGAAGGACCACTGCAGAGGATTAGGGGTAAAATGTTTTCTGGAGGAATCACATGTCCTGGAGACAAAAACAAGTAGCGAGAGTCAACACAAACCTCACTAGCTGAAGAGCTTTATCTGTGCACAGGGACAGAGGCCCACATTTGCCTGGCTAAGGCAAAGGGCCTAAAGTCACTCAGCAGCTCCGACTTCCATTCCCTGAGCCCCAGGGAAGAAGGCACAGCACGCTGCCTGCCAATACCGGCCCAGACCGCTGAGGAAGCTCAGAGAGCAAGGGAACTAGCACCCCTTTGCTGCCATGATTTCTAGGAAAGATGCCACATTGCTTAGAGCGCAGACAGAACAGCGCCAAAGGCAAGCTGCAACACTCGGATCTCACAGAGACAGATTACGATCTGTCCCTGGCACACCGGCACACTCACCACAAGAAAACTCCATGACGCGTGCAGGGTCCACACCAGCACAGGACAGCAGCTGCTCTCGGAAATCAGCCACCTACAGACCACAAGACAAGGAGAGGTAACATACCAGTGTCCCAAAAGGCACTACACCAGCAACGCTGGTACTGCTCCTTGAGCACGAATGTCGAGGGAGAGCTGGTCAGCAGCGTGCAGGGGGTTGCTGGCGCGGGGGAGATGGGGTCCCTCCGTGACGAGAAAATCCAGGGCGCTGCAATGCCGAGCACGCAGGCCGGGGCTGCCGGGCTTGCTGGCGTCCCGGGCACGCACAAAGAGGAAGGCCCTGAAGCCGAAGCCGAGCGCTGAGCTCACCTACGAGGGCGGCCCCAGTGCCCGCCCGACCCCGGGCACTGCGCCCCCGCGGCTGCAGCCGGCGCCTCCGCCGCGCGAGGAGCGGCAGCGCCCCCTGCCGGCAGCCCGGCCCAGCCCCGGGGTCGCGGGGGCCCGGACCCCCGGCCCAGGCCAGGCCTTCAAGCCGGCCCAAGCACAGCAGGCAGCGGGGAGGGGGCCGGGGGAGCTCCCCTTTCCGTGCCCGTGGTCCGGAGCCTTGCCACGGCCCCGCTGCACGGGGCACGGCCCCTGCCAGGCACCACCCAGCCCCTCTTGGCCCGAGGCACTCCAGTATGAGACTTCCCCAGGCCCAAATGCCCGTTAGGAGGACTCCCAAGTGCCGCACAGACCGCAGCCTGGACTGCAACCTCATCCTCTCCGAGTTGCGGTCTGAAGGGTTCACAGTTGGAATGGTGGCCTTCCAAAAAAGAAGCTCCTGCACTTGACACCCTCCTTTCCTCCCTCCCTCATCACCACAAGGGCAAAGAGGAAATTTCAGGACATTCGTGTCCAGGAACAGGATAAACATAGCTGACCAGGACATCTGACACACCCCACTGAATCTGTACGACACAAACACGCTGCCTCTCAGGCACTAAGGCAATGGCAGGAGGATGATAAGCAGCCTGCCACCATACCAAGACTGAAGTCCTGATTTTTCGGAAAGACCCCCTGTGGGATGGTCCCTGTGGGACCCCTGTCCCTTTAGAAGGTCACATAGTTTTATGAGGTCCTCTGACTGCTACCCGTGCTAGTTCCAACCTACCACGAGCTCAGCCTCGGGCTGTATTGTCCTGAGGACAAGAGAGGCTGGCAAGGGCAATCCTGCCCTTGCACCTGCAAAGTTCTGCATAAACAGGCAGCGTGCCACCTCATGCTGGGAAATCGTATCAGGGAGACAAAAGGGCAGGCAGGAGAGGCCTTTTCCCCACACATGCCATGGGAAGTGAGAAGAACAGCACATCCCAGTGGGGCCAAGCTGCTGTCTTGCCACACCTGCTTGCAGATAGCACCAGAGACCTCCTGAGAGCTCAGCATACCATCCTTATTCCCTCACCGGCTGCATGGTGCCCCCAGCAATGATTACAGCACGGCATTCTTGCACCACCTTGGCAAAGTGGACAGCTGGATTCAGCAAGAGGAATTTGAGGCTGCTCTGACCAACTGTGCCTGGGAAAAGGAGAGAGACAACATGAGGAGGTAGCTGTGACACACATTCAGGGATGTAAGAGATTGTCCCTCGTCTTGGGCGCTCTGGCAGGTCCCCACCTCTCAAAAGCAAGGAGTTGCTGCTATTTAACACTGCCAGGGCAGCAGCAGGTTACGCCCACCTGGAAGTTACCTTCTGCTTCCTAATCTTCCTGGAGCTGTAGAAGAGGCATGGTAAATTGCAAGACAGAAATCACCATCCAAAGTGGGAGCAGAGTTCTGCAAACCCTGGCCCCAATGCCCTTGGTTAAGAATTCCTTTGGGTTCATGAGAGTCCTCAGACAGACCGAGCCAGCCAGACTGTATCATGGATGGCAGACATGTTCTGGCAGGGCTGCAAGCTCCCCCCAGCCTCAGGATCTCCTCCCTTGCTGCCAGTGAAGCACCCTGCTTGCGACTCATGCCACCTCTCCCCAGCCCACACTTTCCAGTACCTTGCCTGTTGAGAATGACTCGGCCATCTTGGTTTGCATTTGTGAGGGCTGAGAGAAATCCTTCAATCTGCATCAGCGGAGAAGCAGTTCGGAGCTGGTTGTTCTCAGCCTCCATGGGAGGGCTCTGGAGAGTACCTGCTGGCCAGAAGAGAAAAGGAGAGGCAGGCAACTTAGGCCACATTTCTGAAGCCAGGGGCTAAGCACAAAATATAGGTGGGTCCTTTCTACAGGAACACGATACCTGGTCTACATACGCAGGCAGAGAACAAAGACCCAATAAAGGACAGAACCCCAATTCTGTCTCTGCTAGGAAAAAAAAACAGAGAACGATCTGGCTTTTGTAGCTGGCATCACTAAACACAGCTACCCACGGTAGCGCAGGTCCCAGAGCCAGCAGGTCACAGCAGAGCAAAGCTCAAGTGCATGCAGCATAAACACTGAATCGCATCATCATTCAGCTTGGAAGGGACCTCAGGAGATCTTCCATCACATGTGTAGTTGCCTAGGTCATCTAGTCGAATATATTAGAAAACACCTGTATGGGACAGCTTCTGCAGTCTCTTGTTCTTCAACTCTGCCTCCCCCCTTTCCTCATGCAGACAGATGCAGGTTCCACATCCTCACTTTTTCCACAGATGCCCAAGTGGAGGATGTCTGAACTCACCCTCTTTATCACATCCCTGCTGGAGGGTCAGAAGAAAGTTCTGCAAACCAGCCAACTTCTGGTTCTCCTTGTTGGTCGTCACAGCTGCGGCAGGGCCTCCGTATCGCTCTACAAACCCAAAAAGCTGCCAAGCAAAAGCCGGAAAGACTAGGACTACCAACAGCAGGAATCAGACAAGATAAAAACAGGTTTGCCAGCCCGCCACTGATCAAGTTCCTTGGTAGGTGATCATAAACCAGCCCAATCAGAATCTATCACCACAGCCCAGAGCTCCCATTACTTTCCTTCACCCACTGAATCAAAACCAAACCAAGTCTCTGACATTTGCTCCCCCAGCGCAGCCTACCAGGCTGGCAAGTTTGAGGCCAACCAGCACAGAATTAGCACGCACTGGAATACTGTGCTACACCGTGTTGTACGCTTCTTTGCCATATAACCAAAAAGTGACTTGCCCATACAGTGCTTTTTGCATGAACCATTTTGTTTGCAGAGCAGGGTGGAGAAGACAGGCTCCCACCCCAGCTGCTGCATCTTCCACTTCAAACTCAGTGTGTGAAACAGCATTTGAATGCTGCTGACCATGAAGTCACGGGGCAGTACCTTCCTACTGATGAGGCTCTTCTCGCAATAACGCTGAACCTGTTGGAGAAAGACAGAAAAATGAACAGGCATTCAGCATCCATTCTCCCATCCTGCTGTCCTTGATCCCTGCCCAGCAGGAATATCACTTGCTGTTCTTGATGTGCTCCTGGGGAGGGACGCACAGTTCTTCACAAGCATTGCTTCCCAGACAACAGTTCATTACAACGGCATTGCTTCCAGAGTGGAAACATGCGGAGTCAATGTGCTGCATTTAGAGGTTCAAGGGACGTGTGAAGTTATTGGAGTAGTATAGTTTCTTGATCCTCAACCCTCACAGTTCAGCTTTGCCTTCAGACAGCCTCTGCACTTGTACATGTTCAATTCCTTGACTTCCCTCTACCCCAAGACCACCTACCCAGCTTTAGTGCACTGCTATCCAGGCAGCAGCAGAAGACATCTATACACTGGGGAGGCGTGGAGAATCTGCTAGAAAGCGGATTCTGCCATGTGGGCCTTGGCTCTACTTCCAGCTGTCACACACGCCTCCTGACAGCCTTGAACAAGTCACCTCCACCTGTGCCCTAGCAGACGACAACATTTGTGTTACCTTGAAGAGGTTGATATTGTCAATCTGGCTCTGAAACAGAAAGTCATTGATGGATTTTAGCACTGTCCCTGAAAGTAAAGGAGGGAAAGGAGAAAAAAAAAAATTCTTAGCTGCCGGGCCTGCAGCCCCTTACTGCTCACACCCATGCCCCTGACTGATGGCTGCATACCCCAGGTGTTCACTCCAGTCTTACCTGGTTGTGAGACTGCCTGAAAGCTAGGATTTTGGTTCACGTTACCTGTAAAACATGAAGCCAATTGAAGGCAGGCTTAAAATTAAGCAAGCGACTAGCAACTAAGCTGAAAGGGACACCGCAACAGGACAAAAACCAAGACACAACTATACATCTGCAAAATGTAGCTATACAGACAAAATGTTAGTCCCGCTCAGTTTTAATTTCCCCTGTAGGGCAGCCCTACATTGCAGGACAAGTGTGCTGCTGCATCCTAAGAAACACCACCTACATTCCTTCTGCAGCAGGAGGCAGCAGGTAGGGTTGGTGCATACAAACGCGCACACCACTATGTAGTCATCACGCTGCAAAGACGAAGGGACAGGGACTGCAATGCATCCCTCAGCCCTCCTCAACACAGCGGCAGCGGCAAGCTGGGAGGCGCACAGGCTGGCAGGCGCCTGGGAAGAGGGGGAACCTGAGGACAGCTCCATGCCCAGATCCCAACAGCCAGAACAGGATTAATTGCTGCCACTCACTGTGTTTTATGTCCTAGTGTTTAACACCCAGCTCACATCTCATTTTCGCAGCCTCAATGATGAAGCTGTACACAGGCTGCATTTTCTAATGACAGCACTTAACTGAGTGTGGGGAAGAGAAGAGCGGCAGGAACAGAGGGGGAAGAGAAGTACACATTTAGAGAAAGGCAGAGAGCCCCAAAGAGCTGCATTTCCCCTGGGCAAGAAGGAAGTTCCTTATGAACTCATGACAGGCTCTCCTCAAGAGACACTGAGGTCTAGCAAACAGATCGTTAAGAGGAAAGGAGCCCTGCGAATTCCAGTGTATTTAAAATCACAGCAAAATAATATTTTCTCAGAAAGGAAAGGCACCACTCAAAGATTCATTCTGCAGAGGCACACCTGACACACGAAGGGGCCTTGCTACCAGACGACCCAGGAGATTTATTCTGTGCAGCTCTTGTGCTGTCCTGATCACTGTCACACATCTGCTGCATTCCTCACTTAGCATCCTACCTTGTCTCCACTCAAATCGGATCTGAAAACCACACAGAAAGACAAGGACACTGCCTCTACCAACTTATGATGTTATCTGCCGCTCCTTAGCTAATTGAACAAAGAGAGGGGTTCAGGCAGACACCAGTCAACATCCCCATGTTACAAAACAGCCTGCAAAATAAAATTACTGGCATCTGAACCTATACGTGAGCAACACTTCCCCACAGTCTCTGCAGATGGGGAAGGGAGACAGTGCCCTGAGAAAGCACCAACTAGCTCAGAGTCTATCAGCATCCCTGGAGACAGAATAGCTTTGCTTACCTCCCAGCATGGCCACAAACCGCTCCAGCAAATACAGGATCTGCTTTATGTACATCAAGTTCTTTGCCTTCAAGCGTTTCCTATGAAAAACCAGACAGGTATTAGGCCCCAAAACATCTTCAGGACTAACTCAAGCAGCTGAGCTGCAGAAACAAGCACCTGAACTCCCCTTCATTTTGGGGAGACAGGAACCACGAATGATTTCTCCTGGGCTCACTCTCCCTATTTATAACACGACACAAACCTCTGGATATCCTGCCTAAGGTCACCCCAGGGCACGCCACACTGTTCCTACCCATTGTCTTTCTCCTCACACATTAATTACAGGTTGTTTATTATAATGGCAGTGACGCCTCAAGTCCCTGTTGCAATAATGCTTCACAAATTCAAAGTTATTAGCATGGAGCACAACGTACAACCACTGCAGGCATGACAAGATGTAGAGCCAAAAACCACGTGTAGCTTCCTCCTCCTCAGAGCTTACTGCCTCTGCCATAATGCCAGACAGCACATGAAAGACTAAAGTCCAGGAGAGACATGAAAGACTGAATCTTTTGAAACCCTACATCACAAAGCAGGAGTGATTAGAGGGAGATATTGGAAAAGGAACTGAGAGTATAAAGAAAAGCCAGAATCCTCAGGATATCCCCCTTCTCACTGCTTAATACCCACCCCAGGAGTCTGACTCAGACGGATTCTAGACAGAGATAATGAAGCAAATGGCTTTTCATCCACAGAAGTATTAATGCAAGTAACTTTCCACCAGGGAAAAGCAAGAAAGACGCTGCAGACACGAAACAAGCCATGGCATCCACACTGCCTGCCACCGTTGTGCTATTTTCCTCCGAGGTTCTCACCTGTATCGCTCCATGTACTGCAACAGCTGGGAGTGGGCACAGCACAGCTACACAAACAAAAAAAGGAGCTGTTACTACAAGAGAGTAAAAAAAAAAAAGGGCACTTTGCTGGATGCAGAGCTCAGTCGCGATTAGCAGGCCAGGCTACGACTCACCTGAGAGCCACTGACCTCCGCACTATGTATACAGGTGATGGTGTCTATGAGGTTGTGGGCCTCGTCAATGATTACGACCTGGTCCTTCAGCTTGATCCCAGCAGCGCTCCTGGTAGGCTCATGCAAGAGCATCTGATAGGGCAGCACCACCAGCTACAGTAGAAGCACACACTGCCCTGATTCCAGCTCTCACCCTTACAAACCTAGGGCACTCCCCAACCACATCAAGGCCCGTATCAGATGGCCTCACAGAATTCAGTCAAGTTACTTACTCTTACTATGGGAAAGGTAAAAAGAGAGACAGGAGCACACGCTTGAGAGGGGCACGGGGATGTAAGCTGAAGAGAAATGATTATGCTACAATTGCGTATCGGCTCAGGTTACCTTCCGAATCTCCTTTGAAGCACTGACAGTATGTAGTGTATTGGGTTTGCGCAGCAAGGTTTTGGTAGCAGGGGGGCTACAGGGGTGGCTTCTGTGAGAAGCTGTTAAAATCCTAGAATCTTCCCCCATGTCCGACAGAGCCAAGGCCAGTCGGCTCAAAGATGGACCCACCCTGGCCAAGGCTGAGCCCACCAGCCACAGTGGTAGCTCCTCTGCGATAACTCATTTAAGATGGGGGGAAAGTTGCTGTGCAATGGCAATTGCAGCAAGGAGAGGAGTGAGAATGTGCGAGAGAAACAACTCTGCAGACAGGTTACAGAGAGAAACAACTCTGCACAACAAGGTGAGTGAAGGAGGGGGAGAAGGTGCTCCAGGCATCAGAGCAGAGATTCCCCTGCAGCCCATGGTGAAGGCCATGGTGAGGCAGGCTCTCCCTCTGCAGCCCACAGAGGTTAGCGGTGGAACAGATCTCCACCTGCAGACCTTGGAGGACCCCATGCCGGAGCAGTTCATGAAGAACTGCAGCCCGTGGAAAGGACTCGCGTTGGAGAAGGTGGTGGAGGACTGTCTGCTGTGGGAGGGAACACACACTGGAGCAGGGGAAGAGTGTGAGGAGCCCTCCCCCTGAGTAGGCAGAGACAACATGTGGTGAACTGACTGCACCCCCCATTCCCTGTACCCCTGTGCTGCACAGGGGGAGAAGGCAGAGAAAAATCAGGAGTAAAGTTAAACCTGGGAAGGAGGAGGGGTAAGGGGAAAGGTGTTTTTAAGATCTGGTTTTATTTCTCATTATTCTACTCTGATTTGATTGGTAACAAATTAAACTAATGTCCCCAGGTTGAGTCTGTTTTGCCTATGATGGTAATTGCCAAGTGATCCCTCCCTCGACCCAGGAGCCTTTCATTATATTTTTTCTCCCCTGTCCAGTTGAGGAGGGGGAATGATAGAGCACCTTTGGTGGGCACCTGCCATCCAGCCAGGGTCAACCCACCACACTTCTCATAGAGAACCAAGCAAAGAAGAAGAGCGGTGGCAAGAGCTAAGATTACACCCATGTGTCAGTATTGCCTCAGAGTTATTGAGCCTTTGAAGTATTTCAGAATGCTGAGACATACTCACAGCCTATTAACTTCAAATGAGTATTCTCAGCAAAACTACAGCTGACAGAAACACAGCCTGTTTACAAACTCCTGCAATACTGAGTAGCTGTACTGGAGGGAGCAGGCAATTGGTTTATTCTTAGGGCACCTGGCATTAATTCCACTAAAACTGTGTACACCTTACCTGAGCAGCAGGAATGGCATATCGGCTCCCATAATATGGGCAGGCTTTGGTCTCCCTTCCCAAAGCTACCAACTGCTCAATATCCTTCACTTCCACTAGAACTTCATCGCGGAGAAACTGCATTTGCTCATAGGAATAAAACGGGCATACGGTGCGACTCACATGCCTCTTCTTCCCTTCATTCTCTTCGTCACTCTTCTTTTCTAACAGCAGAAATCAAAAGAAAGCTATGAGCAACATACACAATAGCCTAAAACCACCACTTTGCAGAACCTCCTGGATTTCAAAGCAGGCTTTGTCATGTCTATTTTTGACCTGTCATCTATTTAAAAGTTATTCAGCGGTACCATTTCCATCTCCACAGTGGACACTACTCTTGCCACTTAGATTTAGCCATGTGACATCCTCTGACATTTCTAGTACTGAGTTACAAAGACAATTATCCTTCCATTGCAGAAGTCCTGACCAACTTCAAAGACTCAGGAAACGCATACAGATCGCAGCTTCCTAGCCTGGAGGACAAGAAAAGTAAAAGCGCTGAGGATCTCTAGCTCTGCTCCTCCAACCTGCCATTTTGGAGCTCCTACCACTCTCTTGCCAGAACTGACTGACAGCGCGCACTGTCTCCAGACTCTCATACCAGCTTTGCCAGCTATTGCTTCGCCAGGCTGCTAGTGTTCCTACCGTGTTTGTTCTTTTGCATCTCCATGCAGCGGTCATTGATGAGCTGGAGAGCCCCCAAGCGTCGCACCTCCTCATTCACACACAGGTTCTTGGACATGCAAAGACAGGAAGCGGTAGAGGGTCAATTAAGAACTGAGTGCCCCTTGTGCACCCTTCGCTGTAAAAGAAAAGATTTCTTTAAAGCAATCTCAGGCCAGATCCTGAAATAGGAAAGTCTAATGGTCAAACGCTGTGCATACTAACTGCTACAAATATGTTCAAAACCAATAAAAACTTAGCAAGTTGAAAAAAAATAATGAGAAAAGGTGCACTGAGATGGCTCATTGCTACACCACAGCTTCTAAAAAATGCTGCAAGAAGTAATACTAGGAGGAGTGCCTTCCTGATGTCTCAGGCACCTGTAATATTCCACACCAGAAAAGGTAAAACAGATTTTTGCATTTACATCGAAGGGTAAATGGCCAAAACACAGCTCACAGAAAAACGTACGTCACAGATCTGTGTCACGACCCACGACTGCCTTTCATTTTTCAGTGGGAGATTCAGTCAATCACTGAGAGATGCCTTCTGTGGCATCACATCCACACACCTCCTCGCAAAGCCTCTCACATTAGGTTAACATGCACTCTGGGTCCCTTGTGAACAATACCACATACCTGTCTGGATCCTAAGGAGACCAGACGTGTGTCTTTGCCAAAAGGACTTTTTTGCACCTCACGCACAAACTGAGACAGCTGGGAGTGAGTGCGGCTGCAGTAGTAAATCTACAATGAGGAAGAACAAAGGGAAGAAAAGAAGAACATGGAAGCCAATCCTCTGCCCTACAACCAATCCTGCAAGTAAGCAGTCAAGCACTGCAAGGTTAACTAACAAGGTTAATCTTGCTCGAGCCTTCAAAAACACAAGGGTAGGCACACGTTTGAGTGTCACCTTACAACTGCTGAGGCCAACAGCCTTGTCTTTGTTTTCTCCTATGCATTTGCCTTTGTTTCCATTTAATTTTCCAAGGTCCCTATAAGAACAGGGACTTGCCATTGAAGAACAATAAAAAACTGTTTCTTGCAGTATGCTTTTACAGCAAGCCATGCAAAAATTCAGCAGTGCTAGCAGAGCAAGCTGCTTATGCAGCCAGCGTAGTCCAGAAGGAGATAAGCACAGCAGAACTGGTTGCTTCTATCAGCAAAGCTGGCGCTTCTTGGATGCTAGTTCCTAAATCCTCCTGTACCGCATGACTCTGGGAAGGGTGCAAGGAAGGCATAATTCTGCTCACTCCTACACTGTTCTATGAAGTGGCACAATTTACTTTCCTCATCTCACCTTAGTCACATGCTCCTCTTCCAAATCATCATCATCTTCTTCCACACTAAGAAAAGAGAAAGCTCAGTTTCCTTTCAGCAGATCACTGACAGTTAGAATCAAATGATGCTCTGCTACAAGACAGAGGTCTCAAGGGAGATGGTTATGTCATCTCAAGAAGAGCCTCAGATCTTAACTCGGGAGGTAAAAGAAAAATCGACTTTAAGAACAGCGCAAGTGCGCACAATCAAGTCAAGCCCTGCTGTTTAAAAAATGTGCGTAGGGCTGTGTCTTTAGCAAATTCAAGACTTTTTTTTTTCTTTTAAATCTGGGGCTTCTAAGTCCTGGGCATAAGCTAACCAGCGCTATACTATTATTTGGTGAGCTTATTTATTTTTGCAAAACTTTCCCTTTAGAGACAACTTACCACCCTCAAGCTATTGCATAAGGAAAAGCTTCAGGAAGATATTTAGCCGCCATAGAGTTCCTCAAAGGCAACAGCAATTTAATGCTTGATAAAACTACATATAAACGAAGTCAAGTCTTTTGTAATTTTTAAGGCAGGAGGATCTGTCTAGATACTGATTAGTAAATTTGTATTTTAAATGTATTTGACTTCTCACGCTGAAGTATGGCTTCTGGCTTTCTGCAGAAAGCAAATGTATGAGAGAGAAAAGCGTGCACGGGGTTTTCATGTTGAAGCTCGGTCTTTAACAAATGTGAACATTTCTCCCTTTAGAGTATCAAAAGCTGCCAGTGCTGATCTGCAGGACTGACAGCTTCCTCTGATGCCCTGAGTTCAATTTTGCTTTTCTAAAACAAGGAACTTGATCTTGAGTCATTCACTCATCATCCAGAGGCATTATTTGGGAAACCGAGCACGGATAAAGGCAGGATGTTGCTACATATTTTAAGAAAGACGCACTTCCTCAGAAAACACTTCAGGTCACTCTGATCAGTCTAGCAAAAGTTTAAAAAAACATTAAAAAAAAACAAACCAAAAAACCACCAAACCAAACAATTAAACAAACCCCCAGAACAACCACTACCTTACACAGCTTGAATGGGGGAAAAACTCCAGATCTGCACCACCACAGGTGAAATCTCTTTAATAAAGGCAAGCCAAAAATGATACAGCAAATATTTCTGTGGCATGGAACGCCCTCAGTCCCTGTCCTTACCCAGATACGGCTTTCTTTTCTTCGTCACTCTCGTATTCAGCAAGAATCAGCTCCTCCTCATTGTGATCCAGCTGCTCTAGAACATCCATTCCAGCTCCCTCTGAAAGAACCTCCTTGCTGAGCTGAAGAAGGCGCTTTGTCTCCTCCTCCTCGGATCTCTGAAAGGAACACATGAGAAAGAGAGGTAGCACGCGCATCAGTTCATGCCACGGGCAGGTCAGGAGACAGCACAGCCCCTCACGCATAACACAGGCAATGGCTTGCTGGGTAAAACCCCAGCAGGACAAGCAAATGCACCAAGAGTGTCTGAAGCTGTTCAGCCCCACAGAATGCAGCTGTTACCAATGATCAAAGACTTGCGCACAGCAACATATATGAAGGGTAAACATAAAGAACTTTCTGTGCAAAAGGCCCACTGAACTAACAGATCCTGAAATGACAATAGCCATGTAATCCAGAATTATTTGCTTGAAGTGGCCCATAAAAGATGTCTGCCTGAGAACAAACAGCACGTAAATAAACAAAATCAAACAAACATATAAGGACATAATCAAACACCCTGTCCACACTTAACTCAAAGCTAGGATAAATTCAGCATCTCTTTTAGAACGCAGAGCACAAGACTTCTCTCGCTGGTTTTTTTCCAGTTGTGTGGTTCTTTTCCTAACACAGGTCTACCCCTCTACAAAAATTCTGTTAAACTGTTGAAGAACAGTTTTCCCATTAACTTTGTGTTCTGATAAAGAAGAGTTCATTTTTCAATCTGAAAGTAATGTCTTCCAACATCAATGAGCGTTTTTTTTTACCATGGCATTATGAAGAAATGCAGTCAATGAAAACTACAGAAGAGATGAATCAGTTGCTTTTCCAAATCTCTACAATTTCTCTCATTTGCTTTCCTGCTTTTTATCATGCTTCTCATTTCACATGCTCTTCATCCTCTTTTAAGAGACAGAAGCCCTTTGTTCCACTTGTTCCATTCGCGTCTGAACCTCTGCTATTTCTGCCATATCCTTTTGACAGGAGCTGACCAAAACACGACACAGCACTTGAAATTGAGCACACTAGAAACTAATAGCCTGGCAGCCTAATAAATCTGCCTGTTTGGAGGCCTCAAGTGGGTATTTCTGGGAAGTTTGACTCATACCATCGAAAAGCTCTTAAAAGTCAAGAGTACTGAGGCCAGTTCACCCACCTAAATGGCAGGAAAACATATCTGTGAACTTCTCATATATAGAAAAGAGACATTTCTGAATAATACAATCACATTTGCTGCGAAAGTAAACAAATACAATCGTTCCCTAGCAGTGAGCGAGGTACAACCAAAGTCTGACCTGGCTTTTTTGGAGGGGTCTTCTGTTCCCATGATCTCAAATTTAATCACAGTTCTATAGGTTTTATTCCACAAGTACAGACTGTTCGTACATGCTCTTAAAAAAGAGAGTTAAAAAAAAAATTCCAAGTAGTTAAGCTTTTAAAAGAAAAATCAAAGGGCCAGAAGGCCATCAGAACACACGCCGTTTCTATCCACACGCAAATATCGTCACAGGAAATTCTCTATGCACAAATTGTTTTTCATATCTGTACTTTAAAAAGAAAATCTAACTAAAAATTTTGGGTGGCCAATGTCAGCAACCTAATAGACAGAGCTCCCCAAGCAGATGGGCTGGAAGGCTTCAGTGGGAAGTCGCAGATAGAAACAAGTATGCACAACACCTGAGGTAACCAAAACAGAAACTTCTAATCTTTGTGGGACAACTCACCTTCCTCTTTACTGCATATTTTAACTGCACATTATGGCGAATTTTCTCAAGACGATCTTCTCGCTTTTTCCTCCTGATCTGCTCTTCCTAAAACACAGGGAGAGCGAAGGAAGAATGGAGTGTATTTTGCCCTAAACCCTGGGTCTAGTTACTTTATTATGCCCCAGGTACAGAAAAAAATTAACTCTGAAACAAAATTGTCCGTACACAGCCCCTTCCTCCCGGGGCGCACAGACATTCCTCCGTTTAGAGCAACACGGTTTCCCGTCTCATGCAACGCCTCATCCCTCATAACCGAAACAATGCCCTACGAAGGGCAAGGGCCACCACCAAAGTGCGCCTCGCGTGTTTTTCCAGCCTCCACCCGGGTCGCCACCCTTCCCGGCCCTCACACCTCGCTACCTCACCCGCCCCCCCCCGCGCTCGAGCAGTTTCTCAACCTTTAGCCTGTCCACCGCGTCCCGCTCCTCCTTCCTCCGCACGAAGGCCGTGACCCAGTCGGGTTCCCCGGCGGCGCCTTGGCTGGCCGGGCGCCCCGGCTCGGCTGCGCTCGCATGCTTCCTCCTCTCCTCCTCCTCCTCCCGCTGCTGCTGCTGCCCGCTGTCCTCAAGCGCCAGCAGTCGCGCCTCCTCCTCCTGCTTCTTCTCCTCGAAGTCCCGGAGCCAGGAGAGGGCCCCGCAGATGAGGCTCAGCGATTTTCCCTGCCGCGGAAAACGAACGAGCTGAGGCTCCCGCGGCGCCGCCACAGGGCCGACCCGCTCGGTGACAGCCCCTTCTCAGCGCGGCCAGGCCCAGGCCCGACCCCCTTCCCCGGGAACCGCCGTCGCTCCCCGATCCAGAGCGGCCTCCGTCCTCCTCCCGCCCGCCGCCTCCTCCCTGCCGCCACCCCAGCCTCCCGAGCCCCGGCTGCCGCCGTCCCGCCGCGCTGCCTCACCGTGCCCGTGGGGCTCTCGAAGATCCCGACCCGGCCGCCCTCCAGCGCGCTGTACAGCGCCGCCATGAAGCGCTCCTGGATGAGGTAGGGCGCGTAGGGGAACGGGAAGCGGCCACCGCCGGGGCCCGCCGAGCGCGGGCACACGGACCGCGCGCCCGCCACCGCCCCGCTTTCCATGCCGCGCGCCGCCGCCGGCCCGCTTCGAACCGAGCGCCGGAGACACCCCGGCCCCTCCCCGTGACGCTCCGGTGACGGCCGGCGCGGGGCGGAAGGCTTA
>VZSC01004252.1:298284-312506 GCA_013398225.1 Steatornis caripensis
GGGCCCTGACCGGCGGGAGCGTGGAGCCGTCCAGCCGTGCCGCACCCCCCCCCCTCCATCGCGGGCCGAGCCCGCCCCGTGGCCCCCGAGTGGACGGGGCCGTGCGCCGCCTCCTACGCGACCCCTGGAGAAACTCGCGCTGTTGTGCCCGCGCAGCCCTCAAGCGCGGCTCCTTCCGGCGCTCCTCCCCCCGGAGCCCCGGCTCTGCTTCTGGCTGCGCCTCCCGCCTTGCCCTCGGCACCGTCTGCCCTTCGGCTGCCGCCAGCGAAGCGCCAGGGCTGCCCGCGGCCAGGGGCGGCCAGGCCCGCCCTGCCCCAGCCCCGGGCTCCGAGGAAGCCGGGCCCGGCCGCCGCCGGCCGCGTTCCGTCGCCGCTTTTGTGGTCAGCCGGCCCTCACGGAGCGCGGCGGCGCGGGGCTGGGCCCCTTCACCGTTCCGCTCCCGCCGTACGCAAGGGCAGAAAACTGGATTGCACAGAGGGGGGGGAAAGGGTTTATTCAGGATGGAAACAAACAGCTACGAGTAAAACATAGCAATATAGAGGAGGTTTATGTAATACAGAGTCATTAGCATAGTAATAAATGCAAATATAGTAATTCCTAACTGTTAACACTATGTATGTTAATACTTTACAAACAATATCAAGCTGAAGAAGAGTATCATAAAAACTACTACAAAATCCAAACTGTCTCCGGACTACCGGTAGGAACTCATCGCTTACCGATTCTGACTAGGACATCTGGGTCGGGAGGGAGGACTTTTTTTGGTTAAATGAAGTAAGGCCACATTTTTGCCCATGTTTTCTTGGTGTCCCAAGTTGGAAGGTGTATGGAACAAGCCAGGACAAGTTTAGGAGAAACTGCCACAGACTAGTAGCGGGCGACGTTCCAACTGGAAAAGCTTGCGCTGCCATGTTTTCTAGGAACAGCCATGACAGTTTTGCATTGCTCGGCTATCATGTCACTCAGGCTTTGTGCATGGAGGTAGGAATTCACTGTCCCATGTAAGATTTGGAAAAGAGGAAGAAAAGACAAATAGATTGAAGTTCAGCTCCGAAGTCTTAAACTCAAAAGATTTGGAAGCGCCTTGTCAAACACTGGGTAAACTTACTACATTCATGAAAAATACGGGAAGGAAACAAAAAAGAGAGTTCCTAAGACTACTACAGCGTCTAACAAGCCAAAGTTTTGAGTCAGAATCAACCAGGAACTTTTAATGTTGAGCTTCTCTGTAGCTGAAAAGTTATTTTACAAGCCTGATTCGCCCAGTAACAATGTTATTCACAGTCCCTGATACACCCAGAAGCTGGTACCCATTCCACAGGCTCTCAGCACTCTTCCTAAACCACCAGTGCTCAGCAGGTAGGACTCACTCCCTGCTCCCAGACCTCCTAATGGTTTTTGTGCCACTGGGGTAAAGCAGCCAGCCCTGACACCAGGGTTACCACGTCTCCAGTCA
The DNA here is from genome assembly GCA_013398225.1 of Steatornis caripensis. Lineage (NCBI taxonomy): Eukaryota > Metazoa > Chordata > Aves > Caprimulgiformes > Steatornithidae > Steatornis > Steatornis caripensis. Next base: position 299,741 of record VZSC01004252.1, read on the forward strand.
GTCTTTTCCCACCGTGGTTCTCATCATCCACCTTTTCCAGGTGCCCCCAAACACTGCTATTGTTTCCTGCTCTGAACACACGCTCCAGCCCTATGGCAGAAGTGAGCGGGAAGTCAGCATTCTCCTACCCACCGTACATTTATAAGGTTTCTTGGCCACATGGATTTTCAAGTGCACTTTAAGCGTTGAGCTTTTCCGGAAGCTTTTCCCACACTCGCCGCACTCGTAGGGCTTGGCTCCTGCGTGGATCCTCAGGTGAGCACCGAGGGCTGAGCTGTGCCTAAATGTTTTTCCGCACTCCTCACACTTGTAGGGTCTCTCCCCGCGGTGGATCCTCAGGTGCACGTTGAGAGCCGAGCTCCGACGGAAGCTGTCCCCACACTCCACGCAGATGTAGGGCCGCTCCTCAGCGTGCGTGATCTGGTGCTTGGCCAGAGTGGAGCGGTCGCTGCACCTCCGTCCACACTCAGCACACTGGTAGGTGTTGGGCAGGAGGCCGCCATGGTACATGGGCAAGGCCTTCCCGCCGTGGATCCGGCGATGAGTGGTGAGCGCCGAGCTCTGGCTAAAGCCCTTCCCGCACACCGGGCACTTGTACGGCTTCTCACCCGTGTGCGTTCGCATGTGGGTCACCAGCGAGGAACTCTGCCGGAAGGTTTTCCCGCACTCGGTGCACTTGTATGGTTTCTCTCCCGTGTGGATCCTCTGATGCCGAATGATGGCCGAGCTGTCCCGGAAACGCTTCCCGCACTCCTGGCACTTGTGGGGCTTCTCTCCAGTGTGGACTCTCCGGTGTATGACCAGGGAGGAGCGGTCGCTGAAGCTTTTTTCACACCGGAGGCAGTTAAAGGGTTTCTCACCCTTGTGGCTTCGCTGGTGGACGATGAGGTGCGAGTTCTGGCTGAAGCTCTTCCCGCATTCGTTGCACCGGTAGTGTCTCTCTCCTGTGTGGGTCCGCTGGTGCCTGATAACATTGGACCTCTGGCTGAAGGTCTTCTCACACTCATTGCACTGGTAGGGCTTCTCGCCGGTGTGGATCCGCTGGTGTTTGATCAGGTCTGAGTTGCGAGTGAAACTCTTCCCGCATTCGGAGCACCTGAAGGGTTTCTCTGCCAGGTGGATCCTCTGGTGCTGGCTCAGGTACGAGCTCCGGCTGAAGCTCTTCCCACACTCAGGGCACTCGTAGGTTTTTTCTCCCACCTGCTGAATCCAAATGGCACCGTTCCCACACACGGGTGGGTCTGGCTTGTCCCCAGCAAGGATAACCTTGCTGATGTGGGCTCTACCAGTGTCCTCGCACTCCCACACTTCCATCCCACAGGGAGTTACCATTCCCTGTCTATTTCCAAATGATGTCTCCACCTCACTTTCTGTCTCCAGCTCCTGCCTGTGGTCTTGTCTTTGACTGGTGTCCTGGAGGGTATCTCCTGTGAGCTTTCTGGAGGGGAACAGATGCAGTTCAGCTCTCAGAGGACTTTCCAGATAAGGCTTGCCCTTCTTTATGTCGCCCATGGTCCTGTCACCTGCTGGAGTGAACAGAGGAACTAGCAATGAACAACCCCCGCCCTCCTCCGGCTTCTCTGAGAGAGAAGTCCAAACAGGACCTGCTGCTCATCAGCCGCCATCACCTAACAGCGCAGGAGCCGGCCCCTTGGTATCTTCTCTGGGCAGACTGAGGAGCACAGGAAGGGAGTGTGACCCAAGGATGGGCGGCAACTGTGGCACAGATTGCAAAGAGCGTCCTCTTTAAAGTCCTCCATAAAGTCGGAGCCCTAAAGGACAAAACCTGTCACTTGCTTGTCCCCAAAGTTCCCATGTCTAGCGAGGTTAGAGGAACATCATCACTGCTCTCCTCAACAACCCCCACTGTAGCTGCTTCTCTTCCCGTTGCCTATGAATCACTACTCTTCTTCCAGCATTCCCGTGCTTAGTCAAGGGAGGAAGCAGCCACCACCACAGGAACATCCACCCTGCCAAGCACACTATTTTCTTTCTTCTTTCCAGTCATAGCCCTTTTCCTTAAAAAGAAAGCCCTACGTATTCTGCAGCAAATTGTATCTACGTTTTGTCTACAGAACAGATAGGCAAGTGAGTGGAACAATGAACTCTTTTATTAACCAAGCATGGAAATGAACACTTAGACTGAAACATTTAGAAGCTCCTGTTTGTTTATTAGTTATACTTATATGGAGAACACACCTCAGAAATGGATGCTGGAGCGTGAGGTAAGCCGACTAGCTGGATGGCACTGCTCACAGAGTTAACATTGTCCTCTTACACGTGGGAGGTCACGATATGAGATGAATGCAGCAGGAGAAACCCCTCAGGTTTTGTTTCGGGTGATCTGCTGATTTTGGAAGACAACACCACAGTGCTTATACTGATTTCCAAAGTTTTGTTTACAACACTCGAGGCTGAGAAACATTTATAGTACAAATAAAAGTACAGCACTGGCCCAAGGCATGCACCCCAAGGCAGCAAAATGACCAATAAAACATTAAAAATACTGTCAGTGTAAAAGGAAGTAAGTTAGTTATGCCTTCTAACATTCTGAGTATAGTCTTTGCTGAAAAATACGCAAGGTTTGATTTCATTTTGGATAGGCTTTTTTTGAAAGGATGCTGGATTCCCCAGGAATGTGTTTCATCTTTATTGTACCCTGACTACAGATCTTGCTGTAAAGCAGATTCTATATAGTATGTGAGTAAAAAAGGCAGAATGAGTGCAGAGTGCGCAGCACAGTACATGCCAAATTTTCAGCATTCAGCTCTTTTCTTCCTTTCCCAGACATGCTCTATTCAATTTCTCACCTTGTGAGCAATCTCTCTACTGTCTCGGTGTTTAGCTGCTTCTGGCCACAAAGCTGTTTCTCTTCACTCCATCCAGGAGGTTAAAGTGAAGTCAGGGACTGCAGATCCTGACCAGAGGAAAGAAAACAGATGTAATAAATACCCGTCACACTAGCAGTGCTGTAGAGAGAAATTACAGGAGAATAAGTATTTAGGAGATGAAAGCAACCTAGACCAGAGGAAAATGACACCCAGAAACATGAGTCAGTGTCACTGTCTGTTCTGCCACGCACACCGTGACACGACCGTTCGGGTCCAATAACCAGGGCCAGCTCACATAGCGCAGTTGGGCTCAAGTACACATGCCGCAGAGAGCTGCCTGCCAGCTTGCTGCCTTCTCACAAGCGTCTGGATGTTTTTCCTGCTGCACTTCCAGACCAAAAATGCCTCCTACTGAGTTTTATAATAAAAACGTCGATTCCTCAAATCATTTTCTCTCTATCACCTTCCTTCCTAGTGAAATAAAGGAGAACATAATGTAGTTAATGCAGTTCTGTTCTGCAAACAGACGAAAAATGCTGCCTTCGCAACTGGGCTACTTTCTGTGTCTTTCTGGCGTCCCATTTATTGCCTTTACTGAAGGAGTATTTTGCTTGGTTGCTCTCAGTGGCTCAGCCAGACACGCACAGGTCTAGCTGAGAGAAGAGATTTTGATCTGCTCGTACGTTATTGACAGGAGCAGTCCAAAGGCAGAATTTCCCGTCCTGTGCTCCAGAAAAATGGCAATTTGGCTGCCTCGTTCCATATGGACTTTACAGGGCTGGCAGTGAGCAGAAAAAACCAGTCACACACACACACTTGTTTATGTGTGAACACTGAGATCATTTAGTCAGCCAACATGCAATCCCATTTCTCAATGCTCTCCCATTTCTCATTTGCTCTTTTCAGAGCACAAGTACGCTGCGTGGGAGTGGCGTTTGTGCGATAGAAAATTAGGTCGCCCATTTAGCTTTAGCACTACATTTGTGCCAGTGGTATTTGTACAGAGGCATTTTAAGATGCTGAGGGTTCAGTGACGTCCTAGAAATGTACGGGTTGCAGAAAGAAAATGCTTAAAAAGTGCACATGTGAAGGCCAGCTCTGCAATGGCGTTGCGCCATTTTGGTCACGTGGATTCCCACCGTGCCACTGGGAACAAGAGTAAAATTACTCATGACTAGATGTTCCTAAGAAAAAGAAATGTAAACCAGCATCTTTTCCTGCTAAAAGGGGAAACAAACTGAACTGGCTGCTCAGCAGTATACCAGAGGAGGGCACTGCGATAGACATCAGTTGCCAGGCCCCAGAGGGAAGATTCCCCCACTTGGGTAATGCCACCATGATAGAAGGCGGCCCCTGATAAAACAGAGAGCTGACGTTCTGTTGGCTCTGCCTCAGCCCGGAGGCACGTCCTTCCTGCTCCCCACCACCGCCTGCTCCTCAGTAGATTTGGTGGGCATCACCCCTTGGGAAGAGGGTGTTTCCACTCCTCCAGGCAGCAGGCAGCAGCTGCAGGCTCTGATCCCCAGTAAGCAGCAGGGAAGCCCAGGGTTCCCTCCCCATACGTCCCCCATCCATCAACGATGCAGCGCCGCTCTGCGGGTAAGCCTGACCTGCTGAACCGTCCCTCTGATTTTAGGAGGAGAGAAACGTCCTTCTGGTTCAGTCCCCTCCTGCTGCCGTTCAAAAGCTGCTGCGAGCACGTGGTCAACGTGCACCCTAAAATGGTGGCTGAGCACCCGCAGAAAGCAGATGCAGGAGACCAGTGAAGCTGTGCAGAGCCAGGCAGGTTGTGGGACATGGCAGAAAACCACGTTGTGTGTAGTAAAGATCTGTCCCTAAACAAGATGGGAAACCTGAAACACCACTGAGCACCAGACAGGGACAAGGTGCCAGTGTCCAGAGCAGACATGTCTGGACAAAGCCGAGTCCCCAGGCAGTGTCCTGGCTGATGAGGTACCCCGCTCCTTATGAAGCTGAATGAGGAACAAGAGAAGTGACCTGTAGCGTGGGGAGACGATGGACCGCACCGAGCTCCTGTGACAACAGACTGCTCCAGGAAGGACGTGGCTGGCCATGGGTCGGCAAGCCACCACTGAGCCCACAAGCCACAGGGAGGCAGGAGAGGCACGGAGAACAGAAAGCTGCCATGGATGTCAACAAGGGGAAACCAAACATCCTCCCTGGGGGCCTTCCCTGAGTTTGTACCCAGTGGCACAGCGAGGAGGATGGCAGACCCTGCCGCCGCAGGAGGTGGGCTGTGTCCAAACTCAGCCTCATACAGGTGGCCACCGCTGCCTTCCCCGACACAAATCCGGTGGTGGGCAGCGTGTTGGCCCGGCAGCAGGGCAGGAGAGGAGATGGAGGGAGGCATGGGCGGGTGGAAGCCAGGGCAATGGAGGGTGGAACAGTGGGAACAGAGGTGTCTGTGACACCACCAGCCACACCGCCTCCCCCAGCTCTCCTGGGCGAACCCGGAGGGGCAGGAGGAGGAGGCAGGCAGGCCAGCAAAGCAGCAGAGGTGACACCTCTGGCAGCACAGGGGGTACCAGGCTGTTACAGGCACCCCTCACAGTGCAATGTTGGCCACGTGGCCTTGTCTGGTTTTGTCTGGTAAGTAGGAAACATCTCTCCTTGAAGCCAGGTTGTGAGGAAGGGTGGCCGGCCCAGCTGGTCTTTACCCCTCCCCATCGCTCCTCAGCTTTGGCAATTTGGAGGCAAGAGGAAGAGACAGGACACCCTCAAATGCCTCACATGAAAGATCTTGAGTGCTTAAATTTTGCCAGTCTTCACCCATTGGATCCGATATTTCATTCATCAAGGAGGACCAGAGAGTAACCAAGGAGCTGGGGAGGAGGACTTGGAGCTGGATGCAATGGGCAGAAGCTGGAGCAGAGGTGGAGACTGGAGATGCAATGATGGGGATAGCTGGGTGCATAAAACAGACACGAGCACAAATGCAGAGATCTGGACTTAACCTGCAAGGCAGAACGGAAGAGCTGGCCAGGTGAAGCGACAGGGGAGGCAGGAGAAAGAGGTCTGAGAGAAGACCTTGGTTAAAGACAAACAGTAAGGGATATAGCTGGAAGAAATGGATAGAAAGGCCAGGCTGCTCTGGCCACATCCTGGTGGGAGACCATGAAGGGGTCCATATGCTCCAGTCTCCTCATTGCCCTGCTTTCTGCAAAGCTCCACATAATCAGCTGGCAAAGTATGGTGATCTCGTCTCATACTGCCTCATCGAGTGCTCGATAACCCTCGCTGTCCTCTCAGGGGAAAAGTTACATGGGTTTTTTGATCCTGCTGCATCTGCAGACGCATAGGTGTTAATAAGATAGAGGCCATGAGGCAGTTTTTGTTTTTACCCAAAGGGGAAAAAAGAAGACGTCTTAGGTTAAGAGACTGTTAGAGAGGTTGCAAAGTCAAACTTGGAGCATGCCATTTTGCAACCTTAGATTTGTTCCCCCTGTGCATGGATGTAGTAACCCAGCTCTTTAATTACCCGGCTTCACTATTTTCACACGGGTTTTGGCTTCTTTAGCTCCTGGATGGACACTGCCTTTCTACTGGCCCGCCACTCAGTATGTTATGTCACCCTTATTGTTCAGTGTCTGACTCTCCAATTTATTTACCGATCCCATTTGAACTCTGCTATAGACTGACTCATTTCCTCATGAACTTTTTACATACTGTGTTTTAGTGCTTCACAGCTATTAATTGGTTTATAGTGACTTTGCAAACAGCAAAATGAGGGCAGAGAGGGATTAAAGTTAGAAACATCCACTGCTTTTAGAATCTGTTTGAGATATCTCAGCCCTGTCTTCTCAGAGCACATATGCAAATGTAGCACTTACTTGCCATTCAAAATACACCACATGCAGACTCCAAAACTGCAAGACAGTTCAGCCTTCCTATAAAAGGCAATCCACAAGGTGAGGAAAATGCCATTAATAACATGCTAAGAAACCTGGTACCTGCCTAGCATCACACAGGAGCCTCTGTGGTGTAGCCAGGAATAAAACCTACTTCTTGGAAGAGTATAAACAAAACTACCCTTGCCATTCCAGCATCTGCCTGACTCATTCTTCCATACACCTTCCAAGCTGTGGGAAATGAGGCAGTTGTCCTGAATACAGCAAGTGCCTAACCCCAGCAACCGATTCCCTGCCACAGCAGGTCCAGTCTTTACACCAAAGGAGCTACAAGTCATAAAGAAAGAAGAGTAGGATGCTGTGTACTTAAAGAATGTATAAAAAGCACATGCAAGAGGAGACGAAATTAAGATTGCACATGAAGCTTTTATCTGGGCACATCTAACCTCCAAATGTTTGACTTCACGAGCTTTCATAATGTTCTTTACAGGGAAGAACTGGCTTCAAGTTGTGCATACGGGTTCAGTGAATGTTTGGACCATTATAAGGGCATACATGTGCCCCTGGGGGCATGCCCCATTAACTCAAGGGGTCTGGACCCACTTACCCAGAGGAAGAGAATTTGCAGAGGCTAAAATCTTGAATGGAAACAGTCTCCCCACTCCATCCCCGACAGCAGAGCTACATTCCCAGTTTCAGCCATGACTTCCAAGACATTTCTCCCAGTTCAAGATTTGAACCTCCAGAGCTTTGGTCAAGGTCCCTCAGCCACATACTGTCCCCAAAATCCTACACCCCTTTCTGCATGGGCGGAACAGGTTTTCCCCAGGTGTAGACCCCCATCTTGAGCCTGTTACTGCATTTCCCATGTGCTGGATCCTGCACCCAGAGAAGGCAACAGCCCTCCAGCTCTTCTGAGTGCGCCATGGTTAGCATTTCCTTCTCCCTCTGACTCCCTGCATTTTATTTTTCACCAGTGCTCTTGGGTTGGGGACGCATAGCCGGCCCTCAGGGCGGCAAGGCTCAGCATTCAGGAACACCACTCTCCAACCAGGAGTACCGCCAGTTCTTCAGGTCCCTCCGGGCCGCCCGCCGTGCCAGCACTGTCTGCCTCCTTCGTGAGATGTATGGCTGCCAGAACACACTGGTCCAGAGACTGGACAAGTATGAAAACCACGGAGTCATCCCTGAGGGTAAAGCTGACCGTGACGTGACTCCCAAGGGCAGGCAGATGGGTGAGGGTCCTGCACGGCCAGCACTGGACCTGATCACTGGGAGGGGACAGAGACTTGTGAGCTGGTGGGGAGAGGGGCGGGTAGCAGTCCTGCAGTGAGGAGAAGACATCTGCTTATGAACATCCTCTCTCACACTCCATCGCATCCACATGTGTCTCTAGGGCTAGCGTCCTCTCACGCCTTGGGTCATGGAGAGGACCAAGAAGCAGTGGATTTTTTCACCGAGATTCAGGGAGGCCCCTGAATGGCATGGGCATTTTCATGGAGGGATGTCATTCAAGAGCTGATGGGACCCCAGTACTGGAGCTCATCACCAAGTTGTGTCTTTATTTGCCTCTTTCTAGGGCCCATATGCTCCGAACTGCAAGAAACTCGTGTCTTCCCTGACTTCTGCACCTTTTCTTTTTATCGCTGTACTAAGAAAAGGTACTTCATTAAGGTGAGTTATTTAGGTGTTTGCTGAGGACGATGGTGTGCTCTGGGCAACGATCAGGCAAAAGAGAGAGCCCTGGAAAGGAGGAAGTAGGAAAACGCGAGGCTAAAAAAAAGGGGAGATAGATAGAAGAGAGCCACGGGCAGCCCGCCTTCCAGGGGCACTCACACCAAGCTGACTAGCTTACACGGATGGCACTTGCAGCCACTTGCCAAGAAGGAGACTTTGGGGAAAGTATTCTTGAAGAAAATGAACCTCTGAGCGCCACCTCAGCCCTTCTCTCCAGCTCTCACTCCCAAGCAAGATGACAGAACCTAATCTAGGCTACTGCACGGGAAAGGGCGATTCATGGGAAGGAAAGGAAAGAGAAAGACAACTGGGAGTCACAAGAAGAGACTTAAGGGGAGAGTTGACAAGGAAGGAAGATGAAGGTTTCTTTCCCATCTTGGGCTCATCTTTGTAGGGAGTGGGAAAGATGGGATTGTGAGGTAAGTGCTAACCCCACAGAACAGAGGCGTGGCTAGATGCCTGCTCCCCAGGCCCGCCATCTCCACAGAGGTGTGTTTTCTCATCCACAGAGAACTCCATGCCCAGGAGAGACCAAAGCTGAGCTGGGCATCACACAAACCCTCAATGACATGACCGTGAGCAGTGATGCCATGTTGTCCAGCATCTTCAATCCCCAGCCCCCTTTTCCCGCGTCTATCGCAACTGCCCCGCCAGCCCACTCCATCCCTGACACGGAAGTAGCTGTGATCTCTGCCTCCTTACCTGAGGGCACACCACAGTCAACGAAAATGCAACTAAATCCTTCTGACCCACATGCCACAGCCGTGACAGCCAGCAGCCAGCAGCAAGGGCAGCTGCCCACCACTGACATCCAAGATCTCCTCCTGAGGCTACAAGATACCTACGTGCAGAGTTCACTGCAGACACTTCAGCAGTTGTTGGCCATGGGGAAGGCACTGGGGGAGGAAGAGTTGCAGGCTGCCTCCCTGAAGCTGATGGTGGCCCTGAACAATGCAAGTGTGTCTCAGTGGCCAACCAGCCCTGATACAAGGCACAGAAGATAGACATGAGCAGCAGAGGGGGAGGATCNAGGAAAGAGAAAGACAACTGGGAGTCACAAGAAGAGACTTAAGGGGAGAGTTGACAAGGAAGGAAGATGAAGGTTTCTTTCCCATCTTGGGCTCATCTTTGTAGGGAGTGGGAAAGATGGGATTGTGAGGTAAGTGCTAACCCCACAGAACAGAGGCGTGGCTAGATGCCTGCTCCCCAGGCCCGCCATCTCCACAGAGGTGTGTTTTCTCATCCACAGAGAACTCCATGCCCAGGAGAGACCAAAGCTGAGCTGGGCATCACACAAACCCTCAATGACATGACCGTGAGCAGTGATGCCATGTTGTCCAGCATCTTCAATCCCCAGCCCCCTTTTCCCGCGTCTATCGCAACTGCCCCGCCAGCCCACTCCATCCCTGACACGGAAGTAGCTGTGATCTCTGCCTCCTTACCTGAGGGCACACCACAGTCAACGAAAATGCAACTAAATCCTTCTGACCCACATGCCACAGCCGTGACAGCCAGCAGCCAGCAGCAAGGGCAGCTGCCCACCACTGACATCCAAGATCTCCTCCTGAGGCTACAAGATACCTACGTGCAGAGTTCACTGCAGACACTTCAGCAGTTGTTGGCCATGGGGAAGGCACTGGGGGAGGAAGAGTTGCAGGCTGCCTCCCTGAAGCTGATGGTGGCCCTGAACAATGCAAGTGTGTCTCAGTGGCCAACCAGCCCTGATACAAGGCACAGAAGATAGACATGAGCAGCAGAGGGGGAGGATCAGCCATTGTGGCTCTTCTACATGGTGTCGAGTCAGACACGCTGTCTCAGTGGCGTATGGGAAGACGGAAACAAAGAGACAGAATCCTCCTTCCTAGGCCCGAGGCATTGTCAAGGTTGACAGTGCTTCCACAGGCTAACAGTGTGGGAACCAAGGCGAAAAGCCATCTTTTCCAAGTGCATAGGAAAACCCAGGCACATGAAATGGTATTGTTCAGGATTCAAAGAGAAAGATGTTATTCTCTTAGCAATAACTGTACTGAAGAGATACTGTCCTCTGCCACACAAACTGTGTGTGCCACACAAACCGTGTGTGTCACACCCACTATTGTTTAATTTGGGAGATGGCTACTCTTGAACATGGCAAGATGGAAAAGTAACTCATTTTTCCTGCTTGGGGTTNCTTCAATGACATGACCGTGAGCAGTGATGCCATGTTGTCCAGCATCTTCAATCCCCAGCCCCCTTTTCCCGCGTCTCTCGCAACTGCCCCGCCAGCCCACTCCATCCCTGACATGGAAGTAGCTGTGATCTCTGCCTCCTTACCTGAGGGCACACCACAGTCAACGAAAATGCAACTAAATCCTTCTGACCCACATGCCACAGCCGTGACAGCCAGCAGCCAGCAGCAAGGGCAGCTGCCCACCACTGACATCCAAGATCTCCTCCTGAGGCTACAAGATACCTACGTGCAGAGTTCACTGCAGACACTTCAGCAGTTGTTGGCCATGGGGAAGGCACTGGGGGAGGAAGAGTTGCAGGCTGCCTCCCTGAAGCTGATGGTGGCCCTGAACAATGCAAGTGTGTCTCAGTGGCCAACCAGCCCTGATACAAGGCACAGAAGATAGACATGAGCAGCAGAGGGGGAGGATCAGCCATTGTGGCTCTTCTACATGGTGTCGAGTCAGACACGCTGTCTCAGTGGCGTATGGGAAGACGGAAACAAAGAGACAGAATCCTCCTTCCTAGGCCCGAGGCATTGTCAAGGTTGACAGTGCTTCCACAGGCTAACAGTGTGGGAACCAAGGCGAAAAGCCATCTTTTCCAAGTGCATAGGAAAACCCAGGCACATGAAATGGTATTGTTCAGGATTCAAAGAGAAAGATGTTATTCTCTTAGCAATAACTGTACTGAAGAGATACTGTCCTCTGCCACACAAACTGTGTGTGCCACACAAACCGTGTGTGTCACACCCACTATTGTTTAATTTGGGAGATGGCTACTCTTGAACATGGCAAGATGGAAAAGTAACTCATTTTTCCTGCTTGGGGTTGTACCGCCACCACTATCTCTCTGTCCTGGGCAGAGAGATGGCATTTGTTGTGTCATTCAGCAAACGTCATGGGAGAACATGAGCCTTTCTTCATCAAGTATAGGTGTTTCTGCTCAGGAGCACTAAGGGAAGAATTTTTGGAAGAGGGCACATGACAATGCATACATATGTACACAAGGGGTGCTCTCCAAATGCAGAAAGGCCTTACCTTGCAAGGGAACTGCTGGGCTAGTGTTCTCCTTGTACTGGTGTTTGCACGTGGTTGTCACCTGCTTCTGACATCCATGCTATGGAATACACAGGATAAATATCCGTATTAAGAAGCTCCTCTTGTCTCTCTCAGAAAATCAGAGAGTCTGATTTATGGGAACTTTGGCTGAAGTGCTTTTCCTTTCATAAACACTGGACATACCTGTAGTAAAACCATGTGAAGCCAACTGGAGCCAGCATTTGCTGCTAAAAGCAGAGTGGAAACGCTTCAGGAACCAGCTGTCGTTTTCTGTGTCTCCACTCAGAATAAGTTTAGAGCTACCTCAAACCTACTCTAAACTCCAGTGGTTGGTTTCAGCTTTTAAGAGACCTCCTCTTAGATTGAGAATCCCCTACTCACCTTTCCACCCACAGGCCTTCTTGTAATCTATTCCACTGAGGGCTATGAGGAGAAAGGGGCCAAAGGCAGCTCTCCCTGAGGATGCACCACACCAAGCACATCCCCATGGAGAAGGCTGTTGAAGTCCGCGTTCCCTTGACTCTGCCTAAGTGACACAAACACAGCAGAGTGAAATACAGGCTCTGCCTCTATCCATTGAAGGAAGTCTTTACAAAAAGATCTCAAAATCACAAGCCCTCCGTTTGTCCTGGGAAACGTAACCTTTGCCAAGGTCACACACGGGAAGTGTGCGAGCCCTTGGACAAGAGTGCGTGCTTGCTTTCATGGACTTTCATGGACTGCCCAATGCATACTCCTAACCAGGTGGGATCCCCCACAAAACACACGCTGCCCAGTCCTCACCCTGGCGCATCAGCTCCTTCTCTTCTCCCTAGAAAGAGCCCAAAGCTGCCGGATTCCTGCCTGAAGCTCCAGGGCTTCGCGTCCCCTCCGCTTCCTGGCCGTTGCCAGCTCCTCCGGCCCCAGCAGCGGGGCACCGCCGGGGCATTTCTTGCAGCAGCCTTGCTTGCCATCGCCGCCTCCGGGTCCTGGCTGGCAGCCCACGCGTGGGTCGGTGCACACGCGGGGCTGCTGCATTTGGCCCCGGCGAGCCGAACGCTAGACGTCAGCCATGACTTCC
>VZSC01004252.1:312634-332224 GCA_013398225.1 Steatornis caripensis
CCGCGCAGGGCCGCCCCCGGGACGGAGCGAGGTGCGCTCCCCGCCCCCGATCTGAGAGGGCGACGGGGGAGCCGAGACCCGCCTCCGGGGGCCGGGGGGCTGCGGGGCCCGGCCAGGTCCGCGGGCCCAGCGCCATGCTCGGCGCCCGGGGTTCCTCCCTGGAGGACCGGGCAGGGCCCGGCACGGGAGGCGGCTGGAAGAGGGGCCGCGGCGTGGGTTTGCGCCCTGTTGGGCACCAGGGGCTCCAGAGGCGTGAGCGCCGTCAGCTCCCCCGCTGGAAGAGCCGGGCTCACGGCTCGGCCTGCCCAGACGCACGGTAGTCAACAGCCAGACACAAGTCCCGGGGAACCGAATTTTCAGTGCTCCTTGTCCCTGTGTCCCGGCACTGGCAGTGTTTTACCGTGTGTGCAGGCCGTGGCAGGTAGGGAAGCGCCAATGCTGAAGCTAAAGGCTAGAGCTGCTTTCTGTCACGCAGTCCTGGTGACGGGCTGGTATTTTATTCCTTGGGGACACTTTCCTTCAGGTGAGTGGAGGCTTTACTCTGCTCCTGTGCCTAAAGCTTTTCCGAGGTGCTGTTCACCGCAGCATCTTTTGCTATGAGCATGCAGCATACTACGTCCCAGAACGTAGATGCGTACAGCTTATGCCACGGAAAGGGATCCACACCGTGCAAAACGCACCTGTTACTGTACGCCCTGCAAGTGTGGTGATGGTAAATGGTACCCATTTAGCCGGGTATTCTTTCCCCAGGGGAATGTGGGAATGGCTGTTCCTTTTGAATGAGATACAGCAGTGAGTAAGGAGCTGAGGTGTGTGGCAGTGAGTTTTCTAGCAATGGCTGAAATGTTTTCTATGGGCTTTCAAGAAGAACGGCAAGAACATGTTTACCAAGCCCTCCACGCATGCAGCAGAAGAAAAAGTTTATCTTTTTTCAGGGGCGACTGACTTCTCCATGGCCCATGGATGGTTCACTGACTCCTGGAGAAGTCTCCTGGTCTTGGGAGATAGAAAAGCACGAATCACACAAGCAGAGAACAACAACGACATGCCCCATAGGTGATTTCAAGAAAATGAACTTTATGATTCAGGAACTTGGTAAATACTGGGCCATTTTCTTATTTCTAGTTGGCCTCAGCAACGCTGAAGAGGATTCTCGTCTCCACACTAACAAGAGCCCGACTGTCTTCCCTTCTTAGACGTGGACAGCAACTTTTCCAAAGGCAGAGAGAGAGGGGTTATTCCTAAATACAAAGTCTAGCCTGAGCAATGCGGTTGCTGACTCCAAAGGTGTTAGATGGACACAGAGCTTGAGCAAACTAGACTTTGCAGCCTTCCTTCCCTTTGCAGAGGGAAGGACTTTGCACAGATCACAGATTCTTTCTTGTGGGCCCTGCCCCAGCTCCCTCCGCCTTGCTTGTGAAGAAGACACTCTCCCTTGTAGGATAGCCAAGTAAAATTAATACCACTGGTAGTGAAAAACAAACCAGTTGTGCAAAAAGTCCAGCTACCAGAGTATAGGTCCGAATAGTGAGGGGTAAAGGAGGGAAGTGGAGGCATTTCTGATGTTCAACAGCCCTGTTCAACATATTCATCAACAGAGTGTACCCTCAGCAAGTTTGCTGACGATACGAAGCTGGGGGGAGCGGCTGACTCACCGGAAGGCTGTGCTGCCATTCAGCGTGACCTGGACAGNAGAGCTGGGTCTGTTCAGCCTGGAGAAGAGAAGACTGAGAGGGGATCTCATCAATGCTTGTCAATATCTAAAGGGCGGGTGTCAAGAGGATGGGGCCAGACTCTTTTCAGTGGTGCCCAGCGACAGGACAAGGGGCAGTGGGCACAAACTGGAACACAGGCAGTTCTACCTGAACATGAGGAAGAACTTCTTTACTGTGAGGGTGACAGAGCCCTGGCACAGGCTGCCCAGGGAGGCTGTGGAGTCTTCTTCTCTGGAGAGATTCAAAACCCGCCTGGATGCGTTCCTGTGCAACCTGCTCTGGGGGCACCTGCTTTAGCGGGGGGGGTTGGACCAGATGATCTCCAGAGGGCCCTTCCAGCCCCTGCTGTTCTGTGATTCTATGATGCATGCATAGAGGGAGATCTCCTCTGCCTTTTGTTGTAGAGAGCGCTGCGAAAGGCCACATGCAGCACAGCTCTGATAACAATCTAAAAGGGACATGGGAAAAATCTCAACAACAATTTCAACAACAGTTTGTATCAAAAGCAAATTATGAAAGAGCTAAATTGTCATTTATTAATTTGTGCTTATCAGTGTTCCACACTAAGAGCACTGGTATTATCAGTTTGCCATGTGATTTACGAGCCCATCGCTTATGGCCTCTGCTGCAATCTTGCACCTTGTCTGTGTTTTTGCCTTTCACTGGCATGTTGTTTTCTGCCTCCTGAAAGCATACATCGATGAGTATCCTGTAGCTGACTGGCTTGTGTCTTAAGTAGAACTGTTAGCTGAATTTTTCAAAGTAGTACCAAGGGCATTAGCTAAATGTCCTTGAATAGTTTAAACACCACTCAGAAAACCTCTGCCTTTAAACTCAAAATAAGGACCTGATGGTCCTACCTCTTACTGTTCACCTGTTACCCCAGTGTGCCCTGTAAACCTGGTTTCATACTAAATCAGTTGCACCTTTTTTTTTTTGGCAGCTGTATCTTCAGCAGCCCAGCGTAGCAGGTCTCTTCCACAGACATTACCCGGACGACACGAACGACACTGCAGCAGGCATACATGAAAACAGAAATTGTGAAAATGCAACAAGTCATCCCACTCACTAGCCCCATGAAACCCCACTTCTTTCCCCACAGATGCTGCTGTCTATAAATCAATGTTAAGACCCACCAAACTCACTCCATAATAATCTCTCTGCCTGTCTGCGCAGAGCATGCCTCCACATCTCTTCAACACAATTTCCAACAGCAGTCCTGCCAGGGGCACATAACCACAGTTCCCACCTGAGTGCAGCCCAACAAAGCAGGTCTCATGACATCTTTATCAGTCTTCTGCACAAGTAACTGCTGGTTGCACCGGGCAGAGATTTTCTTCACTGAGAATTCAAGAGCAGCGACTGTTGCGCTTTCTCCACGTGCCATTTATGTAACATTAAGCTTTCGTAGGGGTTTAATTACCTCTGCTTTCTCTAACTCTTTCTCCTGCCCTGTGAGACACCTGTGGCTGAAAAAAGTAGAGTTTGCCATCAGACAACAGCAAATGGCTTATCTGAGCCATATTACCTCTCATTACTGGAACCTTTATCACAAATCAAGTCTCACAGTATTTCCTCTGAAACTGAGGGCAAGGGCTATTAATTTCAGATCAGAAAGTACCACACATAAGCCTTCAGTGATTTTCTGTCTGCCTGAAGGTTAATAACAACAGCAACTGTATTACACTATGTAGTAATAAAAAAAAAAAAGAGGAAACATTACACCTTCCAATTTAAATGCAATGGAAACTGGAATAGATGAAAAAGGTTAACAATCCTTACTTTGCTTCTTTGTGGCTGTGCAAAAATGTACGGATCAGTCTCCTCAGATTGTATTTCACAGTCTTGCCATACAAGTCCTCACCCATATTTTCTTTTCCTTTTTAATCTCAGCGGTAATAGGGTCACTATTTTCCAGTTTCCTTGATGGTTATGATCTTTGGCAGTCTCACACATCTGAAGAGCACATTCCATCAGTTAAAGACTTAAATCCTTAAAAAAATCTTCTGTCTTAATTAAGAGGTGAAAAAGCCCAGCCCACTATATGTTAGAAAGGAATACCTTCAGTAACTCTGAAGACTGAAACATGAAACCAGAATCAACAATTCCCAATTTATTGACTCCAATTTAATTTTCTTTTTTGGCCAATATTCTGAAACAACTGGTTAATTTTTCCAAAGCAGACTGAAGTTGAGTCAATTATTCCAGCTCCCTCTGAAATGAACAGTTGTGTGGCTAAAGTTGGATACAGTTGGCTGGAAATCTTAATTACTTGCTTGCCCATTAGGCACAGCCTTTCAAAACAAACAAGACCTGACTTTGTAATTACAGGTATGTCACTTGAGAGATTTGCAGAAAAGCAAGAGATATGTGGAAGAACCAACAAGAAACTGGTTTCTTTGCGGGTAACTTTCAAAGAAAACAAAGCATTAGAACATTCTGAAATACACAGTAAAAGGTCTCCCAAAGACCTTACTCTGCTCCCAGAGCAATGATTTGAGGACTGGGAAAAGTCAGGTTTATTTTTCTGTAACCTTAAAATAAACAAGCTCGTTTTTCCTAACTTCCACTTGTGTTGCTGAGGACTCTCATGATGTTCAGAAGTAATAGAAAAGTAAATCTCTGACTTGTCTATGAGGCATTCATGTTGTGCCTCTCGGTGACCACGAATCCCTGATTTTACAGGTGTCCACAGCCAACTAGGCAGCAGTTGCTCCTAGCAAACACCTACATGCACAGCTCTGAAGGCATGCAAGTGGGAGAAAATCATGCTGAAAGGCAACCTGTTGACAAGAAAGCAGTAAACCCAAAGACCTGTGGTTTATATTCATGTATAACTGTAACCTGCAAAATTATTTTTGTCTTCGTTAATTTTAAGATAAGGATGAAAAGCCCTGAGTCCAAGTCTCAAGCACAAAGGTCCATCTAGTCAAGCATGTTGTCTCTAGCAGGAGTTGGTAAGCTATTGGAGGAATACGACACACGCAGTTACATGCTGTAAGTCTCCTAAAGGCATTGAAGAAGGACATTAAGTGAAAGAGGGCAGTAGGGAAGAGGGAAAAAAAAAATTTCTTTTGGAGTATTCATGTCTGTGAGGTACAGCTGTCCTAAAAAAATCTTACAAGCAACTGACAAGCAGGCAGAGTTCCTGAGGCCCCAGATGGAGGTCTGATGGGTACCCTCAGCATTGCAACATAACCACTCCAAAGCTAAGGAAGAGAAGCCACAAGGCAGAAGGGGGAGTTGAACGCTCTGCTGGAGTTTCCATCCAACAGGGTGAAACCCCCATTTATCCCCATATTCCTCCAGTACGGCACAGTGGCCATGGAGTTCATCTCTCAGCACTATCAAACAAAGTTACCCTTTGAGTGTATTTCCCTGAAATACAGTCTGGTACAAATGGACATAGTTTCTTTTCTCTGTAGAGGTTCTCCAAAGTGAAATAAGACCAGAGATGCTGCTGAAGTCTTGCCAGGTTCAACACACACTTGGTATTCAGTTTTCTGACAATGAGAATCCCCATCAAATTCATTCTGCCCTTGCATCTAGAAACACTCACCCTTTCTCACCTGAACATCTCCTCTGCATGAGCTGCTTTACTGGTACTTGAAAACAGGTGCTATAAACAAAGCCACCATTCAGTCACAGCCAAAGATGAGACAGCAAAACCAGGCTAAATTTAAACGTATTCCCAGTGTTACGGTAGGCATACTGTTTACTAAGACTTCTGTACCCTAACACCTTGCCATAGAATCCAAAATGTTGGTTGGTCCTTTTATTTTACCAAGACAACACACTTGCACTGTACACAACCCAACTCAACTCCCACCGGCTCCTTCCAGAGCTTGCCTACCCACCATGTCCGCTTGCTTCAGCAATCCCCAGCAGTGCCTCACCTTGCCAGGGGAGCTGGGTCAGTCCTTTGAGCTGTGGGGGCAGAGAGGTGGGAGCCCTCAAGGGAAGAAAGGCCAGGGAAGGAAAGAGAAGCCAGAGTGGGTGAAATGGGTGATGGCCATGGTGGTGGGGTATGGTTGGGGTTGGAGGTGGCTGAAGGATTTGCTAGACAACCACTACCCTCTTCTGGGCAGGGGAGCTCAATGTGGCATGGGCTTTCCCTACAACAGGCAGTAGGAGCAGCAGAGGGTACCCAGAGATCTTAAACCAGTGGCTCCCAAAGGTCTGGGGCATTTGCTTACAAGCGCACATGAGCTCATGAGCATGGTGAAATTCCAGCTGGAGAAACTGGGCTTATAGTCGGTCACACATCCACTGGGACACACTTGGGAGCTATTGTCCTCCACTTGGTAGGGCAGGAGCTCTGGCAGTGCTTCTGCCAGCCACAGAGTGCACCACTGTGGCTAGAGACATGTTAGTGACGTTAACACTGGTGGAAAAATACAGGCTTGCAAAGATTTGCAAAGTTACTTTTTGCCACTCTTTAAACCCTTGAACCACAGCTGAAAAAAATGAATGAAAAAAACCTCAGAACAAGAGCATCCAACCATACAGGTTCAAAATGCCATTTCAGGCAGACCTTAAGTAGGGTTCACAGTAGGGAAAGTTAATACGGGTATATAATATTGTACGCAAGTATAGGTCTCATAACAGGCCTCTCTGCCCCAGTTTCTCTCACGTCTGATCCTCTCAGGCCAGTCCTCACTGATCCTCTAAATAACAGCAATTGTTACACCTCCCTCTTTATTTTTCCTCCTATGATTCTTATACAGAATAAAAAATAAAATGGCATTAGCTGCTCTAACAGCATGCAGAGTGTCTTTCAAGGAGCTCCTACTAGTCTCTGCCTGATCTCAGTAGAGTCTTTTCAGATGCTACTTCCCCAGGCTCCATCTCCGTATTCTTTGTGTCTCCCAAAAGCCTGTCCTTCAGGCGTTTGTACGCTGAAGGAGAAAGAAGCAACCTCCTTGGTAGGCAGAGCATTCTGAGTCCATGCAGTCTTGGTTTTGTATGCAGGCTGCGTCTCCTTGCACTTTAGTATCCTTGTTCCCCATGAAACAGTATGACTTTTGCGTATCTTCATCTGTATTTATAAGCACCCAGATTAGTCCTGTACTAGTAAGCCTGGTTCTCAACCACCTCTTAAAATAAAGGGAGACTGACTGTGTTCTAAAGGCAGTCTCTCAACCTCAGCAGCAGCAGAATTTCTTTTAGATCCGGTAGCGTTTTAAAGAAATCTCAAGTATCTTAATTCCATTTTTAAGTAGACCTTTCAATACAGGCTATCTGGGACTAGAGGTTACACGGTGGAATCTCCTCCATAAGCCCTTGAAAATGGTTGAAAATCCTGTCCTTTGAACCATGGCTCATTACTCAGCCCCCTTCTGTGGTTCTCTGCCTGGCAAATGCAGATATGATGTGCGTTATGAGATACTCTAATGCTAGATTCCCGATAGCATAACCACAGGGAAATGCAAATAATGATCCAACACTGCAATGTAGTGTCTGCCTGAGAAGCAAAATATAAATATATCTATACTTACTTCAATCCATGGCCGTAATATGTCCTGATCTATCAGTGTAAGTTCTATTCTTTTCTAGGTTGATGTTTCATACAAAAAGCTCATTTTTACAATTTTCTTTATCTCTGAGGTTTTATGAAGCTGCTACATGTACATAGCTTATGCTAACCACTGCCGTTTTTCTAGGCCCATATGAACCTGTTGAATTCTCCAAAGAATATCAGATTGCAGTGCACTCTGCTCTGCCATTCTGTTACCTCTATAGACCAGGCCATTCTTTACAGCAAACCCCAGTTTGAATTGGTAATGTGAGCTTGCCGTGTAATTCCCTGACTCCTTTACAGTGACAGCCCTAATGCCTTTTTATAATCTCTCATCTTTTACTGTGCTTCTGCAAATTTATTCCACATTTCTGAGAGCAAGCAATTCCCTCTTCTCATATTTATGTGCATTGTATTTCTGGGTTCCTTTATCTTATATGTCATGTTTTCAAACCTAATATTGCCTCTTTGTTTCCAGCAGCTATAATAAACTAAATATACAACAAAGAGTGTAAGACCAGGGCAAGTATATACATCTGTGCCTAACTTGCTTAGACCTGCTCTTGCTGCTCCTCTGAAAGAGGCAATGTCATCTTCTTTACAGCCCTTCTAGTCCCTTCATCGTCAGCACTGGCAGGATATTAAGGCCCTTCAAAACTCCCTCCTCAGCCCATCTATATGCATATATGTTGGATAAACCCCTATAATTTTCCCTGTTCTAAAGGCTCAGGTTCTTGTGTAAAATCACAGGATTTCAGACACAGAAGTCTGAGGGAAAACCTAAGGTCTTGCAAGAAAAAAGAATCCCAAAAGACAGAAGCACTGCTTCTCCATCCCACACTGCCAGCTGCTTGTAATGCCATCCTTTCCTTCAGCCAGATCCCCCTGCAGCACGTTACTTCACATAGGGAAAAGCTGTTCCCCTCAGAGACTTACCATAACTCCATGGACTGAAGACGACCAATATGAGAACATGCAGGGCAGAGGAGGTGCAGAAGCTGGATCCAGCTGTAAGACAGATTGCTTTTTTTGAGACAAACAGCAGCTATGAACATAGGTTTATAATTGCACATTCGGATACTCATTGCTTAATTATTACAACACAGTAAGACACGTAGCAGGCACCCGTGGCACTTTTCTATAAAACAGCAGCATTGATACTATGCAGATCACCAGCGACTGAGAGAGGTTCGGTCCTTGACTTGTGCTGATGGAAGACGCACTTTCCTTAAGACTGAAGTCACAGGTTTGTATATCTTATCTACTCTCATGTGGACCACCTGCAACACCTAAAGAACCACACCACAGTCTTACAGGAAGGTCTATTTGAGAGGCCTTGACTTTTGGACCATTTGTCGNGAGATCACCAGCGACTGAGGTTCCGTCCTTGACTTGTGCTGATGGAGGACACACTTTTCTTAAGACTGAAGTCACAGGTTTATATATCTTATCTACTCTCATGTGGACCACCTGCAACACCTAAAGAACCACACCACAGTCTTACAGGAAGGTCTATTTGAGAGGCCTTGACTTTTGGACCATTTGTCGTTCCATCCTCTTAGGTCACTGTCTAACCAGCCAGGGTCCAAACTAACACTGAGCTGTACCCACCCTTTGGGGTAGGGAGCCAGTATCTCAAGCATGGCTTTTCCCAAACCTTTATCTCAAAAAAGCAGTCACTCTACATGGCATTGAAGGTCTGTTATACAATTTACCTATGCAACAGTTGACATTAACGTAATTATTTGAAATGTAGATGTTATTACAGCTGGGTGCAAGATTAAACTTAGTGTCCTGGTCGTTATGAGGAGTATCCTAAAAACACTTCTCATCCAGAATTCTGTGAATGCGATCTAAGATTGCACATGATAGTCATAATCAGAACTTTTATCAAGTTGAATGGTTAAAATAGCAGTTAGGCTCTTACTCTTAAAATATTTAATTAAGTCTCATATATAGCTTGGTGAGACATTAATTATTTCACCGTCTGGGTGAATTAAGTCTAAGGAGTTCACAGGTATATTTGATAATACAACCTGTATAAATTCCCAAGGACAGAGTGGAATGAATCACTTTATTTTCTAATTAACATGTTACATATGCCTTGTATACAGCATCAAATCTGGGCTGAACAGAGAACTAGAAGTAGAAATGCCCAGAACACATCACTAAAGGTTCCAAGTCCCCAGTACAGGTGTAAAAATTTAGTCAGAATGTACACAGTAACTTGATGTCTGTGATGCAGCCACTCATTGGCAATCTCTCTACAGTCTCCAAACGGATACATTCAGAAAGTCTCATCTATGTCATTAAAACCACTGCCACAATTTCATGTTCCAGATATTGCAAGTATACAGCCAGATTTTCCTTTGCCATGCCAGCATCAAGTATTAAATGTATCTTTTTACCTTCAGTTTGGTATCTCTGATGTAATTTCACACACGAGTCCTGCTTGCACTCCGCTCCCAGAATGTGTCCCCACTGCTGCCTTTCTAGGGTGAACTTTGGTATAAATCCTTCTGATCGTTACCGATCCTGATCCAGAGTTCTTTCCAAGTAATAGGGCGCATCTTTAGTCTTTCACAGCGGTTTATAATCTTAAACCACAAAAGAGTGACACATGGACTGAAGCAAAAAATACCATTGCAGGAGTGCAATGTTCTGATTCTATTTTGTATATACCAGAGCATTCTTATTCTCTTTTCATGGTTATTCAATGGCCTGTCTTCAGTGGTTTACTGCCTGCTAGGTAATGGCTCCTTTCTAATCAATTTTAGATTATTTTTCTCCATACTTACGTCTTCCTTTACAGCCCTTTTAAACCAAAATCAATTTCACATTTGCCTCAAATAGCCCTCCTGGCTGTGCAAGGATAGATTCTTGAAATTTGTTCCTGGAATCCAAATTAGAGCCTGCACCGTATTAATCCTGGTCCTAAACAGAGAAGCACACACAAATTCAGCTCTTCCGAGATTCTGGCCGAGGGACGTTGTAACCATCCACAATTTAGTTCACAACTGCTAGGTCTGCACGGAGATCCCAAACAACTCTGGAGCTCAGCTTTACATTTCAAGCATCCTAAGTCTGCGTTCACACCCAGCGTGGTAAGCTCATCCCCAGGTGCTCTTCCAGTGCTAACAGCAGCTCTGTACTCAGTTAGCACGTGCAGTGCCGTGCAAAGCACTGTCATATAGCAGTATCTTACAGAGCTCAAAACACAATTACACCTAGCCTGCCTTTGCACTGCACTGAGCAAGACCTATGTAGAGTTTTCTGGTGGCTGGCACTTACTCCACAGAAATAAAGCGCTGAAAAAACAATGTCCTTTACTGCTGCACATCCTTAATTAAGCTCCCGATTCACATTCATCTCCCATCAGCTTGCTGACTATTGTCTTCACTCTGCTACAACAGCATGCCAGACTGTATCTCTCGTCGTACACAGGCGCCTTTGCCCTGTGACTGCATGGGATTGGTGGCAGGACCCACCCTGCTGCCCCTTCGTACCTAAACTGAAGTGGTTCATCTGCAGTACAGCAAAAAAGAGTGGGTCCCAGGAGGGAAGAGAGGTCATCTGGCCTGTGGGGGAACACAGCAAGAGAAGGAAGGGTGAGCACACACATGTACTGCTGGACAGAAGAGGAACTTAGACCGAAAAGCAGGAGCAATCCTGAGCCTGCCATGCTCTGTTGCCTGATGCCCTATGGTGACACAGCAGAGCCACATGTTTTCTCAGGAGATGTCTTCCACAGAAGGTCCCGAGTCCAGCGTCTCTCACAGCAACACCCGACATGAAGACAAGCCACATGAGAGATGAGCACAGGCCACAGGGAAGGGGTCAGCACGGAGGCGTGTGCATGCCCATAGTGCTGCACATGCCTTCTGGAGGAGGTGCGTGCGTGTGTGTTTGTGTCTGTCGCTGAAGCCCAGGGAAGGGTGAGCTGTTGTAGAGCAATTCCTACCTGTGTTAGGGTATCAACCGCCTCTCTCCACAGTGCCTGTATCCATGCAGCTGTGATGCTTCACAGGATGAGGACACTTGGGCCAAGCGGAAAGCTGTGCGAGGAGATGCTGTTTTGCAGCAGCCAGTGACAGGTGGGGAGACTGGAGTACAGTAAAGCACTGCAGAGGACATGTGGACCTTGGCAGCCCTCAGGGAGTCACTTCTCCCAGAAACCAAAATGGGAGAGGATACAGACAGTTTGGAAACAGCTGCAAAAGTGAGGGAGACTGAGGAACTGGAAGTGAGGTCTTCTCCTTGAGCAAAGGCTACCAAGACAACTTACAGACCATAATGGTGGGGAAAAGCAGGCCAAGAGGCAGTAGTAAGGAAATATACCCAGCAGAAAAGCCTATGTGGTATCTTCACAGGAGCTCAGCAGTTCAGTGTTATCCTTTCGTCTCTCTCAAGTCTGTGAGGAGGAGAAGGGACCATAACACACCCATCTGCAGCAGTACGTCCTGCACGTACAACCATTGCTGCGTTACAGAGAGGCTCCTCTGTCATTCGCTGCCAGGGCCCATTCCTCCTCCTGGAGGCGCCATGAGAGGAGGGGTTGTGGATGCCCTGTGTCCCCACAAAGTGGGCAGATTTTTGTGTCAACAAGAAAAGTAAAATTTATCCCCAAAGAACCAAGAGAAACATTCTTAAAGACTAATTCACACCCAACGCAGCGCTTCCCAAAAATAATCTGTCTGTCTCAACTCCTACCTTTCATCTTTATGGCTCTCTCAGTACAAGGCAGTAGATACGCACTAATGCAGTCTCTAACTTACCTGTGGACTTTCAGTGGTGGGGCATGGTGAGGTATGACATTTGGGTGAGGTACATCCCCCTACAAGGGCAGTAGTTTTTTTGGAGGGTGCAAGTCTTTAGATGAAGCAGGAGAAAAACCTAAAACCTGGGTTGCAGGTCCTAATGATTAGGAGCTCCCAGATGTCTCGGTGCTGGAGTTCCTCCCAAATGAAAACGACTTTCTTCTCTGCGGTAGGGAAGTTAAGAGAAATAACCAGTGAGTGAGGGAAAACAACTGTTGTAATGAAAGATGAAAGAAAGAGTCTAGACACTAAAGCCAATGCAGAGAGAAATAAAGCAGATTTCAGATAAAGGATAGCAAAAGAGAGAGAGAGAAGAAAGCCAAAACTTCAGAGGTCTGAAAAAGTTAGTAGCAGAAATATTCTTTATGAGTATGCAGGTAACTCGTGTTTTTTTCCTCCATCAGCAATTTAATGCAATAAATTAGGAGAAATAGCTGATAATGTTTAAAAGCACAGTTACTTGATATCCCAAGTTCTTTTGCTTACCTAGGCATAAAGCTGTCTGCATCTTGAGACAATGAACTGCTTTAAAGGTGAGAAAAAGATTTAATGCTGACTTCCCACCTAAGCGCCTTACCCACCATCTGGCCAGCCTGACAGCCCGTAAAACCCAAGCGCTCCTTTTGGGACTCCAGTTTACCCTATTTGGGCGAGGGAGAGCAGAACAAGATCAAAAGTGTCATTAGAGGTTGCAGTGCGTTAGTATGGGTGGGGGATGATGCTACAAGAATACTGTGGGTGCGTGTGGATCCCCAAAACTTACCTTGAGATCTGCCAGTCTTAAGGAAAATCCCTGTCATTCATTCAAACCAGAGGCAATGTGAGAGTCCCTAGCTAGCTGAACCAATGCCTCCTGGGGCTGGTGTTTTCCAAACCCTTTAAACGTGCCCCTCCACTCACCTTTTTTTTTTGCTTCATCTGTCTTTATGTGATCTCCTTAAGCGTTCACACCATGGCTAGACTTTCAAGATCAAATTCCATGTAGTTTGAATGTGCCCCTTAACAAGACTAAATTAGGATCATTTTGTTACTTAATTTTCTAGATTTTTGTTTATTTTTGTAATGAATGTTTAAAAATAATCTGTGGGAAGAATGCTTTGCAGAACAGAAATGCATAAGAAAAAGTTATTTTCTTAGAAGTATGATGCAGTAATAAATTTGTGTGTATAAAAACAGAAAGATCGTCTCTCTAAGGGGCTGCTCTGTGCATGCTTAGACAATTCTTTTGAGGCAGCCAGTAGGTTTTCATTAAAAAAGAAGTATGATGTGAGGAGATAAGCCCATGCTAGTAGTGCTCAGGTGGGTGCCTGTTTGTTTAAGCATCTTTTTGTATTACTGCTTCTTGGAGAGGAAGAGGGGTCATATTTAAGAATAAGAACAACTACTTGAGTGTAGTGCCCAGCATGAGAAAAAATCCTGTAAAAAAGCTTTAAATCTGACTTCTCTGTAGGAGTTCTTTGTTGAATGGCTGGATGTCATCCTACACCTATGGAAAGGGCAAAGAAAATAGAAAAGAACAAAGAAAGATAAATTAGAGAGGGAATTTGTGAAGATGCAGGAGGAAAAAAACAGGAGAAAAAAATGGAAAAGTGTTTTAAATAGGAAAAGAACAAAAAATTGAGACAGAAAATGGGTGAAAGAGAAGAAAAAGAAATCAGCTTCCTAGGATGAGGAGGGAGGTGGCCAACATCTGTATGAGGCCACTCCATCACCATCAAACGTCTTGGAGAGCGGAGAGGTTCCCGGTGACTAGAAAAAGACAAGTGTCACACTCATCTTCAAGAAGGGCAGGAAGGACGATGCAGGGACAGAGAGCTCAGTCAGCCAACCTCCGTCCCTGGGAAGAGTGCAAAGCAAATCCCAGCACACTAATAAAAAGGTGATTAGAAACAGCCACAACTGACTTACCAAAGCCTGACTGTATCTATGATTGCTGCCTCTGATGCAGTGACCAGCTTCTGTGGATGTAGAGCATGGTTGATGATGTTTCCTTGACCGTAGTAAAGATTCCAACACGGTCCTCTGCAGCAGCCTTACGGCAAAACTGGTGAGATACGGCCTTGATAAGCAGACTGTAAGTTGAATGGAAAATCATCTGGGCCACTGTGATCAAAGAAGTAAGATACCTGGTCCAAAATCAAGCTGCTGATCAGTTACTAGTGGTAGCACAGTTCCTGCAGGAGGGCAGGTCTGTCATTCAGAGGGACCTGTGCAGGCTGGAGAAACGGGCCATCAGGAACCACATGAAATTCAACAAAATCAAATGCAGGTCCTGCACCTGGACAAGGGTAACCCTGTGCACCAGCACAGCCTGGGGCTGACTGGCTGGAAAGCAGCTCTGCAGAAAAGGCCCTGGGGCTCCCGGTGGACAGGCTGACCGTGAGCCGGTGGTGTGTCCTTGCAGCAAAGGTGACCAACAGATGCCTGGACTGCATTAGGATGAGCCTTGCCAGTGGGTGTGATCCTTCCCCTCTATACAATACCTGTGAGACCACATCTGGATACTGTGTCCAGTTTTGGTCTCCCTGTTGAAAGGAAAACATAGCCATACCTAGCAAGTCCGATGCAGGGCTACCACGATGGTCAGGGGGCTGGAGCACCTGTGGCACGAGGAGAGGCTGAGCGAGCTGGGTCTGTGCAGCCTTGAGAAAAGAATGCTCAGGAGTGACTTCAGTGCTGGCTGCAACTATCTGGTTGGAGGATATAGAGAAGACAGAGACAGGCACTTCTTGGAGGTGCATGGTGACAGAAAGTTTTGACATGGGAAGTTCTGCTTAGATGTAAGGAAGAAAAATACCACCGTGAGGGTGGTCAGATACCAGAGCAGGTTGCCCAGAGATGTTGGAGACTCTCCATCCTTAGAGAATTTCAAAAGCCCGTTCGGCAGCCTGATCTAGTTGGACCTGCCCTTCTAGTTGGTAGGTGGAGAGAGGCACTTCAAAATGGAAGTGCCAGATGACAGGAAGACAAGAGGCAGAAAAAAGGAAAGTGTGAAATGAAGGAATGACAGAATATAGAAAAGGTGAAGCGAGACAGAAAAAAGAAAGAGAGACACAAAAAAAGCCTGGTGGAAAATGACAAGAGGTAGCACAGATATCAAAAAATGGACATAATGACATTTCAGAGCAAGGAAGCAGGAGGAAAGTTTCCTGGAAATGACTGGCAACAAGCGAAGAGTCTCTGTTACTCTGCAGACCTTGATAAAAGGAAAACGAGGGCAGGCAAAGCAGCCTAAAGTAAAACCTAGATCTGCAGATGCCAGAATGTGGATCAGGACAAATAGAAAATAAATCTAAATTATTTGGTCCTCTTCCTTTCTTCTGGAAACATAGCAGCATCTGTCAGCTGAAATGGCACCCCAAAGGCCACTGACACAAACAGCAAGCACCTCTATGAGAGCACAACTAATTAAGCTGGATTTCACATTCAGTCACGTAATTTTCATTCCTTTCTCTTCCCATGTGTTCTTTCTAATCCCTTCTTACTTCCTAACATGTCTCACAGCACCCTTCGGCCCTCCTCTTTCCTGCTATTCTTCTAGCCTTTCCCTCCTTCCTTGCTAGGCTGGAAACCACATCTGCTGGAGGTGGTTTGAGCTGGGCTGTACAGCTAGTGAGTGTATCAGTGGCTAACGACTAGTAGCAAAAAATAAGCCATTCCCTCAGCAGTGGCACTCATTTAGGTCTATCAATCAGAGGTACTATCATTATGTCACACAGTGACCCAGCCATCAAAAAAATTGCAGTGACTTCATGTCCTCTGCATCACCCTCCTCCAGTCAAATCTGGTTAAATTGGTAAATGAGTTGAGAAATGATGAGGGAATAGCTGGTAAAGTGACGGCAAATATGGACAGACAAAAACGCTGTGCTTGGACAAGCTTTGTTTCCTTTGCAAACCAGACTTAAACCCACTCTGCATTGAATGTGCTTCCTTCTCACAGAGAAATTATCATTTAGGCAGGGTCTTGTGGACCATGTGGGATTCCCAATGCCCAGCTCCGTGTTTTACCCAGGACATCCCAGCAAAGCCACGCAGCCCTCCAGATGAGCATACAGCACCTGATGCACAACAAGCCACCCCATCCTGTCTGCAGGTCACACTTGTCCCCATTAACATCCCCCCTACCAGAATCGGGTTATACAGATGCCATCCAGTACCTGGCACTCTTCTTTTGTACCTTAAAGGTAACGATCTTCAAAAGGTCTCGGCTCTTGCTTTCTTAGGAGGACCTAGGTTTCTGTTCCTATGTCTGGCAGATTTTTGGCCTCTAAGTTGCCGGGAGCCAAGCGTTGACCCTCATGCCCCCAAGTGCATCGTATGCGGCTCAGTGCTGTTCTCACCCAGATGAGAAGAGTTGTGGGTAACTAGAAAGTAAAATACTATTGTAAAATATTGGGCCTCCACACATGGTTAATAGATCATGTTTTATAGGGTGGTTTTTACTGTATATTTGAAAAGCACCATATATTTGTAATAGCAGTGGTTCTGAGAAAGGTTAAATGTGTCACTGCTAAAGAAAATGTATTACAAACCTGATATTGCCAGAAGGGCAAGTGCTCTTTTCCAAGAAACCAAAAAGCAAATTAAGGTCTTGAAAAGTGACAAGCAGAAGCAGGGCTCTCACAACCTTTTCCCTAGATGGCACAAACAAAAGAGAAACAGAATTACTATTTGTTTCAAATGTGGATCCACAACAGCAGACTGGGCTGGTCAGTTCTCAGACCATCACAGCAGCTCTGTCTAAACACGCCTAAGCTGAGCTCTTAGGCTAAATGAGAAGACGGAAGACTGAGTTGCCACTACTTAGGCAGGCCCCTTTTTTGCATGTCTCAGAATTATGGTGCCATTAGGGTTAAAAAAATTGTAAACAAGTCTTCAAACAAAAAGCTCAAACACCTCATCCACCACTTTGCTACCAATAATGAAGTCAAAGATGATGCTGTAAAGCAATTTAACAGCACTTTAAAATCTAGGATGAAGAGGTATTTTACAACCCACAATACTCCTTGCTACATGGATGCGTTAGCAGTGTTTATGTACCAGAGCTAACCGCAGCTCTCACAGAAATATATACAGCGGCCTTGAGGGTGCAAGTACTTTGTACTCCCAGAAGCTTGGGAAAATATTTATGGAAAGTTGTTTGTTTGTTTGTTTGTTTGTTTTAAAAAAGAGGTGCTCTGTCTTTTTAAGAAAAAGGGCTATCTGAAAGCGTCTAAATCCAAAGGAAGCATCGAGTGAGTTTATGGACGGTTGTTCACTGATGACATTTTCACAGTGACTGAAAGCATGAACCTGTCACAGAGAATCACTTATCAAACAAAAGACTACAAAGATGGGCTGATTCTTGGTTATTTTTACCCTGGAGAAGTACAAAGCACTCATGCCAAACAGCGTGATGTTTGCTGGACTGAAAGAGTTGTACCTCTAGAAACAGAAAAGGGAGAAGGAAGTAGTTATTGTCGAGTTGATTGGAATGGGTTCCTAAATCCCACGTGTGGGAGGATATTTCCCATGTCTGCAACACTTGGATGTGATGTTTCCCAGAAAGAACATGTAAGAGGGAGGTTTCCGTCACTCTTCCCAGCAAAGTCAGCACCTGAGTATTGCAACAAAATGCCAAATCTGCTTTTCCAGTATAGTTAGTTACACCCTTGGATCTCTCGGCAAGCAAGTGTAATGGAAACACACCAGCCCTATGACTGGAAAACACAGTTTTTCAAAATCTCTTATACGGGTAAGAAATAGTCATGGCTTTTGTTTAGTTCTCCAGAGATTACCTCTCCAGCATTTAACATGGCAGTCCATAACTTCTGAGCTAGCCTTGATGGATGTTCTGCTCAGAGAGAAACTAACCTGAAAGCTTTGGATAGCACTTGGGCATTTTTCATCACATGTCATTCAATAGATACAACTGCATCACAAAATCCTTTATATTCCTTTTTCTGCAGGTGTTTCCAAAGGATTCAACATTTTGAAGCCTTAAACAGGCAGTGCAGATTATCAGTGTTTGAAGGGCCATCTGTATCGCTGTTGCGTTGCATACTTATCCAGGAAAAAAGAGCCAACAAATTTGTTACCACTGCTTGTGAATCTCCACATTATATTCCTGTGAGTAAACATCCTACTGGCACCACTTCACTGCAATAATTTCAGACCAGAACGGAGATATTTATTTTCTACTTTGGCAAGGTAATGATTGAACGGTGTCCCCACAAACCTCTGCAGAAATTAA
Organism: Steatornis caripensis; assembly: GCA_013398225.1. NCBI lineage: Eukaryota > Metazoa > Chordata > Aves > Caprimulgiformes > Steatornithidae > Steatornis > Steatornis caripensis. The sequence continues at coordinate 330,919 of VZSC01004252.1, forward strand.
AAAAAACCCAAACACCTCAGACCAACAAGTACTGTGATGGTGAAAATTATGGCGATCGTAAACAGCTGTATAGCCTTGATGGGATATTTCTCCTTAGTATATGGGATTCTCTGTAATCTATGAAGGCAGGGCTATTGTTCTTCGAAAAAATGCAGTTTGGGAGAAGGAGAGGTAGAGACTACCAAGTGCTATTAAGTGCTATGAAAGTAGCCATCTAAAACATTGCCAAAGGTGGTGTAGGTTAACATCTTCAAAACTGTTCTCAGTGAGGGGGTGAACCTGCTATACCGAGGATTTCAGGAGGTCTTATAAGAAATGCATCTTAGTGCAATACATGGGATACTTCTAAGTCTCTCAGAAGAAAAGCTGTGAAACATCTAGTTTGCTGTAGATGAAAAACGTAGAAGAAGCTGGGAAGAAAGACGAAGAGCTCTCCTGAGGGTGCAAGAGATGGTTAAAGATGGCTTTTCTCACTGTTAGCCTAAAAAGTGTTCTGAATCTAAAGCAGATCTCTTCCAAATAACTCCCGTACAGACCAGGAGAGAGAAAAACCTATGCATTGAGGTGCCAGTAATCAAAAAGATAGCAAAATTTAACTTTAGTCCGGTATACCTCCCATTATTTCACCAGCTGTTTTAAGAGAATATCTGTTATTACTCACACTTTTTATGAGGGTCTTTTTTGCTAGCAGCCTTGTCAAGCATGTTTTCTTTTAAGATGCTGAAGGCTGTTTTTGAAACGGCTGCTACTAAATTGTCTTAGGCAGAACAGAATATAGCTTTCTCCTGTCGGGGGGCTGAGCAGCTTTAAAAGGGTCATATTTCTCTTAATGCAGCCGGACAGGCTTTCTTTCAGCAGTAGACAACCTTAAAAAGTGTTTGCTGCTATATTATCTCATTTTATACTCAGAGATGGCTTTTCAGAAGATATAAACCAGTAGGCAATATAGAAGAAGTCTAAAACTCGGGAGTGTAAAAGAATTTAACACCGATAGTGGATATTTGCAAGGTTTGCTGTTAGCACCCTCAAAAGCTTCTGGAAGGAACAGACTGATGCAGGTTGTATTCCCACGAACCCTGACTCTTCAAGTCACAGAATCACAGAATGGTAGGGGTTTGAAGGGCCCTCTGGAGATCATCTGGCTCACCCCTCCCCGCTAAAGCAGGTGCCCCCAGAGCAGGTTGCACAGGAATGTGTCCAGGCGGGTTTTGAATCTCTCCAGAGAAGGAGACTCCACAGCCTCCCTGGGCAGCCTGTGCCAGGGCTCTGTCACCCTCACAGTAAAGAAGTTCTTCCTCATGTTCAG
>VZSC01004252.1:333042-347447 GCA_013398225.1 Steatornis caripensis
CTCCAGATGTGGCCTCATCAGGGCAGAGTACAGGGGGAGGATCACCTCCCTCGACCTGCTGGCCACACTCCTCTTCAGTCTGAAAAAAGTTATGTCAAGCGAACAGGTATGATACAGATTGCAGAGGTGGTCACATCTAGTAAGGGCTGTAGCGTGTTTCCAAGCAATGTTATCAACACATTGCATAGTAAGATCTCAAGATCTGAGGAAAATAGCTGGCGAAAGAGTTCATCAGGATCTCCCACACTAGCTGGGTTGGAAGCTTTATCCATTGGCCAAATTTTTCTCTCAGATGGGAAGCAATGGAGCTGTTCGTTGCTCAGCAAGCTCCATCCCTGTCCCACAGCTCCACAACTGCACCTCATCTCACTTATGGAAACCAATAGGAAACTCATTTTCTTGTCCTTGATCTGCGCACTACATGGGACAACACACAGCTTCTAAGAGAGATATGTTGGGTTTTTTTCCATTCCATCTGGAGGCCTGTCCCTAGCAGAATATCTGAGGGGTTGATAGTGAGACTGATACTGTTTAACATCTTTGTTAATGACCTGGATGAGGAGGAAGAGTGCACCCTCAGACAATCCAAAACTGAAAGGAGTGGTTGATGTGCCAGAGGGTCGTGCTGCCATCAAGAGGGACCTCGACAGGCTGGAGAAATGGGCTGACAGGAACGTTGTGAAATTCAAGAAGGAGAAATGCAGCTTTGGAGGAACAACCCTGTGCATCAGTACAGCCTGGAGATGAGAAGCTCAGTGGGATCTTACCCATGCGTATAAATACCTGATACGAGGGAGTAAAGAAGGCAGAGCCAGGCACTTCTTAGAGGTGCCCAGTAAGAGTTTGAGAAGCAACGAGCACAAACTGAAACACGAGAAATTCCAATTCAACATAAGAAAAAGCTTTTTTACCATGAGGATGGTCAGACAGTAGAAGAGGCTGCCCAGAGGAGTTGTGGAGTCCCCATCCTTGGGGATATTCAGAACTAGACTAGACAGAGCCCTTGGCAACCTGTCCTAGATCACCCTGCTCTGAGCAGGGGTTGGACTGGAGACCTCCAGAGGCACCTTCAGATCTCAGCAATTCTGGGGTGGTAATGGTCAGCCTGGCCCCAGGCAGACAGATGTACCAGGCTCGCTCTCGGGGCATTTTCTGTCTAAGGCATTCACGAACACTGGCCTTTTTAGAGCACTCCTGCGACAGATGCTCGCCCAGGGCTGAAACCAAGGTTAGCCCCAGAACAGTAAGGAAACCTCGGGTAGGTCTTTGATGTACCTATTTTTGCTCAGATGAGTCAGAGCTGGAAGTTTTGCTGGATTCTAGATTCTGATGTCTCTGAAGACCAAAAGAAAACTCTAAATGCTTTATGATTTTATTCTGTCGGCCAGTAGAGGGAGGAAAGAGAGAGAAAATGCAAAGAGAGTCATTCTTGATTCTGGGAGGCTGAACAGCAATTCTCTTTCATATTGGCACCAGGACTTCACAGCCCTGGGGCCAAACTTGCTCTGTCAGAGATATTGTAATGGATAAAACCACGTGAGATTTAGTTATTCTTTTAGATACTGTAACCACACTGAACATCCTGCTACGTGGCTAATACCAAGAACAGAATACAGCTGTGATCTGTCCTGACAGCTGACATATAACTGTGGACAGCTGGACTCAGCACAGCTTTCCATAGACCTAGAGGTGCATTTGATGCATTAACATCTGTGTCTCATTTCAACTTTTTTTCCCTAGCAAGACTGTAAAGTCATGAAGTGAGACCGTCCCAGGCATTCACAAGGATGCTCTCTGATACAAAGTTAGGAGAAAACACTCTCAGGTGTTCACTTCCAGCAACTGCCCCTGAACGCATCCTGGACTGAAAGCGGTCAGGGGAGAAGATCAGCCCCCACCCCAACCTACCTGTTGCTTTCAACATTTCATCGCTGAGGGACAAAGTACTCTTCTTTTCCCTTCTGATACCTTATCACTAGGCAAATTAAGGACTTGCTGAGTGTTTTGCTCGTGTGTAATACTGAAATAAGTTAACCTCACAAAAGCTAAGGTTGCAGGACCTGCCCCAGTGTAAGGCCACCACTTCTGACAGAGCGGCATTTATATGCTGCTTTTTTATATAGCAGCAGATTATAAATGATAAATTTAATGCAGAAGTTTATAGCTGGAGAAATATAGAAAAATAAGTTATAATTTGATCTAAAATTAGATCATCCTTGTCTGTGTCCAACTTCAAATACAATTATTCACTTGGCTCTGGCGTGGGTAAGCCCCAAGGTGAACAGGATCCAGGCTGCGCTGCTGCGCCAATGCTGTGCTGTTATTAAACTGTACAAGCGGCACCAGACACCTTCATTAGTCCCTCTTCTTCTCCAGAACTCCATGCTGACAGTTTTAATAAAGTTCCGCCCTCAAAACAGTATTTCCAGGACTGCATAAATGGTGTCGCATCCCAAGTGCAATTTTCAGAGCTGAATGTATGGCACGTAAAAGCCAGTCAATCAACCCTCGGTGACACAGATTCTTCTGCGTATAACTGCCTCATAAACAGCCCTTGGAAAAATTTTGCTGAGATTTGAGCCTGGCTTTTGATTGAGATGTCTGTGAAACTTCTGTCTGAGATTTGTAATTTGCTATGCACACTCAGTTAGTCTATATAACCTTTTCTAGAATGTGAAAAATACACACCCCATTTGGAAGTCAATAGAAAAATTGGAAAGAAAAACGTGATGGAGATTCTCTCTCCTTGTTTGGTCATTTTAACATGTCAAATTCCTCCCAGATTAATTTGACAGCAAATGAAGAAACATGTTGCGTACAGTTAAAAACTGCAATACTATCAAGGATGGAGCATATTCTTGCCAAAGATTAATACAAACCTAACATGACTACAGAGATACGTCCACGCGGTGGCAGCAAAGGAGGAAAGTGAGGAAATACCTACAGGAAGCCTGAAGATAAACATTAGTGACCTGAGCTGGAGCATTTCTTAGTTAAGCGTACGCTTAAGTGCGCACATCTTCAAAATTAGGACTGTGACCCAATGTGCCGAGCATCTCTGACGACTCAAACCCAGCTGGAAGACCGAAGTCTACACACCATCGCAATGACAAGCATGTTGTCACCTGGCACCATTTGGGAGTGAAGCTGCTCTAAAGAAGGAAAGCAGATGTCTAAGCTTACAGTACGCCATGCCACCAACTATAAAGACACATCTTCCTTCCTATGCCTCACAGATTCTCTCAACACCCAGCAGCACATAGAAGCGAGGAGCAGATTTCATCAGCTGGAAACAGAGCAGCAAGAGCAGGTAGAGGGCAACAGGAACTGGCAGGGTTTCACTCTGTATGCCAGAGGTACAGGCACATTGCGGTGGGCAGCCTGCCAGGTATGTTAGCAATGTGGCATCCACCCGTAAGGAGTCTCTCACTATTGCTTGTAACCCTAGGAAATAAAAATCTCAGCTTTAAGGAAACCTGCAGCCCATTTGCCTTTGTTTAAGCAGAATGGAAGAGCCAATGGGAAAAAACCCAGCTGTGGGGACCTGCTTGGACAACCAGCCTTCTGTAGGAACCACAGGACAAGGGTGGCCCACCTTGAACCCAAACTGTACAGGAATCTTCACACAACAAGCTGGCCTGGCAGCTGTACCCCAGCTCCTCGCCATGTGCATGCATGCATACATCTTCTCTCTCCCAGGAAGACTGTTTCAACTGTCACAGGTGAGGAACAAAGAAAAAGGAGCTTAATAAAGACACAGGCAGACAACAAAAACCCTCGAGCAACTAAATCATGGTTTTGTACTCTGAGAAATACCTGGTATAATTGAGTCTGTTGCATCTTTTAAAAAGTTGGCTCTGTTTTGCTTCTTGCAAGCCAGGTGGGTGCATCCTTCCTTCTGCCCCACCGCTCTGAAAGGCTCTGATAACTGAACAAGGCACCCAGCAGTCCCCAGACTCCTAACTGGTACCGGACCACACTGGCATTTCCATCCAGGTCACCTCTGAGCAGATCTCCCAGGAAGCTACAAGGGAGGAGTAGGCTACGGCACATGCTTTTGCTAAATTTAGTGCTTTTACTGTACTTTGGTGGAAAAAATGTACTGAATTCCAGCTGAGCTAGAGAAGGAGTGGTTGACTAAGGTGCTCCTCTGGCTTTTCACAGGAACTGTATTTCCTGAACAACTTCTAGGAGAGGAAAGGGACAATTACTAAGGAATTCAGCTCAAATTGCCCTCATTGAAGTGTTTTCATTTCCTGATCAGAAAGTAAGAATAGCTCCCTCCCAACTGGTTTCATTACCAGATATCCCAAGCAGTGCTGTGCTCGTGGCAGCGTAAGCTCCTTTTCTGACCTGCGCAATGCCAACAGCAGACCAACAGCGAAGGAAACATCCCAGCACCAGTTTCCTGAGCACTTCCAGCTCCTCAGGAAGCGGTGTCTGTCGGTGGTACCTTCAGGTAGGATGGGGAATGTGTCCCTAGGACACAGGACAGCAGAAATGTAGTTGTCCGTAAGGACTGGAGACAAGCGCTGACCTTAGCGTTTAGGGTAGGTCTCTATCACAAAGACCTGAAACCCAGTTTGAGCATGATCTGCGGTTGCCATTAACTAGGATTCCTCTCCATGGTCAGGGCAAGGAAGGGAGGAAATACCAGTGATTAGGGACCCTGGGACACCTACCGTTGACTGTCTTCACTGAAGACCAACTGCAAGTCTCCAGGACCTAGTTCTACTCTCCAGCCTACTGCCAGGGCTAAAGAGCTCTCGCTCCCAAATAAAACTTCCATACCTTCCCCTTCTGGAAACTGCCCTCTGGCTTGCAAGTCTAAACATGGAGACTGTCATGATTTTAGAGCATGGTGCGCTCCTGCTGTCATGCCTACACATATGAGTCTCCCACGGCACACGCTCCTCGTGCCCCTTCTTTGGGATTATTCACCGTGCTTTGTGGCATCCCAGGTCTCCTGCCCCCCACTAAGTACTAAATCTCATACACAAATGAAAATTAAATATAGCGTAGGGCTTATGCTGGAAACATTTATCTGAAAACAGTGGAAAGCAGCACATCACTTGCCAGGAGCCTGCCATTACAATTTGCCTTCGTGAGCAGACACCTACCCGTAACATGCCGATATCCAGAAGGAAATTCAAAGTGCTTGAATCTAGCACAACTCCACCTTACTGGTCAGAGGCAGCAGCAATGTCGCATCTAAACTGCTATAGAGTCGTCCTCCTTTGTACATCAATGGGAGTGATGCAGGGTAATAGCATTTCTAAGCGATGTCTTAGACAAGGGAGAGAAAGGACCTGGAGCTTCAGACCGTGCTTTGGAACCACATGGGAGAAGGACAACAAGGGTGGATGTAGCTTAGTACAGGACAAACCAGTTAACAACCATATCACTGAGTGCTGTCAATTTTAAAAGGCATTTTGAACGGAAGTGAAGCCAGTTCTTCCCAGCTCTGCTGAAGCCCCAGCTGACTTCCACCTTATATAATCACCTTTTTCAACAAACTAGATAGAAGTTAATATTTACTAAGCCAGAGACCAGTACTCTGTCAAAAACCACACACTGAAACTATTTATGCTGCCCTTGATACGCATGAATTTCAGGAGCTGCTAGTCAGCAATAGATTTTTGCTGCTTTTTTAACAGAAATATGGCATTTAATGGGTCCATTCAGGACTAGCAGCCAAGCAACTGTGAGTTATTCTTGAGTAGGCAGGCCCAGCTAATTTCAAAATGGATTGCTCTGCGAAGGAATGATAGCACTTCCCAGATCACAGAAATGGTTTACTGGCCCAAGTCTCATATAAGATAGTCTCTTGGTGAAGAGCTAAACAGTTTTAAAAGGTGTCAGAGAAACCATTAGGTGATAAAAATCCACAGAGCAATTTTGCCAGAGAAAAAGCATAAATAAAAAGTGCATCATTTCTCTCCCAGACTTTCTTGCAAGTCAGCTGCATTCCAAGAGATGTGCCACAGCTAGAGTTGAACTAAAGGCAATTAAACAGTGCTGGCTGTCAAAACTTTCAGCTTGTACTCATGCACTTTAATCAGAAAAGCAGCAATTACATAAGCGGTGCCACTAAACGAAGGGAGAGCAGAAAGTACAGCAAGTATAGATCAATTCCTGTATGTATCTTGGGAAGAAAAATAGCAACTGATCCTTATTTGTGCGTGGGTGCGTTCATTCTGTATCCAAAGAAAACATACACACAAAGAACTGGCTCTTGCAATGAAACATAGATGCTAAAAAGCAGCTTCCAGGCACTTCAGGCTATTTTGCTTCAAGGATACACGGATCTGCTTTTTAGTTTCTAAGTTTTAGTTAGGTCAAATGTTACAGAATATTCTTGAAGGCCTTTCAGCTCGTATACAAATATGACAGGCTGCTCGGAGCCTTAAAAGGAAGAAATCTGAGCCCAAACATTAAGAATGAGCTATTCTGGGAAAACAGTAATCAAATTTTTTTGTTTGTTTGTTGTTTTTTTCTTAAAAAACAACCCGCAAAACATCTCACCTTAACACCACTCATGTTGAACAGGCACTTGCTAAAATTTTTTGAACAATAATTGCTGATACGATCAGCAGCTTGTGGTTTCTCGCTAAGCCACTTTTACGCAAAGAGGCAAAAGAACCTGCAAAGTGAGAACAGTGAACCGGGATAACATCTCCATTGCAATTAAGCACAACATGCCTCTTTGACAGGACAGTCAGCTTCGTGCAGTAGCTGCTAATGGAAGGACATTTCTAGAAGCATCAGGATGTGCTGTGTTTCTGGCTACGTGAGAAACTTTAATGAGAAGCCTATTTGGGATTTTATAGTCCCATTTCTTGTGCCATAAAGAAACTCTCACACAGCATTCAAGCACATCTGGCTAGTGCCGGGTAGGAGCCCTCCCTCTCCCCCCCAGACCTTGTTACACAAACCCCAGAGCCCATGGAACGAGAAAGCCAGGTTAGCTTGACCTGCAGCGTGGGCTGATGGAGGAGTTGGTGGTCAGGAGAACTTGCTCCTGATTTTGAATTCCTGTGTTGGCAATGTAGTCAAATGGCATAGAAGAGTTATAACTGGTGCAGTGTACTCTTGTCCTTTTTAGGCAGAAAAACATCTGTGCTGTGGGATTCGTGCATGAGGTATTACTGAAGGGATGAATCAGGAATAACATTTGCAGCGTGGTAAAGCTGCTGTCCTGGAGAGCAGAACTACTTCCCCAAAAAGCAATGCTGTGTAGATTAATTTATGTTCTGCTTTTGCTCCAACCAAGTCTAGAACTAGAAGAAAGAGCTCATTAGGTTTCACGCTTTTGGGAATTACTTGTCACGCTTTAATTATGCAACTCTATCTTCCCCCAGCCCCTATGCCTCCTTCTTCAGTATCTCAGTGCCTCTTCCTTCAAAAGGTGTAAAATAATTCTTGGTTCTGCTGTTCCCTTTCCCCCGGTGAGTATATTTATAATACGAGAGCCAGACTCCTCTGTACAAAGTGCTGTATCTCACCCTGGACCAGGGTGCTCTCTTCTCTTACCAAATGTCTCTGCATTCAACAGGTGGTCCAAAAGCAGGGCGTGCAGCAGATCTTGAGGGATGACATAAACAGCAGANTAATTCTTGGTTCTGCTGTTCCTTTTCCCCCGGTGAGTATATTTATAATATGAGAGCCAGACTCCTCTGTACAAAGTGCTGTATCTCACCCTGGACCAGGGTGCTCTCTTCTCTTACCAAATGTCTCTGCATTCAACAGGTGGTCCAAAAGCAGGGCGTGCAGCAGATCTTGAGGGATGACATAAACAGCAGATACCGTACATGTTCATTTCAGTTCTAGCTCTGCCCTGAAAGTCCAAATTGTTTTTTGCTGTGGCACTTTCCTTACTAGGTCGGTAGTTATGCCCCTTAGTACCCAGTTGCCCGTTTCTAGGTCAGTAAAGAAAAAAATGTTCAGATGAATATTAATTGCTTCCCTTCAGCTTTACCAGAAGCTTTCCAACACTATTCTCCCAGTGAAATTTAAGGTATAAAATCCCCTGTGGCAGGCCAGGCTTTTCTGTTGCCACCATAAGCATGGCCCAGAGCTGGTTTCACCCTGAAGCTCTGCCAATCTCCCAAGGCATGGGCAGAACCATGCCTGGGATGAGGGTGTCACTTCACTGGGCAGCATGTCCTCTTTCCAGATGTAAGAAGTGCTTACTGGCATGTCAGGAGTCCCCAAAACAGGTTTCCTACTCCCTAGCTCCCTGCCACCAAGAACAGGCAAGGTGACACATCCTGCCCCTACATCTCTGAAGGTTTCAGTGAGTATGTTACTCACCTAATGCCATGCACATTTTCACAATAGGAAGCCTCCGTGGTCTGTGATACAGCACTGAATTACAAACCCTAACCTGCTCTATTTGTACAGCTGAAGACACATTGGGGAAATCACATCTTTGAGCCAAAGCCCACAACACATTTGCTGTCATGATGGCAGAGCAGTTTTTTAAAGTTAGTTATAACACGACAAGTCAGTCATCAGCAACGGCAGCCTGACAAAATACAGCAATTTACAGCTCCACTAGTTCAGGGGAACTATTATTTTTGTAAAGATTGACTGATATTTTCTGAATTGTGCTAGAACATGAGGTTTTCTTCCCAAAAGCAGCATGGAATGGGGAGAGGAAAGAGAACGGTTTCTTTTAAGCAACAGAGATACTAGTATTTGGTAAGACAAAAGATCACGTGTGTAACTTTTGATTTATTAAACTATTGTACCTGAATAACCTGTTGTAAGGGTAGGCTGTAGTTCTTCAGCCATTTCAGTTGTGAAGTTCACTTCAGCTAGACAGCAGCCATGAAGATGTCTCATTGCAAACACTCCTGTATTTATTTCCATATATAAGTGGACTGCTGTATACATCAAGGAGATGGAAAAGGGCCTGCTATCTTCTGTTTAAAGGACAGATCCATACGTAGTGCTGAAACCAGAGAAGATGGATGGAGGCAGAGGATTCTTGGCTTGTGATTCACTGATAGATGCTGATAGGGCTAAGCGTTAAAACCCTTCCAGGCCACACCTGGAATACTGTGTTCAGTTTTGGTCCTTCCTTCGTAAAAAAGATGTGGACAGCCTGAATAGGGTCCAGAGAGGGGCCACAATGATGATCAAAGGACTGGGAAGCCTGCCATATTGAGGAAAGGCGGAGAGAAAGCGATTTGCTCAGCCTTGACTTCTCAAGGGGAGACCTCAGCACCAGGGGCCAGTACTTAAAAGGTGGCTACAAAGAAGATGGAGACTCCCTTTTTACTAGGAGTCACATGGAAAAGACGAGGGATAATGGGTACAAGTTGCTCCTGGGGAGATTCCAATTGGACACAAGAGGAAAATTTTTCACAGCGAGAACAATCAGCCATTGGAATACTGTCCCCAGGAAAGCCGTGGATTCCCCAACACTGGACACTTTTAACAGGGTGCTGGGCCATCTTGTCTAGACTATGCTTTTGCCAAGAAAGTTTGGACCAGATGATCCTTGAGGTCTCTTCCAACATGGAATTCTATGATTCTGTGATTTCTTCTTCACAAATACACTTCACTTCCAAGTCTAGTTTTTAGCTACCAGCTCATAGGAAGCTTTAGGTAGGTCAGACACCACCTTGCCCTCTCCCAAGAAACTGTATTTAAACCCTTCTCTTTCAAACAAAAACCCAAGCTTCTGGCAACTGGAATTGTGTCAGTACAGCCTTTCTAATATGAGAGACAAGACTAAGAGCTTGGCACAGATAAACCTCTCTGAAACCTGAAGGTATGTTTACAACGGATGAGCCATCACACCAAATTCCAGATTGCTTCCTTTTCAGCAAAGTAGCACTGCAGCTGAAGCAGTCCATCTTAGCTATCCACGCTGCTGCAGCAGCTACTTCCCTCTGGTAAATCAGGTTACCTGAGGTGAACAGGGTGTACCAATTTTATTTTGACAGATGAGCACCAGCTTTGAAAAGGACTTGACACTAAACACGCACCCAAACACTGAAGGGTAGTGTTTCCTAGGCATGCTTCAGGAACAAAATTTATATCAGTGCTACAGCACCACAAGCTTTGCTGCACTAAAAAGGTGATTTCTGAAACCAAGTGCTCAAGTTTGAACTTCCAAAGAGGAAGGATTTGCAGGAAGGTGACCCGCGTGATGACATTTACCCAGTATATATCACAACCCCTTTACTGAGGAAAAATACGCAAAAACCTGAAAACCTCCTGTTCATGTTAATCAAATGTTTTGGTTTGTGACTCATGAAATCCAGTGTCTGTAGGCAGAAACCTTGGTGTAGACTGTTGGTGACTTTGGACGGCACTTGTCGCTGCCCCAGCTTGCAATACCAACCAGCTTATAATGCCCATCAACCCCACAGATCAGCGGCCACCCAGAGTCTCCTTGAAAGAGGGAAAAGAGGAAGCGGAGAGAAGGAGAAAGCAAGGAGTTACCACTTGTCAGCAGTGTCAAAAGCATTCACATCCAGGAAGCTAGGGGAGGGCACGGCTTTGAGTCCTCCTTGTGTGCAGCACAGCATTCCCACCCCGCTGGTCAAATACCATGCAAAAAGCTGCCCCCGCAGGTCTCCCACAGATGTTGGTCTCTTCAGTATTTTGTCCTCAGTAGTCTGCACAGACTTTGTGGGAGAGGAGAGAGATCTCTGCTTGGCAGCCAGTTCTTCCTCTGGGAAACACAAGAGAGTCAGGGAGACTACAGAGGTAGGAGTCATGGCCCTGTACCTGCTCCATTCAACACACTTCTAAGGGCAGACCTCAGCCTGGGGATTACTCTCCTTTGCCAGTATGTTATCCAATATTATGCAAAATGGTATTTCGTGTGCTTCAGGAGAAGGAGTCTCTCCAGACAGTTGTATGGAGCCACCTTGGCTTTTGCAGTCAGTGCATCTTGGAGCAGGGCCCTCTGAAGCTGGGAAGGTGTGCAGCTGGCAGGGGGAACCAGGCCCCTCAGCCAGGAGCAGCAATAGGGTGGCAGTCACCAGTGGGAAGCATGCATGATATGTTAAGACCTATAGTCCCCACGCCTCTCCCTTGTCTCTTGCAGGGGTCATCAAAAGACCAGAAGGGTTGGGGCAAGCCCCCAAGGGAGAGCAAAGCCAGCACAACACCAGGGACGAAAGCCTCTTGCAAGGGCACAGATGAGCGCTCACAAACCTTCTGGCAGTATCCTCAGTCAGTCATCACCACACCAGCTTTCCCAGATTAACCTCCAGTCAGCTAGTAGCGAGCTTCCTTGCTGCTATCTGTGCTAGACTTTGGCTAAGGGCCGGTCAGATGAGATGCAGACAAGATCTGCACCAGCTGCATTCAGGCACACATACCCCACACTCCTGGGCAGAGGGGTCCGCGGCTATTTTGAATGAGGAGGTGGTACAGCTCTCTTCAATCTGAAGATGAGAGGGAGAAGTTTCTCCTCTCCAGGCACCCAGCTGTCCCAAGGAGACAGGCACCAGGAGGTATATGACCACGCTGCTGGGCAGTGGGGGTGACACAGGTCAGAGGCCCCAGGCATGGGAACACCATGAGGGTGATCACATCTCCCTCGAGTTCATTCCCCTTCACTTAGCCTCCACCTCAGCTTTGCCTTTCCAGATGTGGCAGCTTTCTGAGAGAAGAGGCAGCCTGGCTCCTACCTGGAAAGCATTTCACATGCTGCAGGCAATATCTGGGGGCTGGAGGAGGTCTCTCCTGGCGCTGACTCCGGCCTGAGCTGTCACTGCCCTTGATAGGTCGTATGTGCTCTTTCATGTCAGAATAACCCGTATTTACTGCCCGCTCCTGTCTCTCCCCATCCTGCTGTCAAGCATCTTGCGGCAGTGCTTGCTTCCTCCCTGCTGCCTGGTGAGCAAGTTGTTGCCACAGAACTGCCTGTGTTGGAAAGCAAATTCCCACTGACACCAGGTACAGCTTCCCTGCTCTTACGTCTGTCAGCCCCCTGCTTTTCTTGCTTCTTAACTCACTGCTTCATTTCTCCCTCCTCCCAAATATCGCATAACCAGACCGCAAAACAGATGAGACAGAGCTTTAATAATGTATATGTTACCTTGCTGTACTCTCTGCATGCCTGAGAGCGCTGTTTTAATGAGTCAAATCTAGCTTTCTTCTAATACCACTGTCTGAGGCTGCAGCACAGTCAAACTGAACATGTTTTGAAGACTGTTTTCTAAGAAGACGAGAGAGGAGATCTTCCAAAGAGGCACAGATCCACGGGGTTGAGAGAAGACACTTCCCTCAGTCAAGTTTGCCCCAGGACCTCACTACTTGAGCGCAGAAACCTCCCATCATCAGCGCACATAGTTAGGCAGCTCTTGAAAGGACTGTGGCATTTTCTTTGTGGATACTATTAACAGGACACGGCAAGATCCATATACTTATATAGCCTCCTTATTCATATGCTCTGTTCTTGTCCACTGCTTCCATTTAAATCACATTTTCCCACTGCTTAACATTAGTCTTCAGTTCTTCCCCTCTCCTTACCCCAAGTCCTGCCCTAAGTTGCACATAAAAAACTGGAAGGAGTAACTTCTCAGCTCTATCCAAGCTTTGCACTTCATTGTATAAAATCTAAATTATGTAGTGCAGAAAAATGTTCCTCTAACAATAATATTCTGTAGTTTAGACAAAGGGTACAGTTGACTTAAAAGCTTTTTCTTTAAATTATAGCCCCAGCTATCTCAGACATTACTTTGCTACCAGCACAGAGGTACGTTTCACATTAGTGCTGTGCATACCAAGCTTTATGGAGAAATAAAAAAATACGAATAGCTCCCTGGGGATATGCATGCTTATTTTTGGCTCATTAACTTTAATCGTCATAGCACAGCTGTGACAGGCTGGGAAGACAGGTAGAAAAATAGGTGATCTTTGCTGTTCTCTAGATCATGTCTAGACTATACTTATAAAGTCACAGGCAAGTCTGTGTGGAGGAGCCCGATTCAAAGCCTGTTGACAACAGCAGAAGCATTCCTATCCCTCATGCTGTGTTTTAACTGGATAACAGGAAGCGAGCCTCCTCGAAGGCTCGCTGTTCATTTCACTCTTAGCATCCCTTAGTGTGTAAGATAGATACACAAATTCCCTCACCCTCCCCTCCCCACACACAAATTAAAAACTGTGCCCCATGTCAGAGTCTTATTATAACCATTAACCTCAGCACAGCTGAATACGATGGGCTGCAAGCAGTACCTGGCTCGACGGGTTTCTGCAGCTCCAGGAGCGCCAGGTCATTTCTGAAAGGAACTCCATCAAAGCCATAGCGTGTGTGCGCAGAGCTTTCACAAGCATGGGGTTGTCATCCTTCACTTTTGGCAACAAGCATTTTTTCTCCAGAACGGTTCTGTCTGAGCACTGGGCAAGGAAGTAGGAAAACAAATACATTTTTCAGTCTAAAAACCCCCGTGGTTAAACAGGAAGAGTCCAAAGTTCATGTGTAACATTTGCTGCCAAGCAACACTCATGCTTCAAGACTTACAACCTTCATCACAGGGACACTTTCAGGAATCCCAGTTGAGGTATCAGTGCTTTTTGTGCTGTGCTGACGGAGAACTTTGACTTGTACCTCCAAAGGTTTGCTGCTGTTACAATTAACACAGGGAGTCCAGAGGTGAGTCAGTCGCTCGTGTTCTCAGGAACCAGACCTCATCATGGATGGAGCTTGGTATGTACAGATGTGGGCTGTATAACTAGCTTGACGAAACATTCAAGACCTGTGCCACCATCATGGGTGTCTACGTACAACAGAGATGAAGGTTCAACAGAAGCATGTGGTACCTCAGCGTAACTGAGCCCAGTAAGTACATAATGGGGGGTCAGAGACATAATACAGACATCAGCAGTTTTTGAGGGGGTAGAGGCCCCGATTGCATGCTTACAGTAATTATGATGTACACATCAAAGCCCATACTCCATCTCTACTGCCACCTTTGCTAGGAGTACAGAAATCTACACAGGCAGGTTTAAGCTGCTGGAGGGCATCTCTGGGTCTATGTACACATGTGGGAAACAGTCAGCACATCTGTATTTGCCAGAACTGAGAAGATGGCTTAGAAATTGTCCCCTCTGGAGGCTAGCAAGCCCTAAGTGCTCTGGGGTGAGAGGACATTGCCCACCTAAGGTGCAGTGTGCAGCTGTCAGGACCCATTTTTCATCTATTAGAAAGCCTCCACTGAAGTGTTGACCCTCATTCTGCAGGCTGGCCAGCCATGGCCAGTACACCAAGGTTGACTGGCCACTTTCATCCATCCTGGGCTTGCCTCATGGGTCCGCCAGAGATTCGGTACTTGTTGCAGCCAGCACAGGGGATGGTTCCACCGCTGGAAATCTGCATTTCTCTGGAATTGTTTCCTCACTGTTAACAAGGATTGGGGGGGGGGGGGGGGGGG
>VZSC01004252.1:347593-366800 GCA_013398225.1 Steatornis caripensis
GGGGGGGGGGGGTGGGAGGGTGGTGGTGGTGTTTTTTGGCTTGTTGTTGTTGTTAAAGAAAATTGGTCACAGCTGCGTGAACTAATATGCTCCAACATCAAACAAGCACCAGACTCATTCTGGACAGCCGTGTCCACCAAAGGTTCCACAATAGCCCATTGGTGGGATTGAAGCATCTGTATTGGAGAGAATTGGGAAAGTTTTGCTGTAATTTTTCCTTCAAAAGAACAGAAGTTGTCCATATATGCTATACCAAAAAATGAAGACCTCAACTAATACCAGTTGAGGAAGGACTTGAACCTTGACGTCCCAGATGTGTACAGGCTCGCAACATGTCCTGAGTAAGCAGCTCACATTCTGCAGGTGAGAAGCATTTCCTGACCCTCTTTTTTTTAGTCAAAACTGATATTTATGAAGTGTTTCCATTACAGTAAGTATCTGTTTTCTAAAATTAGTTCACTAAAGTGTTCCAAACCATCTCCAGCAGCAATTAAACAGTGCGTAAATAACCTGTATCCCACTACCACCAGGTTTCACTGATCACGAGAGGTGTTAACACGAAAAAGGAAAGAAACAAAACTAGAAGTGAACAGTATTTATTTTCCTCAGAAACCTGGTAATACAGAGGATAAGTCTAGGGAGGAAAAAAGGTTTAGCAGAAAATAAGTCCATTAAAAGTTTGTCATTGGTAGAGCTGGTCTGGAGAAATGTACTGAGATTTTTAAGGGCTGAGGTACAACATACCTATCATCTCCCCTCTTTGGGAACTAACCTTTTTGTAATAGGCTCCCTCAACCCCTTCTGTGTGCCCCAGGAAAAGCACAACCCTCTAGTAAGAACAGCCAAGCTCTTGAGCAAAACTTAGCACAGATGGATTAAACTGTTTGGCATTCTGATTCCTGTTTATAGTGTCAGGTTCCAGACAGTGGTTACTAATTAATCAGAGATCAGTTGCATGCTGAGGCCAACCATTCCTCCCAATAAGCATCTGTTTTAAGCAAAAACAAGCCAACCCAAAAACTAGTTTAAAGAAACAGTCATTCCTCAGGGACGTTTCTGTATTTGGCTTGGTGACTGAGAATGGCAGAGATACAAGGACTGTCATCTAGCCTGGGGTGAGCACCGAACTAACTTGCTGCGGTTTTGGATATATCAGAGCATGGAAGAATATCTTTAGGGGAAGCATATTCAGCAAATAAACATTAAAAATGTCCCTGACTGTAACCTTCAATCCTATTTTAACAATGGGATTGCTTTGTGGCAGAGGCAGAGAAAGATCCAGAGCCTTACTTACATTGGCTGCTGCCTTCCAGCTCGCTTTGCGTTGGCTGCTGATACAACTCTTCAAGAAGGATTTTGAAGCTTCTGTATCCCGCAGATTAATCTATTTTGAAATGCAGGTTCAGGAAGCTGCTGCTGGAGAACATGCTAAATGACGTTTTCTGGCCGCATGAGTTTGCTGGTGGAGGGGAAGAAGAAAATACTGCAGTTGTAGTTATTGCTAAGTAGTTTGAGGCACAGCCCCTACATTTATTTCTGGGAACAGAATCCAAGCTTTTGGACACTCAAAGTATTAGTGGATGCTAGAATTTCTCTGAGGCCTTTCAGAAGGTACATCTCTCGTGGCCTATGCAATACCATTCCCTACCCAGGCTGAAGAGGTCAAGCCTAGTGCAATGGCCAAGTTGTTCTCATGCTTTATACGAGTGCATCTTTCATACTTTAGTGAGATTACTTCAACAACCAGTTCTCTAAACATCTACGTACATGGAGGAGAAAGGAGGGAGACTCTGGGAGATTGAGGAAGGCATGAAGCCGTTTCAGTGAACATTTCTGTACCCAGAGATCCTGATGTCCGTATGGCACAAGGCAGCTTTGGTACTCACAGAAGCATGTGCTCAAACTATTTCAGACAGAGTCAGAGAAGAACCAAGATACAAAGGGTTAAGGAAAAAGGATTTTAAAAGAAGGACTGATATCCCCTCAGATACAGCCATGATGCTGGAAGTCAAGAGCTGCTGAGTCCAGGCCACTTCTACTGAAGAAGACCTGGGTGACAAGAGTTGCTCTTAACAGCTCTCAGGAAGCATTGCTTGGCTGTGCCATGCATGCGCTGACAAGCGATGCCCTCTTCCCTGCCTCCCATACCCCACAACTCAAGGGAATTTGGTCACCTTCATTCAATAAAAGACATCAGAAAAGAAAGATAGTAAATGAATATGTAGTCCAACCTACCCAGGAGCCCTGAAGAGAGATATAGTCCATCACAAACACTCAAATCATCCTGGTTGCAATCCTTTGCATCCTCAGTTACAAAATCTTTAAGTACAGCCTTCAGCTTATTCCCTGAAGTACAGTAAATTGTCCAAGTGCAGTTCAGCATGTCAGGGTAAATGCCAGGGTAACTGGGAGATGTTATTTCAGTGGCTTCGCCTGGAATTAGATCAAAGGCTTAAAAGAAAAAGCAGGCCTTAAAGAGATCCCAGTGTTGGGTTTTAGGCGCTGTTGCTCGAAGTGAATATTTGCACGGCTTCAAAGCACAAGTTCTAGATGCCATTTACACAGAGAACTGTTCAACCAGGAAAAGGGCTATAGACTTGGAAAACTACTTGGGCTCTGAAGAGTGATCTAGAGGCTGGGTAGTGAGATCCTACATACAGAATCACTTGGAGTAACCTTTTCTAATGGGCCAAATTCAAACTTAAAAAGTCATTAGCTGCTCCTAAAGTGTTTACATAGATGTTTCTTTTGCCTATAGTTGCCACAAAGCTGCTCAAAGCGCAGAATGTCAAGTTGTAGGCATGTTAATGCTTTAATTACATATTTTTGTGGAATAGTCTGCATTGTTTTCAGGAGTACCATAAATAAAACTGGCTACCATCACACCCCATTTTACTGGGGTGAAAGGAGAGCTGACAGCGTACTTCCTGGGGTGATGAGAGAGAGGAGACTGAGCTTGCTGGACACATGAAAGATATGGAAGCTTGACGAGGCTTTTAAACTTCCACCTTGAGGGTCCCTCTGGCTGAACAGCTGGGAACATGCTTCAGGCAGGCTGGTCAACCTGGCTGAAGTTCAAGTCCTCATACAAAGTGCGGAGACAGGTTCAAGGATCCTGGATCCAACGTATTTGAGATTGTTGGAATTAGCTAAGGTTTGGGATTTTTTCTGGGGTTTTGTTGGGTTTTTTTGTTCTTCAAGTAGCCATTCATTTCTCCAAGCATACACAGCAGCTCTGCCAGCAGGAATTGAACCTGAATACAGCAAAATAGGGATGTGCTGAATTAGGAAAATACATTTAGTACTGACGTGGCTAATGTTGCTGGTGACAGTCTCATACCCAAGTGTTCACACTTACCTGCGACAGAAGTCAACCCTCAAGCCACAAGTACAGAATGTGCATAAAAGGAGGTGGGGGCAGGTTTTTTGTTTGGTTGGTTTTTTGTTTTTAATAGGCTTTTTGCTTTCCTCTCACCAGCTTTGTGAAAAGTTAAAATCAGTCTTACCTTTGTCAGCAGCCTTGATGTTTCCACATTCCAGACCTAAAAGGAAAGCACTGCCTTACCTGAAGTACACAAACGCAGAGGAGGTTACAAGGCTCTTCCAGGGAGGCGAGCCTCAGGCAAGAGGAGTTTAGAGCCAGGCTGCAGGTGAATGGAAAAGGCACCTCCTGATTTTCAGAGCTAGGGCTCGGAGTGCATCTTGGAAATGTGCGTGTGCACATGAAAAAGCAGTCAGATCTCTGTCGATGGTGTTGTAAGTCTGATGTATGAGAAATTTAGTTGCTTCAATTTACTTCTGAAGCCCGACATATTTGCCTAATAGGTGAACAAGCAAATGTGCTCATTCACACAGCAGTGAGGAGCACAGGTAAGACAGGAGAGAAAGGGGGATGGGGAAGGAGGTTAGATGTGGCCCAAGTCGCTAGAAATGCAAACCATTTTGCTTCCAAGAAAACAGAAGAGTCAGACTGGACGCGTCTCTCCAGCTCCAAGTTTCTTTGATCCAAAGCATCAAAGTACTAATTTGCTTAATGGTGCCGGGGCAGTGCTATTCACAGAGAATACCGTCCGCAAATGTCACCAGCTGTGCCCTGGCCTGGGAAGCAAGAAAGCGAGGGATGTTTCCTTTGGTCTTTTAGCTTAGACTCCAATTAACTGCGTAGCTCTCTGGGCAGAGGTGAGGTTTGGGGGCGAGCAGCGATAACAGCAGCACCCGACAGCAGTATTGCCTACTAGGTGAAGCAGCAGAAGAGAGATTATGGAAGTAATAACAGACAGACCGTAGGGACACGGGATTCTAGTTTTGCAGAGCAAAATGGAAAGGGGCATATAGAGAGCAACAGCTAAGTTAGTTATCTCCTTTTTACAGGTTTATAGAGGGAAGTACAGGAGTTAGATCAGTACTTACGCGTTTAATCGTCAGCATTCAAGACCACTAATAGAGCTCTTATTCTTGGTGGCCAGTTCTCTTCAGAACAGCTGGATCTGAGACTGTTTAATACATCAGTCAACATCTTCAGAAAACATCTAAGCATCATGGAGGCTTTTTTGTTCTTAAATAACACTATATTTTTTTCTTTTAAATATAACAGCCATACTTTAGGCTCTTACCTCTCCACTCCCATCCCAAAATCTTAATAGACTTACCAGATAATATATTGTGAACAGACAAAGTCAGGAGAAAGCCTTTTATGGTTGCGTCAGTCCTGAAGGTGAAGGTCACTGTCACCCCTGAACCTCGTGGTTTTCTGAGATAAGGGGAAGCATCACACAGAAGTTGCCTGCAAAATAGACCAGGATGCGACACAAGTCTTCCACTTTCCCCTTTTTCTCTTGAGAGCTGTAAGGCTAAGCCTTGCAAAATGTAGTGTGGGAAAGTGTTTCCCTTTCTAAAAGCCTCTTAATGATGGTGTTCAGCTTTGAATTCATGCATTGGACTACAGACATGTCCAGAAGATAGCTTGCTATACTTGTATCCCAAACGGTAACTATTTGCCTGTTTTTCAAACAGAAACATAGTTAGAGGTGCCCGTTACAACCACGACAAATCACTAGTGGCAAGCACCCACTGCCTGGACTGCTTTGGTCAGAAGAAATCCCTGTGCCGACAGGCAGCCCCCACCTCAGGTTGTTTTGTGCAAGACACTATGCAACGCCCACAAGACTGGGGGACATTCCCTGGGGAATAAGTCACTTTGAGAGTAACTGAGACTAAGAAGATACTCGCACAGCTTCATCCTACCTAACCAAGCCAATAGCTCCTTAGTCAGGTGGGTACGTACCTCACCTGGCGTAGCAGAGCAGTAGGAAAAAATTCCCTTCCCTCAGCCCCATTGCTTTGACCTGCTGCCTTTGGCGCGCGGCTTCAGACACTCACAATAAGCTGTCATGCTGCAAGTTCAAGCCTGGGAAAGAGCAACCCAGGGAGACTCATGTTGTGCTGAGGCACAGCCATGCCATGATTAGGACCTCGCATCAAATACATTTGATTGCAACAGTACTTCCAGGAAGGAAAAGATATTGAGCTAGCAGAAGTAGCTCCAAATATTGTCATAAATCACTCCCAGAGCATGGAAGTGTGCCATGTAAAACTCCCTGTCTGTCCGCAAAAGAAACTTAGTTCCACTTGTCTGTTTCTCTCAACCCAGCATTAAGGTGAGGTCTCTCACCTATTAGCTCTTTGGTTAGTCCAAATCCTTCATCCACCATCTGTTGGCCCCGACAATTAGACAGATTTCTTTCAGACCAGAAGTCTAGGACTTCAAGCGGAATAATGGATTTTAATGGGGCTACAATTCTCCAGTGGCAGCTGCAGCACAAAGCAAAGAACAAAGTCACAATGCTGGCATATTTTACAATTGGCTCTTATTTCCTAGGGATACCTATCAAAATGTGAGCAAAGGCAAAAGGGATTGTAATGCTCATTAAAAAGAGAAAAGAAGAAAAAAATCAAAGGTGGGATGCTGGTCCAAATCTATTTTGGTCATATTATTCATTACTTCTGAAGTTAAGCTTTCAAACAGTTTAGAAGTCTATGCTATTGCCACATGAATGGCAAGTTATCTCTTACCCTAACTAAGCACGATAACAGAGGAAGAAAAGGAAACAGATGAAAGTGCCAACAGATTTTTAGTCACATAGTTTAGCACTGCCATTGTTAACCCCTCAAGTTATGCCATGTTCAGGCCTCTGACATGCTTTATGGTGAGAGCTTTGCCCAGAGGTGTCAGATTTTTCTGGCATTTGGTGGAAAGTAGGTACTGGTACCCCGCAGCTTTCCTAACTCTCTTTGAGGAACTTGACCAGCATTCTAACATGCACTCAAACACCTATGGATTCATCAAAAACCACATCACAGATATTTGCAGATTTTCACGTGGGAGTTACAAAAGCCAGGAGAACTTGGGTGCTTACCCGGTGACATTTGCGTATCTCATAGGTATCCCAATCTGTAAGGATGACATCCGTGCATCATGACAAGTCTGAGCTCAACATCTTGGGGTTTTTTTGGGCATTGCCAGGTTTTTGTCCTGGAAAGAATAAGAATGTAGAGCATTCAGCTTTAATAATAAGTTTTAGATGGGCTTTCACCAGGTACTAGGGCGATTTCTATATGACATATCACACCCACAGAAAAGCATGGATCATAGGTGAGAGCCAATCTGAAGAGCAAAACTTTGAAATACTAATTTTAAAAGTTCATCTGGAAAAGGATGTGTTCAATTAGAGGACAAAGCAATTAGCTACTACATTCCTATTCTACCAGGCCAGCCCTTGTTCATCATAATCCTACAAAACTCAAACTCACTTTAGCCTTGTTTCAAGCTTTAGCATTTCATGTATCAGTTGGTTTTATCCAGGCTAGAGCTTCGTAGAGCTCTGTTTTTTCATATCTTTAGAGAACATCTGTATGTAAAGTGTCTGGAAAGCCCATACAGGCATCTTGAAAAGAAGTGCATTCTTGAAAATTTCGTCAACAGGTCAGGTCATCTTTAGAGAGAAGTGGTTGTCCAGCTTGACTGTACCTTGCACCCTGAGCATCAAGTACTCAGTGCTGAAAGCAGCAGGGCCAATGGAGCAGAGCACCATCTTCACCACAGGCCCGGGCCTCTGGAGAGCCACAGGAGACAGCATAGTACTACATAGCACAGCTAGAAGCAAATCCAAGCACATCACCACCACTATAAAAAACACCATTTGAGAAATGTAGGCAAAAGTCATACAAGTCACTCTGTGGAAAGGCAGAAAAGCGAGGAACAATTCACATTTTGAGAGATGTTCAATGCCAGTAACGTGGCTGCTAGGCATCCACCTTCTGACGAGGCAGCAGATGTCCATCAGTCCCTGTCCTGCAAGAAGTGCCCTACTGCTGGCCAGCAAGCAGTTGTTCAGTTCATTGCACAGCACCAGCTGCCCAAAGTCTACCTACAAGGCTAGGTGTTTTGTTTGCTTTATCTGCCCTGAAAAATTGCTAGACTACTTAAGGGTTCATTCTTGTACTTAAATTGAAAACGGGATGGGACAGGGAGTTTTTGACATTACTCCATCTCCACTGGTAGGTACTCTCAGTTGTTAAGCACACTAAATTGTTTTTAGGTTACTTTCTGGCTCTCTGAATTTTCCAGCCCCTTTCTCCCCCGTCATACCTACTCTAGCTCATGCTGACATTAAAGCCCAAGTCTATGTTTTAGGTTCCTCAGTAAAAGTAATTTCGTTTAAAGACAGGCACCCACTGAATTCTGTTGCTTACCGGCTCTGGAGAAGGAGGGGGGGAAAAAGAGAAAACAGGTTGTTTCAATATGTTGGCATATAAATAGACATAGGGCTCTAGTTTAATATACCCAACCTTGAAAAACTGCCAGCCATAACAAATGCTATTACATAGCAGCGAGTCTGCGTGCTGGAGGACGCTCCAGGGAGCTATCTATTAGACTCCTATTCAAGGAAAAGTTTGACTGATGGCCCCATTTCTGATAGTATTTTCTTCTGTCCTGCATATAAATAGTTATGATAGTTAAATTGTTATTCTCAGCTGTGACAGACATACTTTCAGAATATTTTCTGTGCTTTTATAAATAAGTTCTTGGAGGAAGATAGCTGTGGAGTGCTCTAAGATGTCCTTAGCACATCCTCTATCTTTTTCCTCTGCTGTCCTTTCATTCCCAACTCAAGAGTTAACTGACGTGCAGAACTTCAGATTTGGTGGGTGCTTTTTTTTTTCCTAATGAAAAGAATATTCCTAGCATGTTCCATTACCCTAAAGGTCTTAGTCTGGAAGCATTACTACTGTATTTGGTAACGAAAGGGTGTTCTTGTTCAAGTGTCAGGAAAAACCAGCTTATCTATTTCCCTTATAGGAGAGCTATAATGATCATACACATAGCCCTCATCCACACCTAGACCTAAGTCAAATAGGACCTCTCCCCTACACCATTAGCCATAACCACCGGTGTCATATAAGACGATGAAGGTCTACACAGAATAGCTATTATCCAAAAACTTTCTCCAGAAGCATCACTGAATTTTGAAAAACATTTGGGGAACACACACACTGGAATTCACCCACAGGACTCCCAAAGGCTGACGGTGGATTTCTCAACCACACTTTGTCTACCAGGATGTCAGTGTGGATATCAACCCAGCAGAAATGCTTCTCTATAACTACTTTATAACATCTGTAATCACAATAAATGAAACCTATACAGAGACAGAACAAAGAGGGATGAGGGAGGAGAAGAAAGAAACACATTGAAGAGCTGGGAGGGGATGCTGAGAGAAGGAACATCTTCACAGGTCAGAGATCCTTTAGCACACCCAATAAAACCTCTGCAAGATCTAGCCTTCATGAGTTTTCATAGTATCATAGAATGGTAGGGGTTGGAAGGGACCTCTAGAGATCATCTAGTCCAACCCCCCTGCTAAAGCAGGTTAGCCTAGAGCAGGTTGCACAGGAATGCATCCAGGCGGGTTTTGAATATCTCCAGAGAAGGAGACTCCACAACCTCTCTGGGCAGCCTGTGCCAGGGCTCTGTTACCCTCACAGTAAGGAAGTTCCTCCGCTCCTTTCCCATTACTTCCCCCCTCCCCATTTACATTTTGGCCCAACAAGTTCCGATTAATTCCTTTTGCTTTCAAGTTGCCGTCTGATGCTTCTTTGCTGTCCCTACTCCTTACCTTACCAAAATCAGTGACCAAGCATTCCTTAGTCACCTTTCTGTGCCATTCATTGCAGTCTATAAAGCCATTGCGTTTTGCCTCCATTATCTTTTCCGGCCTTTTGAGTCTGCTTAGTCTCTCCGTGCATAGAGCCAGACTGACTCCCTGGTTACCTGTCATGCTCCTCTGTACTTCTGGATCCTTTTCAGAACGACTGTGAGCAGGAGGGCAAAGAATTAAATCAGATCTCCACACGGTATTAAAAAAATTACTTCCTCAGGTTTGTACAGTAGAGCATGTTTTATTCTTTACCCCTTCAGACACTAACACCTTGTTTTGTATTTTTCATGGCTACAAATCTGCTCCAGTGACTCTACAATGCTTCAGTGATCGCAGCTGACTTAAAGCCCATCACTTGTGTATATAGACACGATGGTCGTCCCTTCTGTCCCAAGACTTCAATACAGCGAAGGTAGAGGTTGATTTTCTTTATATATAAAAATGTTTATATACTATGCAGCTTGCACAGCAGACAAGAAACTTGGCATTTGACTTGCCATTTCAGACAGATGTATGAGTGCGCTACTGCCTTGCATCATATCTATTCTACTTTTCCCCCTGCTTTTAGGAAGCAAAAGCGTTTCCTCCACGCATTTTGAAATGGCCCAACTACCTGGAGTAACCTTGATGTGCTCCTGCTCCCTGCCACACTGCACTTCGACTAGGTTTTACTTAACTGCATAATGTGGAGTACATCAGCAAACCACACATGTGGACATACAGGCCTCCAGAAATCTAAACTTTCCAGTAAAGAGCATTAAAGCTCTCACTTTCACTTTATTTTAGCTTTCTTTTAAATCTATGGATTGTGTTCTTCTAGACTAGTGTCTCAGTGACTTGATTCCACCTCAGCAAGTTCAGAGTGAGGAAGATCACAGCCCTCTGCTCAGGAGATAATATATTTTCTGATATAAAGAACCACACTCTTGTTTCCCAGACACTAATGCTTCAGTGTCATCCATTCCACCTTCAAGAGGCAAAAAATATGTACTGTCACTGCATCTCACTTCATTACCTCAGAGGGTATGGCGGAAGCGGGGGTTGACTTTGAATAAGAAGCTGCCAATACAGGAGGTCACGAATCACTTACATAGACAAGCGTCCCTAAGGGTTTGCCCAAATACCACAGCTTATTTCTTAGTACGCTAAGATGGCTGTTCTCGTACGGGGTCAATGCAGCATACCGACACAGGGATTAAGGTCTTCAGCCAAGTTTACAGCCTGGGCTCTGAAGCTTAACTTAAGGTTGTCACACAGCAGAGCCGTGCAGCTGGGGTTGGAAATCCTTTCTGAAGCTGGCCCAAGTGAAAGTGAGAAATCACTAGGACTGAGTGCCCTCAGCTGGATCGTTTGTTGTTACCTAGCACTTTTCTTTCTTGCTGGCTCTCTTCATAAATCCCACGAAGCTCCTCTTGGCAGTTCAGCGATGATGTTATTGACAGATACTTTACTATAATCTTTGCCGTGCCCTGCAGAGACAGTCAGGGTATCCAAGAGCACACTGCTTCCCACGTATCCTGACAAGGAAGGAGCAGAGATAAACCCCCAGGGCTCTTCTAACGCCAATTCTGACGCACATTGTGTGGATAAATGTGCACTTCAGTGATAAAAGCAGTAAGAAAGGCAGCAAGAGCTTTCTACGAAACCTGCCAGTTCTGCCTATGATTAAAGATAGTCTAGCAGGTCAATAAAGTATAGCGGGAAATAGTTTTCCAATATTTAGTTTTCTTTTCAGAAAAAAACAAAACTGTTTTCCGCTCACCCCAGTTTTACTGGACTTGCTGGAAATCTGAATATCCTGATACCACTGGCAAGAGCACAGCTACTGCAGCCACTGGAAAGGCCAAAATGAATGGAACTGATAAAAAGCTTAACCCTGCATAGGGCAGGTACATATATATATGTGTGTATGTGTATATACACATGTGTATATATATATATACACACACACACAACCCATTCCCATCAGTTGGCTCATTTCTTAGGCTCCAGCACGCCAGCTCATACAAGCCTGCAGGAGTCCTCAGTGTGCACGGTCACAAGGCAGTCCTGTCACCTTAGCCTCAGAGAGCCAGGCAGCAGATGCAAGGTGGGCAGCATAAAGGAGCGAGCTGCCAGGCCTAAGAGGAAAGCAGACATCTCTGCAAATATGCTTTGAGCTGTGTTTTGAATCAATGCCTGGAAAACAGATAAATAGATACCAGGTTAGTCAAGTACCTGGACTAACAGGCCTACCAACTTCAAATGCTCAATCACTAGTGAGGAAGAAGTGTGATTTTTTTGATTTTTTTTTTTAATTGACCTTGCGATCAGCCCTTGACAAGACTTATGAAATATTATGCTTTTGTCTATGCACTCTCTGGCTCTCCAGAAACACAGGAGGAGAGCAGGCTCATCCTGTAACTGCATGCACATACAGTGCAGTCAGATTCAACACTTGTTAAATAAGAGACCAAATCAACAGGGAAATATTTGGAAGCATCTCGGTGGTTATAAGAGAGCAGGAGGAGAGAAAACAAGATCGCTAATGAGAACTGTACGTCCCTTTAGTACCAGGCATAATAGGGTTGTTTGCCTCCCAAGGCAGCAATTTTTAAAGTCATACCCTCTGTAGAGCAGCCTAAATTCTGTTTAAGCGTGCTTCCTCCCACACCAACGTTTATGAGCTTTCTGCTCAGATTGGATGCTAACACCGCACTGTGTTGCTGCCTGCCTGCATGGGATGCTGAGAGCGCAGAGGGGGACAGCTGAGCCCCTTGGCAGCATAGAAATCCTTCAGATTCAGAAGGGAGATGAGGAACGTTTGTTGTGGTGTGAACAGCACTGCACAACAACAGCAACTCTCAGAGGGCACGCGCAGGGAAGCGTGACGTGGCTTAACCCACAGTGGAAGAGGGCTTGGCCAAGCTGAGTTATGGGGAGGGTACCCTCTTCCTCCAGGAAAACCAGCCTTAAGAAAACCAACCCCAAACCTCTTCCAACATAGTCTAGGTTGAAAAGCCATCAAGTTAATCACACAGCTTTGAGCAAGGGCAAGGCAAGGCTCCTGCATGTAACCAGCACCGCTGGAGGACAGGGGCGCAGTGCTTGAAGTGGGTGACAGCAGGGAACAGCAGTGCAGGCATGGGTACAGCAGTCTGGAAGGGGGTAAAGCCCAGCAGGATGAGCCACAAGAGCTTGTCTCTAGGTTCATCTTAAAAATTGTTTTTGCATTCAGGGTCATTACAGCACCATGCACTTGCCATGACTTTAAGCTCACCCAGCGACGAGTGGCTCAGCAGAGACAAGCCTGCTCCAGTGCAAGCAAGAGCCTCGCGTGCATTTCCAGCTTCTGCTAACCAGCCCTGGAGCTGCTGTGCTAGTTATGCACCCACAGTTGCTGGCTGTGCTGCACTTTCCTAAGGAGAGAAAACATCTCCTGTTGCTTATCACTTCGCGGGACCTATTTTTATCTCAGTGGTGTGAAGTCCTGGAGCACCAGCAAGGAAGCCAGCGGGAAGAGGAGGAAAGCACACACTGCACGCCAACAGCCTGGCCACAGCACGTCTGCAAGCAGAGCCGGTAGCACATCATCTCCTGAACAGATTGCTTTTTAAAGCCGTGAGCAATAGGGTTCACCAATCTGTCACCAGAGCTAGTGTCACCCAGAACTCAGGGGTAATTCAGCCTTTCCATCAGTCTTCCTCCAACACTGTCACAGTATCAGATGTGGAGAAACATTTAAATGCTTAATAGGCAGGAGGAGGCATAACGGTAGGATAGGGCTGTTTGCTGTGCTTCAAAAGCAGGAGGAAGCCGACAGAGTGCCTCACTCAAGACCACAGCTCTGGTTATGCTAAGCACATGCGTAAGAGATTAAGTAACTGTCCCTGCCCTGAGAAACTCAGTCCAAAACACGGAAGATAAAAAAAAAAAAGTAAAACAATATCTCATTCCACAGATGGTAACGGAGAGACAGAGCAGATTAAGCAACACACCCAAGCGCACAGGAAAGCTGCGGCATCAGCGTTAATGCCTCCTCCACATGAGCCCGCTGCTTCTAGCTACAGCAGTCCTTCTTCCCTTGGCTCTGCTCACCAGCCTCCCCCGCCCTCCCCTCTCCCTGTATGTACATACACACACATGCTCTTCCCAGGACAAAAATCGAGAGCTGTGTCTGCTTGCACTGAGATGTTAGGAGACTCGAGCTTGTCACTAGGCTCTACCCAGAGCTGCTCCCTAACTGAACCAGCTCCACCACTTTCTGCAAATCAAGTGCTGCAGCCTCTGGCACACAGCAGCTCCACGCAGTTCTGCAGTCACCTCGCGTGCACATCTCCCCCCTTAGCTTTGCGGGCAGCTTCGGCAGCTGCTCCTGTGCTGAGGTGTCTGGTGCACCGCCACTTCCCCGCAGCATACTCTGTTCAGCGTCGGAGGAGAGGCACGGCATGCTTGGAGACAGTTTAATACAAAACTCAGGAACACTCAGCGTGGTCAAGCACGTCCCACAATAGCAAGGCAGTCCTATGGAAGTCAGATAAAGGAACCAATGGTCAGTATCGAGCTCAAAGCGCCCTCAGGGCTTTGAACCTTTTGTATGAAGCCATATGTAAACCCTGTATGCAGTGCTACAGCCTCCACCTCTGGGAAAGATTTGCAGCTACAGAGCCGAGCAATTCCCTGCATAAACTGCTTGATC
The DNA here is from genome assembly GCA_013398225.1 of Steatornis caripensis. NCBI lineage: Eukaryota > Metazoa > Chordata > Aves > Caprimulgiformes > Steatornithidae > Steatornis > Steatornis caripensis. The sequence continues at coordinate 361,490 of VZSC01004252.1, forward strand.
TACAGTAAATCCATGAAAGCCAATGCGGCCTTCAGAGAGCCAGTGGTCAGCAGCCAAGNCATTACAGCACCATGCACTTGCCATGACTTTAAGCTCACCCAGCGACGAGTGGCTCAGCAGAGACAAGCCTGCTCCAGTGCAAGCAAGAGCCTCGCGTGCATTTCCAGCTTCTGCTAACCAGCCCTGGAGCTGCTGTGCTAGTTATGCGCCCACAGTTGCTGGCTGTGCTGCACTTTCCTAAGGAGAGAAAACATCTCCTGTTGCTTATCACTTCGCGGGACCTATTTTTATCTCAGTGGTGTGAAGTCCTGGAGCACCAGCAAGGAAGCCAGCGGGAAGAGGAGGAAAGCACACACTGCACGCCAACAGCCTGGCCACAGCACGTCTGCAAGCAGAGCCGGTAGCACATCATCTCCTGAACAGATTGCTTTTTAAAGCCGTGAGCAATAGGGTTCACCAATCTGTCACCAGAGCTAGTGTCACCCAGAACTCAGGGGTAATTCAGCCTTTCCATCAGTCTTCCTCCAACACTGTCACAGTATCAGATGTGGAGAAACATTTAAATGCTTAATAGGCAGGAGGAGGCATAACGGTAGGATAGGGCTGTTTGCTGTGCTTCAAAAGCAGGAGGAAGCCGACAGAGTGCCTCACTCAAGACCACAGCTCTGGTTATGCTAAGCACATGCGTAAGAGATTAAGTAACTGTCCCTGCCCTGAGAAACTCAGTCCAAAACACGGAAGATAAAAAAAAAAAAGTAAAACAATATCTCATTCCACAGATGGTAACGGAGAGACAGAGCAGATTAAGCAACACACCCAAGCGCACAGGAAAGCTGCGGCATCAGCGTTAATGCCTCCTCCACATGAGCCCGCTGCTTCTAGCTACAGCAGTCCTTCTTCCCTTGGCTCTGCTCACCAGCCTCCCCCGCCCTCCCCTCTCCCTGTATGTACATACACACACATGCTCTTCCCAGGACAAAAATCGAGAGCTGTGTCTGCTTGCACTGAGATGTTAGGAGACTCGAGCTTGTCACTAGGCTCTACCCAGAGCTGCTCCCTAACTGAACCAGCTCCACCACTTTCTGCAAATCAAGTGCTGCAGCCTCTGGCACACAGCAGCTCCACGCAGTTCTGCAGTCACCTCGCGTGCACATCTCCCCCCTTAGCTTTGCGGGCAGCTTCGGCAGCTGCCCCTGTGCTGAGGTATCTGGTGCACCGCCACTTCCCCGCAGCATACTCTGTTCAGCGTCGGAGGAGAGGCATGGCATGCTTGGAGACAGTTTAATACAAAACTCAGGAACACTCAGCGTGGTCAAGCACGTCCCACAATAGCAAGGCAGTCCTATGGAAGTCAGATAAAGGAACCAATGGTCAGTATCGAGCTCAAAGCGCCCTCAGGGCTTTGAACCTTTTGTATGAAGCCATATGTAAACCCTGTATGCAGTGCTACAGCCTCCACCTCTGGGAAAGATTTGCAGCTACAGAGCCGAGCAATTCCCTGCATAAACTGCTTGATCTGCAGTAAATCCATGAAAGCCAATGCGGCCTTCAGAGAGCCAGTGGTCAGCAGCCAAGTTGTGTCAGATCCAAGGGCATGTAAGATCTCCAGTCAGCTCCCAGCTTTATCTGTGGGGATGGTCTGGCTACCATACACGTGATGACTTGTTTTGGTAACTGGTTTTAGTTTAGAAGAAAGTTCTCCCTTCGTCAGCACCTGTACTAACATTTCTGTTAGGTCAGCGTGGGACTATGAATGACGCCACGAGGGAGAAAGCCCTGCAGCTGCGGCACAAAGCAGGAGAGTCCAAGTGCTCGTCTGACCTGAGAGTGGAGCATTATCCACACCATGCTCTTTTCTTTAATATATACTTTAATTTCCTGCTTATAACTGCAGCACATTTTATTCAGGATACAGCAAAACAAAACAAAACAAATTTATTCCTGTTAGCAGAAGTCTTCAATTTTCTGCTGGCAGCAATAGAATAAAATATAGGATGGGCAGAAACATGAAAACTCTGTCCAAGATTAGCTCTTTCCTCTTTCTTAAGAAATGTTGGGAGGACAATCACAGCTATTCACTAAATGGAGAATTACATACTTGGCTGTACGTGTGCACATGCAGGGAAGGAGAAGGGATAAAGCTTTGGAAGACAAATGCTTTGCATCAGCAGTTTCCCCATGCAACTACTTTGAGCCAAAGTCCAAAGTGAAACATTTCTCTAGAATGACAAATCAGTTTATTTAACGTGAAAAAGAGACTCGACGCTATCTCGTGGCTCTTTGAAATCTCTCAAATCCCACCAGATAAAAAACACAGTGAAGAGGTGGACTTCTCTGTTTGCCAATGAAACTACAAAGCCAAATTAATGTTGACCTGAGGAACATTACCAGGAGAGAAACTTCTGGTGAAGGAGAGAGAGACTTGGTGCAGGGAAGCGGTAGGACAATGCTGGGTCAGACAGGTTTGGTCCCGTCATTTCTCCGCATGAGGGAGCCCACAGTTTTAGAACTGGGGCCTCTTCCTTTTGTAAGATGCCCACCACTTGCATGTAATCGGTCCTTATTCACTACTATATGCTACTCTAGCACTTTCTCTGGTGAAATTTATCCTGCAGACTTCTGAATGTGGTGCTAATTATATCTACATACACACACACACAAGTTCAGTTTACAGCACTGTCCCAAACTATTTTGCCTGTCACGTGGGGCTTGTAGGCATTTTCACAAGCAGCCGCTTTTTACGGAGCAAAGTATCTGTCCAGACATTACATTCAATTTGAGAGCCAGAAGTGTTAAATACAAGTCTTATGCTTCTGAAAGTCCCGTTCTAATTTCCAGTAAGCTTTGTTTAGCGATAAGGCAATGAGGAAGAGGAGGAAGCGAAGACTTTCTGCAGGAAATCACCTGGACCTTTTTTTCCTTCCTCTTAAGTTACCTCAAAAAGACTATCAGACAAAACCTCAATGCCCTTGCGGTGTTTTACACAAAGAGCTTATATTCAGGACTCATCTCACTTAGACAAAGAAAACTCACCTTTTGTCAGCAGTCTTATCCAGTCCAAGAAAATCCTCACGCTTGAATTGACCCCTGGTTTCTTGGGGCTGGCGCAGCCAGCAGCCCTGCTGACAACGCCCTAAGGAGTAAACGGTCCATTTTCCTTTCTGCAAGCCAAGGTGCCACCAGAACTACCCTAGGAACCAAGAGGGAGGACTCACAGTCATCCCGTTTGGCCTCTGCACTGCTGCAGCTAAAAGAGCTGTCACAGATCAGGTTTGCCCAAGACAAAGCCTCTGTGCAAGAACAGCACGTGCAGCCGCTGGTGCAACTCAGCCCTAGCCTGGAACGAAGAGACCGATTTAAAGGCTTGCTTATCCGTGTGGATTGAAGACTGAGCACAGGCTACAGACAAAATATGATTGAATAGTGCTCTTTAGTGTTACCCATAATTTATTAGTCTGCCATAAGATTGTGGTATTGAGCAGAGCCCACAGTTTAGCTTGACAGTGCCTCAGTCAGAATTACTTTGCCTTTTATTTACTCAGCTGTTCTTACCTGCTTGCCTCATGATTTCAGGGAGATTAGTTAGTTCTTGAACAGTGCTCTGAATACAAGAGTTTTATTAAAACAATAGAAGCCACCATAGTCTATCTTGACAAAACAGTGCCATGAAAAACAGTTCTGAGCAAGCTACAATGGGAGGTGTTTAACTGGGATAAGAGATGAGGCTCAAGAAGTGCAAGGGAAGAACATCCTCTCCTCCGCAGGTTTCATGAAAATTACAGTCCAGAGAAAGATTACTAAATTCTGTGCTCCCACTTCCAAGCAGCATTGACTGCATCTACCGCTCCTCTAAGTACTGTCCACTCCAGGGACAGCAAGTCGTTGGGGCTTTAACTGTCACTTGCTATGTGCTGTTCTGCCCAGTCCCTTCCCCTGGATGATCTACCAACATCCACATGCAGACACCTTCAAGAGCACTCAGCTTTAGTTTTACCTCACCTGACAGGCGCCCTGGCCTCCCACAGAAACAAAGCCAGCACAAAGCATCCTGATTGTGATCCCTCCAGGGTGACTGAGGTAGTAATTTGTCTCACAGATTTCATTCTCAAGTGCTGGCACTTGTGTCTGCTGCAGCCGCTTAGCTCGGCTCCCATCTGCTTGGAAAATAAATTCAAGGTTAGGTCTGGGCAGAAGAATAAAATACAAGACGGAAATGTAAGTTCCGCTCATAATAAGCAAACATGCAAAATCAGAAGAGCCACCTTCTTCGATGACCCTTGTGTTGGGTCTGTGTGGCGGGGCTTTGTTAGCAGGGGAGGGACTACGGGGGTGGCTTCTGTGAGAAGATGCTAGAAGCTTCCCCGGCTTCAAGTCAGACGTGCCTCTGGCCAAGGCCAAGGCTGAGCCCATCAGCGATGGTGGATGTGCCTCTGCGATAACATATTTAAGAAGGAAAAAAAAGGAAACTTCTAGAAGACCTGCAGTGGAGAGAGGTTTGAGATGTGAGACAAACACCTTTGCAGTCACCGAGGGCAGTGAAGGAGGAGTGAGAGGACGCGCACAGGGGCAGAGATTCCCCCACTGCAGCCCATGGGGAGGGGGCAGGCTGTCCCCGTGCAGCACATGGAGGACCATGGTGGAGCAGATACAGACCTGCAGCCCATGGGGGACCCCACGCTGGAGCAGGTGGTTGGGCCTGAAGAAGGTCATGACTCTGTGGGAAGTCCACGCTGGAGCAGTCTGTTCCTGGAGGACTGCGCTCGGTGGAAGGGACCCCACGCTGGAGCAGTTTGTGAAGAACTGCAGCCCATGGGAAGGAGTCACATCGGAGAAGTTCATGGAGGAGCGTCTGCTGTGGGAGGGACCCCACGCTGGAGCAGGGGAAGCGTGTGAGGAGTCCTTCCCTTGAGAAGGAAGGAGCAGCAGAGAATGTGTGTTGAACTGACCACAAACCCCATTCCACGTCCTCCAGCGCTGCTGCAGGGGAGGAGGGACAGACATTGGGAGTGAGGGGACTTGGGCCTGGGAAGGAGGGAGGGGTAGGGGAAGGTGTTTTTAAGACCTGGTTTTACCTCTCATTGTCCTACTCTGATTTGATTCGTAACAAAATAAATTTATTTCTTCCCCAAGTTGAGTCAGGTTTTGCCTGTGACCATAACTAGTGAGTGAACCCTCCCTGTCCTTGTCTTGACCCACCAGATTTTTGTTATATTTTCTCCTCCCCGTCCCACCAGGGAGGAGTGAGCCAGCGGCTGGTGGTGTTTCGGTGCCGGCTGGGCCTAAACCACAATCCCCCATCCAGACACAGTGC
>VZSC01004252.1:366946-537706 GCA_013398225.1 Steatornis caripensis
GCTGGAGCAGGTGGTTGGGCCTGAAGAAGGTCATGACTCTGTGGGAAGTCCACGCTGGAGCAGTCTGTTCCTGGAGGACTGCGCTCGGTGGAAGGGACCCCACGCTGGAGCAGTTTGTGAAGAACTGCAGCCCATGGGAAGGAGTCACATCGGAGAAGTTCATGGAGGAGCGTCTGCTGTGGGAGGGACCCCACGCTGGAGCAGGGGAAGCGTGTGAGGAGTCCTTCCCTTGAGAAGGAAGGAGCAGCAGAGAATGTGTGTTGAACTGACCACAAACCCCATTCCGCGTCCTCCAGCGCTGCTGCAGGGGAGGAGGGACAGACATTGGGAGTGAGGGGACTTGGGCCTGGGAAGGAGGGAGGGGTAGGGGAAGGTGTTTTTAAGACCTGGTTTTACCTCTCATTGTCCTACTCTGATTTGATTCGTAACAAAATAAATTTATTTCTTCCCCAAGTTGAGTCAGGTTTTGCCTGTGACCATAACTAGTGAGTGAACCCTCCCTGTCCTTGTCTTGACCCACCAGATTTTTGTTATATTTTCTCCTCCCCGTCCCACCAGGGAGGAGTGAGCCAGCGGCTGGTGGTGTTTCGGTGCCGGCTGGGCCTAAACCACAATCCCCCATCCAGACACAGTGCGGAGGGAAGAGGAGAACGTAGTCTCTGTGCTGTTGAGCNTCTCCTCCCCATCCCACCAGGGAGGAGTGAGCCAGCGGCTGGTGGTGTTTCGGTGCCGGCTGGGCCTAAACCACAATCCCCCATCCAGACACAGTGCGGAGGGAAGAGGAGAACGTAGTCTCTGTGCTGTTGAGCAGACACACTGGTCTCACGGCAGAGTTGTACTCCGGAGGGACATCTAGCAGCATCAGGGCAACGCTGGAGTCATAGCTCAGCATGTCGAAGTGGGGATGCACCGTGATGGTTTTCACCTGTCTCGCCTGTGACCAGGGCACGGGGGTCAGGGCAGAGAAGGAACAAGCTGCCCTCTAAGTGCATCCTGAAAGCATACTTGGTAAAGGAAGAGGGCAAAAATCCCACAAGCGATGACCAAGCCTAAAATAAGTCATGAAAAGAAACAAGCAAGGTGCAAGGACTTTCCCCACTTACCCATTTTTCAGTTGAGAAGATTACTGGATGGATTGTGTAGATCTCCTGAGCCTAGAGCGAAGGTCGACTGCTCCATTGCGCAAACACGAGCCACTAAGGTTTTGCAGAAGACTAGTGTGAGTCACTTGTGCTTCTTTTCCACATATACTTCTTCCTCCTCCCCATTAGGAAGAAAGAGTCAGCAAGCTTTTTATAGGCTGATATATTGCTCAGCACCAAGAGAGGAAGACGCTGAGGGCATTCAATCATCTCTGTTAGATTTTAAGAATTTTAACTTCTATTAACAAGAACCAGATATAAAACATACTTCTGTAAACTGCAAGTTAGCTGAACGAGACCAGAGTTATTGGATTTCCTTTCTCATTCCTCAGCCTGTGCTATGTATCAGTCATTTTGCCTTGCTGTCAACACTGTTCTATCTGTGCATATAGATCTGTTTTGAGAAATATTGTAGGAGGCAAATACACCAAAGTCAACATTTTTAATGGTTTTTCTTGGGTTTTACCTGTTCTGTTGACTCTCTCAGGACTCTACCACGGTCTCCTATTGTCACAGTCCAGTGCAAGGCTTTTATTGGATCTGTATAATGAAAGCAAACATATTGGAGCTACTTACAGTCAGCCATACAGCTTCCTTATTCAGCAGTCATACATCCCTTCTGACTCTTCTCTAATTAGTCACTTATTCCCAGGACTGCTGAGCAAGAGCTTTTCACCACGACAAATTTGTTGCGTCAGTTCTGGCTTTGCTACAGCTCTGATGGTAGCAGATAGTCCAATTAACTTTAATGGATCTCCTACAAGCAAGACCAAACTGTTCCCATCTCTAAAATCAGTGATCATGTAGGAAGGGCAGAAGGAAGGATTTCATAGAGGTCATGAAGGTGTGAATATAACTTCCAGCTCTTCAGCTGTTTGCACACCAGGAACAGGGAGAATGCACAGCACTGGGAGAGGAGCAGAGGTGCCCCGGGGACGTGATGGTCATGCTCACAGCTACACACAGTGGGGCTGATGACAGCCCCATCACACTGGTAGCCTCCAAGGAGCTTCAGGATGGCATGTCATGGCCAACAGCGGGGACAAGCCTCCTCAGCCCCATTAACATGCTTGAATAGCCTCTGGGGAGTAACTGGTGGAAGGCCACAGGTGTCTGCAAGAGCCAGAAAACTAGTCATACTTTCACAGGCAAGTTTGTTGTTTTGCTAGATAAGGTCACACAGTGGACAGAGCAAGGCCAAAGACACAGGAGAGTCTACCTTTGTCTGCTCTGTCTGGAAGTGGTGGGGAAAAGAAAAGCATATACGTGAAAACTTGAATCCTAAGGAGGTGAGCACTTCAGAGAGCAAACAAGACTCGGGCACTGAAAGTGGGTTTCTCCCATCCTCTGCCCTGTGTCTCTGCTCCCAATAGGAAGTGCATGCAACTGGAATTAGGAGGACATACCACATGTATGGAGAAGGAGAGGTGGAGGACCTGCTTACCACTCCTCATCCATGCAAGAAGTGCACAGAAGGGGACCTGAGGTCAGAAAGCATCTGCCTCACTGCATAATCCTCTTATATGTTAGAGGAAAGCTCCTCAGACCAGATCAACTGAGCAGAATTTAATTTCTTTACCTAAGGGGACATTCTTCAGAGACAACACCAGTGAAGTAGTTAATCCTGAATCTTCTCTTCCTGCCTCCTCTGCAAGAGAGGAAATAAGAGTTAGCTCTGACTTGGGTCAATAGCTCTGTCTTGTCCCCTCAAAAAGAGGTCCCTCTCTGGAAAGGAAAAGTTACTCATCCCCTCAAGCAGAAGCTGGCACACATTTGTGAAAGTAGAAAGCAAAAATAGCGGACTAGCCCCCAGGATCAAGACTCTCCCCTATAATGAGATTTTTCAAGGGGAATATCAGACTGACAGAATTAACGAGGCTGCTTGTTTCAGGTAACAGAAGTTAGTCATCTCACTTCTCAGTGAGGAAAAAAAAAACCCAACTTCATTCATCTCCTTTATTCAGGGAAGGGGGCTCTGCCACAAGTAGCTATTCAATTTTAAATTTACCTTGAGAGAATGCAGCAGGATTAGCCTGAAAAATAAGCTCAGATGTCTAAGAATAGCTGCAGATGATGCAGACACTGTTAGACACAGCAAGCATCTCTACTAACCTGAACGAACAAAAGTGAGATGGGTTCTAAACCCTCTAAAATTGTTCTCCCATTGCTTTCAAAATGTAACAGCATGGTATTTTCTGGACTCAGCACTGCTTTGGGAGATGAAAATCCACAGAGATTAGCTGTGGCAATGAACAAGAATCTATATTTTAAGATGAGAAACGTCATCCTGTAAGCACTTACGGCTTTAGCTAATCTAGGTTTCTAAAAACCCAAAACCCTAGAGATTTGGTGACTTTCTGATTAAAACAAGAACATTTGCAGAAGAGGCGCCTGCAAAGCAATGATAATCAGCATCATCAGTAAGCAACAGCATCCAGAATTAATCTACTACAGTTATGCTACAGGTACACAAAAGTAATCCTGGTTTTCTCACAGTGGAATTACAAGTAATCTTCAACAGACCATGTGAATGCCCTCCATTGCACAAAGCCCCCCACACTTGAGAACTGTATTTGCCGCCCTTGAGGGGTGCAAGCAAAGTCTCTCTTGAATAGCCTAAATGTACAGGTTGCGACCTAGAGAACAGCTGCTAGACTTTTCTTCCTATTCAGAGCACTGTTTGCATAGCATCTGGAAGTCCCATAATTGCAGCTGGATAGGAAGCTTGCACTTTATTCCAGGGGAGCTTTCCTGTAAGAATCTGAATTTCAGATGGCAAAGCTGTGCTGGAAAGCATTGAGCGAAACGCTCTGGGATGCTGAAAGCTGTCCCCTGAAAGATTCCAGATCCAAATTTGTCAGCCTTCTTCCCCTCACTTAAATACTCCTTTCCAATGGAAACCAGATTTCTTTTCAAGGGAATTGTAGTGCTAATACTTATTCAGCATTTGGTAAACACGTGCAACTAGATTACCACCAGAAAATAGATGGGGAAAAAAATAGAAGAGGTTTGCCAAAGATCACTTGTCGGTGGCAAATCCAAGATAGTTCAAGCATCTTACCCAGCTTATTTGGTCTAAAGAAAAGAGCACCAGCCCCTCATCACTCTGCTCTGCCTTTTGGTTCACATACAAGCCTGTAAAGAGGTAGCCAGAACTCAATTAAAATATCTTAACTTCTGAGCACCAGATTGCTTTTCAGCTTAAGAACAGATATCAAGCTCTGCTAAAGTGAGTGTGGTGCCTAGAAGCTGGGGTTTTTTTTAAAAAGCTGGGGTGTTACAACATGCTTTCATTCGGTCCAAGCAGGAGGAACATCTGGAAGTACAGACATTTAAAAAAGGAAAGTTAAGAACATTTATTTCACTAAAGTTAAAGATTTTTATGTTCATAAAACTGAAGCAGATTTAAAGCAAGGAATTAAAAAATATTTCCTCTTGAAAGTGTGGGAAAGAGATGCCTCAGGTTAGCAATTTTTCGTTAATGAAATTCCAACAGATTTGGTTCTATTCATAAAGAATTCATACCCATTTCAGTGGAATCGGACGCCCATCGACAACCGCTCTTCCATTTTCTTTGAAAACTCGTCGCCTTTAGTGACACTTAGAGCAAAGCCACTCTTGCTCTCTCCTTTGATAGACAGATGCAGGGCGGAGGCCTGATCCAACAGCACGCACTTGTGTGCTCTGCTGGCTCTGCAGCAGAACGTGAGCCACTGTCCTGTATCCAGCCCCGTAATGCCAGCTGGCTCTCCATGAGAACGTATGGCCTTGGACCAGAATGCGGGATCTCCTGTGCTGATGGTGCACTTGGCCGCATCATGATGGGCAAGACAGATGGGCAAGTCTCAAGGCTACCGCAGAAGCCCTTGCATTGCCCTTTCAGCGGTACTGAGCACCACGTTACCAGAGAGAGCATATTTTGGTGATAAAACATGCCTTTTCCTACAAGGATTTCTAATTTAAGTCTGAAACAATTAGTACTTACCCAACTGGTTTTCTCCTTCTTCATCACTGTAAACAGAGACTGCATCATCATAAATGCAGCCCGGGCTAAGTCCCACAGCAAAGTCTTCAAACTCCAGCTGCGAAGCGGACAAGCAAGAGGGAATAATCAAGACTGAAACACTTAATCTTCTTAACCACGTTCTAGGGAAAAGCTAAATTTCGGAAGAATTCAGGCACGGCTTCCCTTGGTGATTGTGTCACATTTTGCATCAAAACTGTCATTAGGAAGCTTGGCCTGACTGCTCCCTCCTGTGCAGGGCTACAGGCAGGTCTGCAGAGGTTGAAGCTGGCCTAAGCTTTGCCTTAAGGCATTTCAACTGTCATCTTTACTGCAGCACTCGATGCCTTGTACTTCTGAATGGTCAGTCTCCCGTATGGAGCGCCTTGCCAAGATCTTTTCCTTCAAACATGGAAAACGGGTGATTTTTCATTTGTTTGTTTTGCTTTTAATCCAGACCACAAGTTGTCACACCAACAGAGCAGTGGCAACCCAAACAACAGGTCTGCATACCCTCAAGCACTGTTTTTCTACCCCTTAGCCAAGGCAGCAGGGGAGGAGAGATGTTGCTGCTTTCAATGATGTAACCGGCAACGTGACTCATCACGGGCCAGGATGAGCTTGGTGGGATGCTTGCTGCACACAAGCAGCAACAGGCTATAAAAATAGAGATGCTAGTATTGTGAGTGGGAGCTATTATCAGACAGCCCATTAACAATGAGAATCAGACACTTTCATACGGGGCTAAGGAGTTGCTTGGGGGGGTTTGTCAATGCCTTGAGGGAAAGGATGACTATGTTGTTTGCAACATGCTCTTTACCTTCCATTTGCACTCAAATCTCTGATGGACTTCAAGATAAAGCTATCTTGAAATGAGATTTGTGCCTACAGACTTCAGGCACTTCCAACAGTCATAGCCCCTCCGTACATGGGTTCAGAGGTGATGTCTAATTGACGAAATATGCCCTGCAAAGAATCAGTGACCTGGAAACCTTACTGTTTACATTCTTGCACGACACAGATGTTTCTGGCAGGATTTTATTGAAGCGCTCCCCTGCACAGTTCTTAGCACAGAGGTTTAAGTGCACTTTCTCCTTTTATTACCTTTATGACATACTCTGCTGGAGCCCCAATGAGCCGGTGGCACTTCGTGTTCCTGGGATACAAGCCAGGGTAATTAGCAGTATCAATCTTCCCCCCTTCCACTAAGGTGGTGACACTCCCACAGCCCAAACTTGCAATACGCAGACGAGAAAGAAGACAATTTAACAGATGGGTTTATATGGTACTTTTAATAAACCCAAATCAACAACTTCTTTTTTAAGGAACCCAGACACACTAAGGATAGTTATTATTTTAAGGGGGTCAGAAAGGAGAGAAAAGGTTTTCCACAGCACCAGCAAGGTCACCTGCTTCAGAGTCCCTATGGATGACCACAAAGGTGAGCTGGAAGGCATGGCCAGCATTGCTCCCATCAGAAACAAATCTAATAGTGACCTGGTCCGACTGCCAGCAAAGGTGCTGGGAAGACATCCCCGCAGGTCTTACCTGAGGGAGACGAGGAATTGGTGGTAAGGGTGGGCTGAACATAACATTTATTCAGGCAAATCTCACAATGGTTCGTTAGGCTACATCCCATTGGGAAGGTCTCTTCTCACACTTAGCGGAGAGACTATTCGGCTTTTATTACCTATAAAATATGAAGAGGCAGTACAGAGAAATTGAGGAGATGGGACTTCATCCAAAACAGCCACATGAACAACCAAATATTCCTAGAGGATGAATTGCATGGACCAAGGATTAACGTTATTATCAACACATCGCCATTAGAACTGAGTTAGAGTAGAAAGGCAGCCAGTAGTTGCAAGAAATGTTTATTCTCCATCAGCTCAGTATTAAGCACAGCTTACAGAGGGGCAACAGGCCGTGTTTCTTTTCATCTCACCTGTACAGTTACTCAGTAATCTGCATGCTTGTTGTGCCATATAACCAATTTTGAACCAAGGAAGAGCCAGCCTTTGAGCTGTGTCTCCAACACACGTGACACTTGCTGGCTCTGCGAAAACACTGTAAACTCGTCTGGACGTGCACCAGCTAAGCAAGGCTAAACACTTGGTTTATTCTGTTACCTGGGGTGCATAGGAGTAAAACAGTTATATTTAGAGATGAGGCAGATGGGGCACAGAATTATGTACATTTTTGAGATGCCCGTCATGCTGCACTAGATGCCAGCACAAATACGAACTTGTCCCTCAGTCCCACCTGCGCTGCTCCATTTGGGGGTTGTCCTTCGCTCTTTAGATTCATAGTGAGAAACACAAAAGGCTTCTCAAAAGCCACCTAGATTTGCTGTTCTTCATGACAATGAGTGACAAGAAATTACACTCAGTAACCCTTGCTCCTCCAATGCACGCAGACTTACTGATCAGCTCTTTTCCTTTCAAACACAGGGGCACATAGTCATGGTCACATCCAATTTGGTACTCTATATCTAAGTTGAAGCATATCAAGATGATTTTGTCCTCCAGCACTGTTACATTCCAGGTGCATAGTCTAGAAGCAAGCAAAAGTAAAGGCACATATCTGCATAGCCGAGCTTAGCCCTCGACAGTCCCACCGTGGGCTGGGATACTCCAGGAACTGCTTTCCTGCAAGCACGCACCAGAAGCTAAAAACTGGTGTCACCAGCTCCACCTGGTAAATTTTATCATCTTCCCCCTCGACATAAGCCATCTTGGGAGAACGTTACCAACAGCAGAGGACTGCTGCGAATTTGCTCAGCACTAGGTGGGGACTGACGCTTCCTTACAGCAGCGATAGCTTTGTGCTGTACAACTGACACACCACCAGCCCAGTCCGTCTCATTGTCCCCACTTTTGCAGAGGCTGAAAGCTTCTTTGTGCGAGCTGACATCGATACGGCCACACCAAAGGATAAAGGGTACAACAGATCTCCAGCCAGCCGCAGCGCTTTCGTGAGCGTGGCTCGTACAGAAGCTGTATTACAAAGAGACTTTCTGTATTCCTGCCTTCCCCCACAGCATTATCCTACCCAAATGTAGCTGGGGATTTGCATTGCAGGGAACACACAGCCGCTGTCATCCAGACACTGCTGAGAGTGGGGCCCGGGCCAGTGGCAGTCAGGGCTTCTGAGCCCTGGGAAACACTTTGGTGGGTGCCCCAAGAAAAATTCAGTGTTGGGCTACTACAGCCAGGCTACAGTTACCCATTGTCAGGGTAATTATCCCCCAAAGACTGGAGGTACCGAATGCGGCTGCTTTCTCCAACAAGTGGGACACCTTGAGAACATGGAGAGGGCTTGGCACAGTAGCTAGGGAGAGAGAGAGTTGTACGGGATATTGCAGTACAGGGACTATCGGTCAAGGCACGAGCTATGGCACTGCGGTTGTTTCAAACACAAAGTGCTTGACGCACAGCTGAGAGAAGCCTCAGATGAAAGCACACGATTTCTTTCCCAAAGTCCTACTTAAAACTCCCCAAACCTTCAGGAGTTGTCCCACCGACACAGTGGGCTTACATTCATTCAGCCTGCCGAGAGCTGATACGGCTACTCCAAGCTTATTTTTAACGAAGCATCACTTTTATGTCGGCCTTCTCTTCATCTCGTCCAGGCACTTCGTCTGCGTCAATCCTGACAGCTCTGCTTTGCAAAGGGTAATGCACCCACTTTGTAGCCACACGGCTACTTCTCCTTGCAGTTACTGCTCCCAATTAAGAAGCACCTTCTTAGCTGCAGACAGTCCCCCTTTGAAAGCATAATCATTAAGGATCCCTAGCAAAGCCATAATAGATTGGGTATTAGTTAATACCGACACCTTGACTTTGACAGCTATGGCAGATATAACACCCTCTCTTTAATAACTTGTATTAGCCCTGTAATCACCTGTACAGAAAAAATACAAGTGGCTGACAGGGAGTCGCTAGACCTGTACCTACCTACAAAAGGTACTTCTGATAAGCCACTAAAACTGCAGCACTTAATACAGTGCCCCTCTTCCCATACACATTCAAAGCCGCATTTAATGAGGAGATAACCTCCCCTTTCCCCACCCCCGATCGATCCCGCACGTCATTTCAGGAGCACAACAGCAGTTCAGATCTCAAGCTGGCAAGCGCTCAAAGCAGGCTTTTATTAGAGCAGGGCTGATATGCAGCACTCGAGGGACACCTCGCCGAGCTGGAAGGGCTGCATTCAGCCAGAAAGAGGGCAGCTTGAGTACCCTTCTGCTTTTCCTTCAGAGGATGCAGGGGTCAGACCTGCTGTTCTAGGAGGGTTTCTGAAGGGGGACTTACCAGTTTAAACCTCTGGGTTTGCCATCCCAAATTAAAAGATAATATACCTTGCTGCTGATGCAGCAGCTGGAAATTAAACAGAACTGCTGTGGGAGGAGGAGAGGGAGGCAGCCGTAGTAGGGCCGTTTGGATCCCTATGGTGCTAAATGGACAGGAGAGGAAAAAACATCGCAGTACTCACACCTACCTGGTGTCATATGCTGGGCAATGAAGTCCACGAATGCATCCACCGGAAGAAGATGCCTGGTGATCCCCGGGCCATGGTGCTGCTCTTCAGGGTATCTCATCCTCCGGCACAATCAACCCCCCAGGATACCACGCTGGCCAGCGTCCAGGTGCCGCCAGTCCTCACGCACACAACGGGGCCTTCGCAGTCACGCGGTCTGCAGCCCGTTGGGGAGCAAAGGTGCCATTTATTCCTGTGCCAGCAACCCCGACCTTTGGTNACTGTGGTGCTGCTCTTCAGGGTATCTCCTCCTCCAGCACAATCAACCCCCCAGGATACCACGCTGGCCAGCGTCCAGGTGCCGCCAGTCCTCACGCACACAACGGGGCCTTCGCAGTCACGCGGTCTGCAGCCCGTTGGGGAGCAAAGGTGCCATTTATTCCTGTGCCAGCAACCCCGACCTTTGGTGATGTTGCATGACAGGCCAGCTTTACCACAGAAGCCGACACAACCTTGCCTGCTTTTCCCCAGTCACAGGGGCCTTGGCACCATCCCTGCTCATTCAGCTATTCTTGTTTAATCTAAAATGCACCAATCTAAGCTCTGTTGTTTCACTCCCCTGATCTGACTTGCAGTTTGGCAACCTGCCCTTCCCCATACGCAAACTCCTTTTTTCCATGAAGAAAGCCATTTCACTAACATCAGCTGCAGCACTGCTTTGAAAATGTTCACAAAGGGTATGACAGAGGGCAGGGAGCTTTCCGAGCTACTGCTTGGTTAAAAAAGTACTTGTGCAAGTACACCGCAAGGAGGCTAGTGACAGTGTGGTCAGCAGCCTTCCCTGGGGCAGGGCAAGACTGACCCCACTCACAGCGTTGGGGCCAGCAGAGAAGAGTTTGGCACTGAGCAAACCCCTCTACCGCAGCCCATTGCCCAGTGGGACTGCCTGAGAGAAGCTATCAGAAGGCTTGAGTGTGTGTAAGGGGACATCAAGGGAGAGGTGGGAACTGCCTTCTCTCCATCACCTGGGAGCATTGCCCGTGCCAGGCTCCCTTGCCCATCTCCTGGAGTCCTGCCGCTGAAGGTCCCCGCTGGTTTCAGCAGAGATGGAGGTGCTGCTGTTAGCAGTGCCCAGGGCAGGTCTAGGCAAGGGGGCAATCGTGCTTCAGTCTCCTGCCCACATCCATAGTCCCACCTGCAAAAGACGACTCCTGCCTTCATTATCCTGAAACTCCTTGTAAAGCCCTTGCTCAGCAAAGTGCTGACAGCACTCTCAATGCTGTTGCTTCCCTTTCTCCCCAAGAGAGAAGAAGGTTTGCAGGTGGACAGGACAAGCCTGTTGTCCAGCAGGGGCCAGGGCAGACGAGCTGTTACCTTGCACATTTCCCCCTCACCATCGGGAAAGCCAGCGCACAGCATGGAGCCCCGCACCAGTGGCAAGTTCATGCCCCTCGGCAGCACTGTGAGGGGCAGCTCCACCTGCTGCAGGACTGGAGCCAGCACCCCAGCCTGCTGTAGGAGCAACCAGGCCACATCCGGCATCTGCAAGACAGCTTGCCCCTCCGGCCAAATGATAGCCAACAGCCCCATTGCCTGGGACCTGCATCCACCCTTTGCCCAACATGCAGCAAGAGCGGCTGGGAGGTCCCGCTCCAGGTTGCCTGCCTGGGGTGATGATGTTTTGAAGCAGTTCCGGATCACTGAGCAGAGGCACCCACCTAGGCCTAGGTAGCTAATGCATTGGTTTTCCCCCCAGCCAGTGCCTCAAAACAGGGTTGGAGCAGGTCATTCCCCTGCAGGTTGGGCAACACACATTGCTTGCTTCTTCTGAGCACTCTACCACAGAGCCGGAGACTTTCAGGGGCCAGGACAAAGCCCCGAGCGAGCTGCTACTGTGAGAGATCAGCCCTGCCTGGGAGACAGCGTGATGTCTCCTGGGAGGGCTGCTACGGAGTAGGGGACAGGCAAGTCTCCTTCTGTCTCCTCTACTATGGATGAGCCCCAAACCACTGGGGATGTGAAAATAAAAAGCAATATTCCCGGACGTTCCCATCTACTTTAAAATCTACCAAAATTCAAGCAAGTGCAACTCCTTTGAGGGAACAATTTTCTGATATCTAGAGGAGAGAGTATGAAAGAGTACACACTTTTACTTTTGGAACACCTTGTAAGGACAGCTCTGCTTGCAAGAGGCTCCGATACGCTCGCATGAATATGCACAGCAGCTCTGCAAGGCACAACCTTCCCTAATGTGTTCCAAGGTCCCAACTGCAGGAAAATGCTGATCTGCGCATCCTACAGGGGTTGCTCTTCTGACATGCAGAAGAGACCTGATGAGCAAAGAAGTACTCAAATTTTCCATCTGGCAGGAGTCACCTTCTCTGGCATTTCTATTTCTGGAAGTGGCTCCTTTCCCTTATCCATTACCCTTTATTTCTGCAACTGCTACCACAAGACTCACCCTCAGACGCCTCGTCCCAGCCGCTAACCATACACAATGTCCCAGCCTGGAAGTCATAGTCGCTATAAGGCAGATGGGCTGAACCTCATCCCCTGCAGAGGAAAGGGTGCAGAAACAAGCACACAAACCCCATGCTTCCAGGATCATGCCTGATTTACAGGGACCAACAGGATCCTTCAAGTCACACTGTTCCGTTTCTCGCCTTCCCGAAACACTGTAGTCACGTGTGGTTATTTATAAAATGAGACTACAAACTGAAGTTAGTGAATGACATGTAATCGAAGTTATACACTGCAAATTCAGAGACAGAGATCAGGATGATTGTTAGCTACCCTTGAATGTTGGCTAAAGCAGGAGGATACTTGGGAAGGGGACAGAGAAGAGGGGGAACAGCACGGCAGAGACGACAAGACCAGGTTGCCTCTGTATCAGTCTCGTATAGCGTGGGAACAGGACGGTGTTTGTGAGAAACTCTTTACATCGTTCTCCCCAAAGACCAGTGCTGATGAGATCAGAGGAGTTATGCAGAACAAGAAAAACTTAAAAGATTCAGCTGAGTTCAATCCAGACTCCTAGTGGTTAGTTTTTCCTTGATATTGGGAGAAAAATGGATCACAGCTCTCCTTGGCTGCCTTGACGGGGCACTCACAGTACGTAGCCTTTAAGAGCTAAGCAGGGAGCCTTGCAGTTTCCCCAAGGGTTGTCCATACAGCTCAGATGCTGTCAAGCCCCATTCGTGCCTAGAGACATACCCGTTAAGCCACAGAGTTACAGGCATACAGGCAGCCCTCAAGCGGCCTTCCTCACGCTGCCTGCCAGGATGTCTGAGCCCCAGAATGAACATTTCTTGGGTCTTATTTCCCTTATTCCTGCCATTACAGGCAAACTGTAAGGCTGTCGCCACCCAAATCGGTGATTTGAGACATGACAGTGACAGAAGGTTATTTTATGCTGGCTGATCTGCCATCTGATGGTCACAGGCAGTCATGGCCAGCTGGCTGTAACCCGTCCTAGCTCTGTACAACTCAGCCTTTGAAAAGGAAGTTAGAGACTTGTGCCACTTCCTTAAGTCCCGCACCCTAAAACTACCTCCAGAGGCTTTGCCTTTGCCTGCAGAAGCGCTTGGAGCGAGCAGGTTTTAATCCAGTCTGCTTCTCAGCGGGCAGAACCCTTGCAGCCCACTGCTAGCTAATAGCCCAGGGTGACTGCCAAGAGGAAGGTGACGGCTTTCCAGCAGCTAGCCGAGAGCTAGCACTGGCACAACGGGGCTGAAGGAAACACCGCTGGTACAGCTTGCGCAGGAGGAACACAAGGGCACACAGGAATCTTGTGTGCGTGGGCATGGCCAGAGCACAGACTCTGATTGATAAACTTCTGGGACTATAAATCAGAGCCTAGGACAAGAATCAACCCAGTTGTGTTCCTTTGATAAGAATTAGAAACCTAACTGAGGGGACATTTCTTTAGCATAGAGAACATGCAAAGGGAAGGCAGAGGAGTGGTTTTCCTCAACTAGCGCACTGAATCAGGACTTTGCCCACGTAAAGAACCCTCCCTCAGTAGCAGCAGATCGTGAGGGGCTCCTGCTTACTGTACTGGGCTGGGTGCTGCAGTCGCAGCACGGCCACATCACAATCCCATGTAGTGCAGTCGGTTGAACACCGGGTGGATGATGACACGAGACAGGGATGCTCTGCTCTTGCCTGTCCACCCACTTGAGGTGATGCTCCCCGACTGCCACCACCAGGCTCCTCAGGAGTTTCTTGGTGGGAAAACCCCAGTGCCAGGGTGATGAAGGAAGGGGCTGCCACCACACAGAAAATCCTGACACTGAGCCTGCAACCCCACAATGTGCTCCTGCCCTGGGAGCTGGGGCTGGCCTTTGGTAACAGGACTTTCAGCTGGTCTGATTTCGCATTAGCAGCAATGCAGAGGATTCCCTGAGCTCCCGCTGGAAAAGCTGGACTTACTTTTTTAAATGGATAACCTGTTTCGTCTGCGATCCATCAAGCCACTGTTCATACCTGAGCAGCACAGAGCTGCCAGCAGATTTCATTGCAGCCAGCTCGGTACAGGGAAGAGGTCAGTTTATCTTTTGTCTTGGGACTCACAGAACCCCTGTGCCAGCTTTGGCCTTGAAACATCAAGCTCAGCCCTTGTAGTCTGGGATCCTAAAAGGCACATGAGAAGCCTTAAAAGCAATGAGAACTGATTGCCAAGTCATTTTGGCCCCATAAATCCTCCTTTGTAATTTTGTTATCAGTGCATTTAGGAGATGAGCAGAGGCCTACATATGAAAGCTTTATGATGATTTTAGGCAGCTACGTGCAGTTTAAATTAACCCTAGACAAGTGTATGCCCATTATGGGTTTTCTGCATATTTTATAAGCAATATAATGTCACAGTTAAACTTAGAGCAATCAGTTCCAGCAGTCAAAACACCATTCAGTATTTCTTTTAGCAGTTAAGTAGGTAGCTACACTATCAGAGCAGAGTTACGCAATAAATAGATGGGCAGTAGATCCCATCTTTAGCAAACCAGATCTTTAGCAAAGATGTTTACTCTTCTCTAGGGACCCAGCAACTGCTCCGGGGCTCAGGGTGGGATGGTTTTGCACTTGATGGGAGATGTGAACTGGGTTCACCAACCTGCCTGGTACCAGGCACTGCCAAGAGACGCCCACAGGAGCTGCACAACTAGAGCGTGTTTCAGCTGTCAGTGTTTCCCATTACCAACTCCCACAGCACAGGATGCAACACAGCAGCGAGCTCGTCTCGAGATCGTTGCAATTAGGGTGGATTAAAGGTCTGCCTGAACTATTATCCAAACGGCACAAAACCCAGACCTGAAGCAACAGCCTTTTCTCTCCAGACTATGTTCACTTGAGAGTCCAAGAAATCCCAGTGCTCAGACGAGAGCTTTGAAGCCTACTTATCACTGATTTCTAGTAGTTTTATAGTTTGTTCTTTGCTCTTTAAAAGCCCGCCCTCAATCTCTTCTCTAACCTCCATGGGATCGCACCCCTTTGTGAAAGCGCGACTTCCCATACCACCACGCTATTTTACCCATGCAGCCTTTGGAGGTGGCAAGTCCAGGCAGCCTGGCGTGAGGGGCTGGTAGGCACATGCTTGACTATGGCTTTCTGCCCTGAAGTGCGGCCCTGAGCATTTTCAATCAAGCTATGGGAGGTTCAACAGGACACACTGCTTCAATGCTTTCTAGTAAATTAAGATTCCACCCACCACCACCACCCACCTCAGGAAAACACTTCTTCTCATTTTCTAATCACTTCCAGGCATAAGTAACAGAGCCACTAATAGCACAGCTCAGCTTTGATCCCAGGAGGCTGTTTACTGGAATCAGAAAGTTCCCATACTTCCCAGCAATGTCTAGCACTGGGATTGTCTGGCAACTCAAACACTGCGGTAATGGGAACACAGAAACAGCGTTGGCAGCGTAACACTTGAGTGTAAAAGCACTGGCTAGTTTTGCATTGAGTAGAGAAACACGGAGGTACCTCGTTATCGAGGATAACCTTGCACATTGAAATTTTTTTACCACAGCAACTTTCTCGTTATTCAACATCAGCCCTCAAAAAATGATGCTCACATTGAGCAAGAACCAGATGTGAAGCTGACTGGTCTGCAATTACATTATAATTGATTACAAAAGGGCCGGCAAAGGGACCATTTATATCATTGTCCCTGCCCATTAAGAGGTCTGGAGCATGACCTGCAAAGCTGGTCTTGCATTAAAAGTACAGAAGCTAATGTGACTGCTGGGAGTAATGGGACAGTTGCCAGGGCTGCTCTTACCAGAAAGCTGCAGTGCTGCTTCTGCCTCAGAAACGATTCTCTGGTCTTTGCTCTGAACAGGACATTTTAATTTAATTTGCAATCTCTCTGTGCAGGGTAGCCCTCGCCCCAGGCTTTAGGGAGAAATACGCAGAGACCCGGCAGGAGCAAGCAGGGTGCTGGGGGGTGCACAAGTTGCTTGAGGACCCACGGCAGATCTGACTGTGGCACAGCACTGGCCCCACTCAGCCCCAGGGCGGGGAATTTCCCTCCCTGACTGGGGACCACACACCTGGGAGCTCACCGTGTCCTAAGAGGAACATCTGCTGCACGAGGTGTCAAGAGTGAGCGAGGAGCTCAGGGGTGACTTACGGCTCCAGGCTGAGCACACAGTGAGCAGCGGTAATAACCACATCATCTCAGACCAGATTACCACCACAAAAATGGAAACGGCCCAGTTTGAGGGACACCTTCAAAGAAAGGGTCAGCTACATTTTGAGGGGAGGTGACTCCCGTTTCCTCCCAAAGTGTGACATAACAAAGATCAGTCCAGCCCAGAAAACAACTTTTTCCTCCCGGTATTAGTGTGTGGAATGCCCAGCTGCCTGGAGCCCAGAGGAGTCATTTCCAAACCATGGCTGACCCTTGGCAGCCACCTTCAGCCCCAGTGATGCGTGAGAGGAATGAGACCCTGGAGCATCCCGAAATGGCGGGGACTGGACAGACATCTCACTCCTCTTCCTTGCTTTCCTGAGCTTCAAGGGCTTGATGCTAGCCAGGGGTCCAGAGGATCCATCTCCCTGAGCCCAGCACCCTATCCTCTCCCTACACCACTCCCTTCTTTGCCTTCCTGCCCTTCATGCTACTACCTGCACACATTTTCAAGCTGCTGCATGTGCAGAGACTGGGTTTTGGGGAGAAGGAGGTGGCAAATACTGTTTGCCACAGGTGCCAGTTCTTGCTCTGGTAACATGCAAACAAGTTTCTCAAGTTTCTAAAGAAGTTTCTAAAAAGAACCATGCCCTGCTCGGTTACTCTTAAGGCATCATCCCATACTCATTGCTCTGTGCTTTTCTTTCTGCGAACACACCCCCCAGGCAAGGTGCCTTTCCTCTGCAGCAGGGCACCAGGGAGGCAGCCTCCCTCCCCACCTCTGCAGCCTCATTCTGTACCAGAAACCCCAGTAAATCCTCCGCTGGTGCACACCACACGAGCTCTGCAGCTGCATTAGCTCACACCAGCCAGAGATCTCATCTTAACTATTAGGTCAGCTCATTCCATCTTACTTTGGGAGGGGAATCTGCCTGGGAAGCTGGGCAAGAAGGACTTTTAGCCCAACTTCCACTCCAGAGTGAGCAGTGTTCAATGACTCTAGGATGCTCCTGCCTCTCCTCCCCCTTCCCCAGGGGGAAGGCAGCGCACTGCAACACAGACCTGCCGGGGGCTGCCCTCCAGGCACTGACTCCCTCCCACCAACAGCTGGAGAGAATAGCCCAGTGGCAGAGCATCCTCTGGGCACTTCAGGCCTACGCAGAAGACAGAAACTAGACTGTTTTGCAGTGAGACAACCCCCCCATACGCTCAAATGCATCACCTCAGGCTCTTCTGGCAGGTATGGAATTAATGGGGCAAATTCCAGGTGTCACAGCTTCCCTGGCTCCAGCCTGAGCTCCAAGCTGAAGACAATTATACGGAAATAAATGAAAACACACAGAAATTACATTTCTTGATGAGAAGCTGATGTGTGTAAAGCTGAGGTCTCCAGTGAGGTACTTTCATGATGTATGTGCACAGTCACAAAAAAAGCAAATTTAGGTTTCATCCAGTAGCTTAATTATCCTTAATGAAATGCAACTGGGACTTACAAAATTCAGTCACAAGTGCAACAGGTTACAATGATGCCACCAGACTTTATTCAAAGTTTATTGTTTAAAAGCTTCCATACAGTAAGTGCCCTGGGGTGTTTAACTTGAGTAAAATAATCATAAAAGATCTTGCCTCTGAACTGATCTGGCCCAGCACTTGGTCTTGGCTTTGGTCCGAAATACATTGCAAAGAGACAGAGCTTTCTCACATTGCTTTTGGCACCAATTATGCCTTAGAAATGTGAACGAGCACGGGGAAATTTTGACACAGAGCAGAGTCCAGCCAGAGATGGCCGGCTCTGATTAAGTTTAAGCTTCATTGAATTGTGCTGTTTGAGATAAATTTGTGGCAATCACATTTACGTTCTCTGGGAACCCCCCCCTCAGCCCTCACCCAGCAGGGCGTGATGCACACACTGACAGGCCTGCCGGACCACACGCTGGGATGAGGAGGAAGGGCTGTGCCGCTCTCCCAGGTCAGCTCCAAAATGTGACTATTGCAGCCAACATCACACAGGAGGGGTGATCTCAAATACTTGGGACACAAAGACAAGGAACCAATTGCAACTCCTCCTACCGGCGGGCTGCTTCTCCAGGCTGGGTGGTTTCAGGAGATAGAGCATCAAGCTCCTGGCTCCTTTGGTGAGAAGAGGAGAGCAGCTCTTCCCCCACCCCCTTCAGCTGGCCCATGTGTGCACCAGCTAAAAATCACTCTGTTAATCACTCCTGTCCAGTGTGATTCTCATGCAAACAGGAGGGGTCCCCTGCCTCTCGTAAGCCAAGGCTCGGATAAGAGTTGAGTTCCCAGCCGTGCAAACATAAGTAACATAATGCTCATGATTTAGGAGGCATTCACACCGTGTTTGCCCCAGCAAGAGCCTGGAATAACTCACTGGAGTCATCAGGAGACTTGATTCTAGATCCAAAATGTTACCAACTATCACAATGACACCTCTGAAGCCCTCTCCTTAACTTTGGGTCTTACTTCTTCTCTGTAGGCTTGAAGGCAATGCTACTTGCTTAACCTTCCCGTCAGGCATTAGAAAGCACACCAGTCTCTCACCACCTTACCCAAGTGCCAGTGAACTGAGAAGCCCATATCTTTCTCCTCTACCCGGATAGGCAACCACCCCAAGACCTCCGCAGCAACAAGTGGGATTCACCCCACAAGGTTGTGGGGATCCTTGCGCAACTCCGGCAGCACTCCTGGCTGTGGAGGGAATAACTGAGCTCCTTGCTGCCCCACCAGCCTCTCTCTCCCTCCCTTTTTTCAAATAGCGTTACATCGTATTCCCAGGGCAATCTCTGGCCTCCAAGCATTTGAGTACTGCAGAAAGCTCAGTCATAAAATCAGGCACAATTTTCTAAGCCATTGACCTGGACCAAGCTCTCCCTAGTCCTTGGTGCTGACTAGCTTTTGCAACAGGAGACTGGGTGGTGATTATTGCTTTAGCAGCAAGTCTACTAGTGAAGTAGAAAATAAATAGAATTTATCAGGGAGGTAAATGATGGAGAAAACACCATCCCCTTAGGTGGGGAGAGAAATAGCATTAGCAACAGCAGAAGGACTGGCATCGTACTGGAGCAGGATGGGAGGGATGGCAGTTAGGTCATTGTCCCGTCTCTTGCCCCAGCTGCGCAGATCTTTTTAGGCACTAGCTTCATTACCATTTTCCTCTCTTACCTATAAGCATCCCTAGGAAAGAAACTATACATGAATGTGGGAGCAGGCCATAAAGGGAGTTATAAATACGTTAGCTACTGCAGGAGGATACACAAGAAAGATCTGAGAACACGCTGCCATTCATTGCTCTCCTAGACACTTTTCTGACCTGACTGCCCCAGGGTCACCAGTCAGCAAGCTCAGCAGGACCAAGCCATTTCTCTTTCTTGCACAGTCAAGGGACCGCACGCAGCTGAGCAGCCTGCGTGGGGAACAGCTCACTTGCCGCAGCAGTCAGGAAAGGGACGTGGCAAGCAGCACCCAGACAGAGAGGGAAGGAAAGGCTTCCAGTCCCAGCAGAGCTACAGCAAGGGCAGCCTAAAATCACTCACCAGGGGCAAGCACACCAAGCTCCAGTATGATTTATGAAAACTGACTGGTTATAGTCACCTGCTCAGTACACTAAAAGAACAGATGAAACTAGTGCTCACTGCTGTAACCTTCACACTAGGGCACATCTCCCCACAGCCCCCGCCCCACAGCCCGTGCACAGGACTCACCAGTTGGAACAGGGACACCAGCAGCAAGAGGAGCCCTGCTCCCACTGTGGCTCAGGGGAAGTACCCAGTGCTGGAGACTGGGCTGTGCTACGCAAAGGGTAAACAAGCCTCTTCCATCTTATCTAACAAGCTCCTTTGATAGATGAGGGGGCCAATCAATCTTGGCAGGTGAGGCTGCAGGGCTGCAAATCAGGTGGGTTTGGAGGCTCTCCAGCCATGTCTTGCTGGGGGTCACCAGCTCTCTGGGCTCTCCCATTTATAGTTTGCTGCCTGCTTTGCACAGGAACAGCAACAGGAGCTAACGTCCCCGCTCACCATTGCCACCAGCCCTGAGCTGCCTCGGCCCTTGCGGTTTGAAACAAATCCCATTCCTTTTGGAGAGGAGGGTTAGCACAGGCAGTGGCGAGACCAGCCAAGTTCCTCACCCAGGCCAGCTGGAAGGAACGCGTTTGTAAGGCATGGTGGTACGTTTGACTCTTCTTTCCCAGAAGACACCAAGAGAATTAGACACCTCTAGCAGCTTTTTCATCTGTGAAGCAATACATGGGATTTATGGAGAGGCTTAAGTAGCTGCTGTAAGGATGAGAATTATTTGACCTTTTTTACAGGAAGAGCTGGTATCCATATGCTGCAAGAGCAACTAAAGCACAGAGCTGCCTTTTCTTTGGGGCCAGGAACTGCACAGCCCGCTGGGTGCTGCGATGCTTCCAGGCACATAGGGCCCCGGTGTCACCCACAGCAGAGCAGACGTCTCCATCCCACTTTCAGAGCTGCTGAACGGCCCAGGGGCTGCACGGCCTGGAGGAAGCGAGTGCTGCCCAGTCTGTCCCCACTTGCCGTGCCACTGCCTGTCCCCATGGGCACTGCCTGTCCCCATGGGCACTGCCTGCCCCGTTGGCCAGCTGGCAGCGGGAAGGCCCCTCTTCCGTGATAACAACGCCAACGGCCAACTATATCTGCAGGCAACGGAGGGAGGCAAGACCATGATGCTGTATTCCTTGTTCTGCTGGAAGAGCAAAACCTGCACACTGCTTCATCCAGGCTATGACCTGGGCGTACATCTTATTTCTTCATCAGTACAAACAAGGACCTGGGCAGAGGGGCGTTGGGTAGCAAGCTCCATTAAGAAACCCTGCACTGTTGGGAACTGGGAGAACTTCAGGGTGTACGGGCTGAATTTGAAGCCAGCATGCAATTCCCCTTCATGCTACGGAGGGTTTTGCACCCACCAAGGCAGCAGGAAACTCTATGGCTTGTGCTTGGGACTTTTGATTCTCTTTCAGGTCCGTTTTCACTGGAGGTGTTTATAACCATCACAATCCCCTGAATGAACCCAGGTCCTGGGAGCACATAGGAGCACCTGGGAATGCCTGCCAGGAAGAAGGGAATTAGAACAAAATGAGTTTCTTTTTAATTTCTGTTCTGCTTTTCTCTTTACTCTCTGTAGACTTGGCGCATTCCCAACAGATGTAAAGCCTGACATGAAGAGCTTATGAAAGTGAAACATATGCAATCATCAAGACTGTGTAAGAACCAGCCCTCATCCTTTCTCATGCTCAGGCTCCAAAATTTGCCTGCTCCAGTATTTTTATACAGCCAGACTCAAATACTTGTGCTGCACAGTTGCTCCTACATGACCAATAACTGGGAACCCTTGGGCAGTAAAATGTAAGTCAAGAGGAGTAAGAACCTTTGTCCCTTCCCCCTCCAGAAGAACTTGTTCATGGTTGGCCCTAAGGAACAGACTGACCCCTTAGCTAGGAGAACAAAACCAGACATGGCACTCACTTTTCTTGCTTTTTATATAAAATAGACATTTACATCATTTTCTTTTGCAAAGACTTTGAGCATAACTCCGTTACGTGAAATCTAGCCATAAATCCTGCAGTGAAAAAAGCAAAGACTTTGCAAATTCCTGTACCACTTACATACATTCAGCTGCTGCTAAGTGTGAATTTATTTAAAGATTTCTAATTGAAGGGCTCTTTTCTTGCTTTTTTTTTTAAAAAAAGATATGCACAACTGATTTAAAAAATTAGATACAGAAATAAGAACCACATGAACAACAGGCAAGGCAAACAACTCCCGCATGAGAGGAAAACGTCGCGTGACATCCACTTCAAGCAGAGATTTCTACAGTAATACACTTGTAGAAGCCGTAACTTTTACAGAGGATACCACCAGGGGTATTTTCCAGAAGAAAAAAACTTTCAGCAAGTCAGTACAAACATGGCAATGAACTTTTGTACAAAGTTATTGAGATTACCTGAAGCAACTTTGCCACACCGAAACACTAGTGAATGCCAAGCGCTTTTTTTGTATTTTTTCCCTTTTTTTTTTTTTGCTGCTGGGTTTAAATGTACATTAAAGCAAAATGCTGCATTTTGAAATTGCTGCAAGAGACTGAAGGTTGGAGGAAAAAAAAACCCTCCAAGGGCTAATTTTTTCCAAAGATTGTGCATAATTGCATATATGAAAGATAGAAATTGAGCACTTGGTCAACTTAATCACATACAGATTGAGAAGACTTAAGCACATACCAACCGTTTCACTGAGTTGGAGGACAAACGGGGCAAAAGATCATACAACTATACTCTGAATTGCCTAATTATTAAAATTAGAATGTCAATTATCTTCTTTCACCAAATATTGTACACCAATATTGAAAGCTGGCCTGGTTTCTATAACCGTTGAGAAGCATTCATGGTTTTTAGACAATTTTAGGGGTGTCTAGCCTCTGCTGCGAGCTAGGCTCTTTATTTTGGATTTTTTTGACTTAGACTTCTACCACCCATGTGCATGCATGCACATACCCCTGTCCTCCTTGAGATCTCCTCAACGAAGGCCATTTGTACTGCTGCATTCACGTACTGTTCGGCCAAAACAAGTTGCCTGCACATTTGTAAGAAAATCTTGTCCAAGGAGTCTATGAGAGAGAGACAATGCCCCCCACTGCATCATTTATCCTGGGCAATGGAAAAAGAATGGAAGCAAAGAATGATGGACTTTAAATAAGCAATAAAATAAAACAAAATCCATCAGCTGAAAATGTTATTCATGGGGAAAGGAAAAAGCAACACAATTACCATGTTTTTCATTTAGGATTAAATCATAGAATCATAGAATCATAGAATGGTAGGGGTTGGAAGGGACCTCTAGAGATCATCTAGTCCAACCCCCCTGCTAAAGCAGGTTAGCCTAGAGCAGGTTGCACAGGAATGCATCCAGGCGGGTTTTGAATATCTCCAGAGAAGGAGACTCCACAACCTCTCTGGGCAGCCTGTTCCAGGGCTCTGTCACCCTCACAGTAAAGAAGTTCCTCCTCATGTTCAGGTGGAACTTCCTGTGTTCCAGTTTGTGCCCATTGCCCCTTGTCCTGTCGCTGGGCACCACTGAGAAGAGTCTGACTCCATCCTCTTGACACCCACCCTTTAGATATTTATAAGCATTAATCAGATCTCCTCTCAGCCTTCTCTTTTCCAGGCTGAACAGACCCAGCTCTCTCAGCCTTTCCTCATAAGACAGATGCTCCACTCCCCTAATCAACTTTGTGGCCCTCCGCTGGACTCTCTCCAGTAGTTCCCTGTCTCTTTTGAACTGGGGAGCCCAGAACTGGACACAGTACTCCAGATGCGGCCTCACCAGGGCAGAGTAGAGGGGCAGGATCACCTCCCTCGACCTGCTGGCCACACTCTTCTTAATGCACCCCAGGATGCCATTGGCCTTCCTGGCCGCAAGGGCACACTGCTGGCTCATGGTGAGCCTGGTGTCCACCAGCACTCCCAGGTCCTTCTCCGCAGAGCTGCTCTCCAGCAAGTCAACCCCCAGCCTGTACCGGCACATGGGGTTGTTCCTCCCCAGGTGCAAGACCCTACACTTGCCCTTGTTGAACTTGATCAGGTTCCTCTCTGCCCAACTCTCCAGCCTGTCCAGGTCACGCTGAATTAAAATGCACAGTGAGTACATGGGAGTCCTGTCCAACCAGCTTTCCATTAATTTTCCACTTCAATATTGGTGAGCACTGAGGTTTAGCCAACGCAACTTGCAGAGGGAGCGAACCCTCCCCCATCAGGTAGAGCTCCAGCCATTTATTAATTTATAATCTCTGCTAACCATGCTGAGCACTGGAGTTGGCAGAAAACAACGTATTTATAACTCATTATTTTAGAAGCTGTGCAATGCTAGAGGAAGGGGAGATTTCCTATGATTAATTAGGATAATATCCAGTTTATCACAAGGTAAGTCACTTGATTTATCTTCCACAATAGCATTCCATTTTGGTGGAGGTAACCCATTTCATATCATACTCTATTCTTCATCGCCTGCAATAAACCTTTCACAAGACTAATGTCCTGAACAAACACAGCGTTTCAGCATGGACACCAACGAGACAGGGAGTCAGTGCTTTGGTAGCTCATAGTCTGAGTCGTTCTCCAAATACGCTGCCAGTTTCAGACTGTCATCATCCTGCATAGATGGGGTATAAAGTGCTGGTTCAGGAAAGTGAGGTTCATTACTGAGCCCCCCTCTCTCTGTAACTACCAAAACCCAATCTCCAAAATGTGGAGAGTTGGCCTTTTGGCATATAAACATAATTCAGTTCAAGTGGGATTAAACTCCATGGATATGTTACCTGCTTAATTCAGGCAAGTGGATGCACACACACCATGCCTTCCAACCAAACCGCCTCCCTCGCCGGGAGGATGGTTTCATCGTTCTCCGTTATTCTGCAAGTAAGACAGTGTTGCAAAAAAGGTCATCTTTCTCCAGGACCTGAAGGGGTCACCCAAAGCTATATTATATTTTTACACGTGCACTAATTTTAGGAGGTCAAGATGGCTTTGATCAGGTTCTAGGACCAGAACAAGACAATCATTTCTACCAGGTCTCTCAGGAAAGACAAACTAAGATTTAAGCCAAAGTTAAAAACATAAAACCAAGTCTTCCCCCTCACAAAGCACTGCTATAAAAAATACAACTTCTTCTATATTTGAAAAAATATGTTTCATTGGCCACAATTTAAAGCCACACTGCAGTGGGGCTTGTAGAATATATAGTATTTATTTAATATATCTTTATGAGGCAAAGTTTATAGCTGATACAATTTTTAAAATGAGACATATCTCCCCCCACCCCTATCCCCCCTGCTTCGGCCAGTTGTCAGAGCACTCTGCAGATGCCTCCTCCACAGTGGGCTTTGCACCAAACACCGCTGTGCCAGCCCCCAAACTCGCCGCCACGTGCTGTACCGCAGGCAGCCAGCCAGCCTGGGCACATGGGGCTTTGGTGAAGCTGTCCCAAAGGCAGGCTCACCCTGGGGGGAGGCAGGGACATTTATGGTCCAGGTACCTCTGAACACCCCAGTAATGAACCACCTATAACTTTGCAATGCATGGTGGGGAACTGACTGCTCTCAGAAGTCATTTAAGCTTTGGTTTCCCCATCCAACGGAACGCTGCTGGCACGACCCCATCTCCTCCCGGCCGTCTTGGCAGCACCAGGGCTGTGCAAAGCTACTCCTTGCATGGCATCCAGTGGAGCGCCTGCACTGGGGACCTGCAGAAACGTCAGGTCAGCAAGCCATAAAAGTCGTGTGAAAAGATAAGGGTTGCTGACCCAGCCTCAGGACCTCAAACCTGCCCTTGGCCCCGGAAAGCAAAGTAGGCTGCTTGGGCTGAGGGAAGAAGGGAAAATTCAACAGCAAAAGACTTGCTTATTTCGGTCCCAGCTGCTCCCTTGGGAAGCTGGTTTGAAGGGAGAGAGCCCAGAAACTTGTGTCACCACTTTCTCCCTCAATGGTCTCTCCCTCCCACCTCCGCCCAGCTGTAGGCACTGGCCAGTCTCCTTGGCCAGTGGGAACCAGTACCTCCCAAGTCCAGACTCATCTCTGTGGGCACACAGCCATGGCTCTAGAAGGTCCGCAAGCCCTCGCAGGGCAGACATCTGCACCAGTCTGGACTCCCTCTGAGGTCCAAATGCATTGGAGTCATGTTAATAATTTGTCAGTAATCTGACCACCAGCAGCAGCTAGACACTGAGCTTTTTAAATTCAGACAGCGGAGCCACCAGTGCACAGCTGTCCCATCACACTGAGCAAATCTGGAGCTTGCTGAGGTGCCATGGCCAGCACCAACGAAACCCAGGCGCCACACGAGTCACAGCCACACAGGCTTTTCCTGACAGATGTGTATCAAGGCATCGCATACCTAATCTGAACTGTCCTTTACCAATAATGCCAGACCCTGGGCTGCTTCTCTGAAGGGACTGGCCACAATCAAGCTCAAACACAACAACTTTTACAGCAGTTTCCTGCCGCAAGAGGAACAAACTGATGACCTACCCTGATGTCCAAACCCAAAGTCAGTGGCACCAAGCACGATCCTGCTAACGCTCTCTGTGAACTGGTACAAACCCTGGTGGGAGCAGCAGAAGTGCTGCTGTGGCAGTGACAGTATGGTCCAACGTGCTCTGTAGCCAGTCGCTTTAGAAACATCATTAGCGGGAGTTACTCAAGCACGCCTCAGTGGCACTGCATTTTTCTAACTTCAGACAATACAAGTCACAACGCCCAGCTATGTGGCCAGCTGTGAAGGATACTGCCCAATTCGTATAAAACAGAGAAAATATATTAATTATTTGATTATTATAAGTTAAATAAATAAAGCTCAAAAATAAAAGCCCCAATTCTGAAGAGAATTTGTTTTCCCACTTCAGTATTTAAAAATAGAGATTCATGACTGATCAGCTATAGGTCATTTTCTGCATCTTTTGGGAGAGGGGGTGAGAACACTTTGACAAATTGTTTTGTCAGTGTTATCGCCGTGATAAATGGGCTTTGTCCCTGCACACCCATAATAAAGCCTCCTTAGTACCTTTCCAGGCTAGGAAATCTTCCCTGATCTCTCTGTGGCTTTACTTTACCTCCTATATTGATCAGATCAGCTTGTTTGGGTTTTTTTTACTGGGCACTGGACAGGAGGACAAGTAATCCTAGAGCTTCCCATTGCCTTTGGATGCTTCCGTTTTTTTCAGAGTAATAATTATTTGGCCTGGAGGGAGAGGGCAAAAGGTAAAGCCATATGATATTTGGCAATACTGACATCACGAACCCGAATTCCTATGAAATTACTATCTTATAACATTCAGGTGAGGTTTTCCCTCAAAGATCATTTGTCCTACTTGTAGAATCATCCTTCTAGGGTGAGCCTGTGTTGAGTTACAGGAGGTGCCACTTCACCACTGCTGCAATGGAGGAGTGCTTTGTCTCCATGGTTTCCCCAGCGATAACGAAGATATTGAAGGTACATGTCCCACGCACACTCCCGATGTGATTAAAATGGGTTCAGCCTAAACATAAATCTTGATTAAAGGAAGGTTTTCCTTCATTGTCCAGCATGTCCCACAGGAGCCGAGTGTCTCCTGTAACTTTGGTTAAACATAAGCATGCATTCAAAATTTGCCTTCCGTAATTCTGAGTCCTGTCAAAGTTCCTTCAGCATCACTTCAAGCAACAGGCTTCCACCATACTCCTGTCCAAGGGGCATGAGTTTCTTTCCACTGGTGACTGAATGCTACGTTTGGTCTTTCTCCTGGACTTCCTGAAACCGTTTCTCCAAGCGATCCAGTTTGGCCAGATTCTCCTTCAGCAACTTGCTGTTTGGAACCAGCTGTAAGGCTTTCTCATAGTAGCCACGGGCAGTGATGTAGCTCCCCTACACAGAAAACGAGAGACAGGTCTCACTCGCATTCCCTGACATGGAAAGTTCATTCCTTGGGAATGGTGAAGACCGTAATATAAAGAAAAAAGAGTTTATAAAACTTGATATTGTTAGGTAATGGGAATACTTCATTATGAAATGGATCACCGACCACCCTTAGCTTAAATTTCATCAAACACACGTAGCAAGAATTAGATTTACATTTTTATGTTACTTTGTACCAGAAGAGTTAATTTTACTCAGCAACAGGATAGCTTGAGGATATCACACAATGTGACTCCTTAAGACTCAAATCATAATGATATGCTAAAGTATTCAAAAAGATATGCAACCACAGGGCAGGCTGTCTATTTCCATAATTTCATGCCAATCTTCTGCATTAGACATCTTTATTAAATTAATTGAGTAGAGAGGAATCTTAAAAGTCAACTCACGGTGACATTTTTCTAAGGTAGGTCAACAATTGAAGCAGGAAAACTTTAGAGGTAGGCAGCTTGTTCCTTGCAGCCTGCCCTCTTAAAATATAAGATTTACATTACAGGTTATGTATTCCCAAGCAACCTGGCTGGGAAATTCTAGTTGAGATGGACAGACTTTCCTCCTTTTTTCGATAAAATATGTCAGGGACACTCACTGTTCGCACATATGAGCTCTTGGCACTCTGAAACAAATTTAGCCTTCTGTCCTTAGTCTCTGCACTTGACAGCTTAAGGAAAAGCAAAATTGTCATACCTTGATGTGCTCAATGCCTCCCATATTCATCCAGGCCTGCGCTTGGTCTGGGTTGAGCTCCACAGCTCTTTTATAGCTCTACATAAATATGAAACATTTTTAGGTTAAGAGTCTGACTCTTCAAACAAAACCAGTGCTGGAGGGGAAAGAGAAGCATAGTTTCCTCTCCTTCTGAATCCATTAAAATATAATTTCAAATTCTTCTCATATACAATGCACAAGCTGAATTTTGTTTTCCTTACAGCAGAGGCAACATAATATACTGCTTCACCGCTGAGCTCAGCTCGCAGGTTTTCCCTGCCCGCAGCACTGTATGAGGAGCCGCACCAACCCCTGTGACCCTCTTCCCGCCGCCCTGCACCACTGGGGTCTCCTGCACGTCAGGGTCATCTCCTTGGGCAGGTGCCTGCCAGCCACAAGCCACGTGTGGGCTGTGATGCTCAATATCTGCAAGGCTTTAATTTGCAGCTGGCAGCAGGCTATGCCACAGCCACTTGCGTGGAGGTTTCACGAGGACCTGAGGGCAGTGCTATCCCTCCCCACTGCTTCTGCCACTGTGTATGGGAGAAGAAGCAATAAGGACCTGCTGCACTCTGTCAAACAGCGATGTTTTTGTGGTGTCACAACAGGAGAGGATTCAAATCAGGATTCAACATCTCTACGGCTATTGAGAATATTCAGAACTGTCCCAATAATATTCTGTGTTATTATTTAATGCTAACACAATTTCTGAGCTATCAAACCTCCTGCTCCACAGGGTAAGCCAGTCTCTCAGCTACTAGATAATGAGGTGGGATGTAACAATATGGTGGGCTCTCGCAGGTCCCCAAGCTTCCAGCTGAGCCAGCTGGAGCTGGCCATCACCAGCAGGAGTGCTGGGGCTGTATGGACCAAGAGACGAGAAAAGGCCTACGCTCCTCCCTAATCCCACCACGACTCTGTACTTCTACTGCACACTACTCTGTAACCTCTCAGAGCAGGGAGTTGTATTTCCACACAGGAATGAGGAAAAAAGTTGCAACTAAGTCTGGCAAAGTTAGCTGCCCCATAGCTTTAGCTGTACCACTGATGAACTGCTGAGCTCCCACGGCCAACAGCCAGCGTGCACCCACCGGGGAGTATGAGATGCAATGAGCTAACTCTATCTTTTAACCTACAAAACTATCCATAGGGCTTAGAGCAGTCATACCTCGAAAGCCTTGTCAAGGAGATTCTGTTCTCTTAGCTGGTTTCCTTTAGTGAAAAAGAGCTCTGATATGAC
The DNA here is from genome assembly GCA_013398225.1 of Steatornis caripensis. NCBI lineage: Eukaryota > Metazoa > Chordata > Aves > Caprimulgiformes > Steatornithidae > Steatornis > Steatornis caripensis. Next base: position 396,626 of record VZSC01004252.1, read on the forward strand.
TTTTGGATCCTTTGGTTTTAGCTGAAGAGCTTTTTCTATAGCTTCAAGTGCCTGTGAAAAAGCAAAGGACATTGTGTTACAGTATTCTGAGTCTTTCCACTTCTCATGTTCTCCTCACCACTAGGGCCTCCCAGCGTAAGAGTCATCTTCCTCCTTCCCTTGTTTGCCCCACACTGTTGACACATGTGGAAATGAGTTGTTTAGGTGCCTGTGGCTGATGGGCAGTCGGGCTGACAGCAGCAGGAGCAGTACACTAATAATAAAATCACACTGCTTAGCTTCAGTCCAGATAAACCCAGATAAACAGAAGGTTTTAGTGAAAAAATAAATCTACAGGATGTGCACCAAGGCATGTGACATGTCTCTGGAGAGATGGAGTGTATAATTCAACCTGAGCTCTGTGTGTGAGCCCTTGGGACAAGGGTACGCCGCGGCCACAGTACCTTGGCATAGTGCTCCTGCTTGCTGTAGATGGCTGACAGAAGGCGGTAGCACTCCAGACACGCCGCATCCTCATTGAGTATATGGTTTGTCATCTTTTCGGCTTCTTTCGTCCGCCCCATCATTGCTAAAACCTGAGCCTACAGAGCCGCATTATAATGGGTTACAATGTTAAAAAGCTCAGCCCTCTTTAATACATGATGCTGCACCCAGCGGCTGGTGCCGGGCTCCTGCTGGCGGTGTTAAGAGGCACCTCAAGGAAAGGCAGAAGGACTAACCCTTCCTACAAAGTCAGCGACAGGTCAGATTTTCTCTGTGCCAAGTCCTGCTCAGCTGGAAAGACAGTGTCTGAGATAAGGGTCTGAGGTTGGCAGGGGTGACGAGGAGACAAGGACGAGGGGAGAGGTGGCTGCTGGATGGCGGGTGTGGAGGTAGAACCAAGCTCTGAGCATTGGGCAACATTCACACTAACACAGCCACCCCGCTCCATTTTTGTGGCCCTGCCCTGGCTGAGCTTGTTCCCGACTCACCAGCGCCAGTCGGATCTCCTTGTTCGAAGGCTGCAGTGATGCCGCTTCTCTGTAAACCTCCAACGCTTCTTCATACCGCCCCGTGTTGTAATACAGAGCCCCCAGCGGGGACAGGATTTCAGCCTTTCGGGATACCTTCAGTGCCCTGGAATTTGGGAAAAAGAGATGCTTCCAGGTGGTGTGGGGATCAGAGCGGAAGAACAAGGTGTGGCTTGAGCTGGGATGGAACAGCGAAGCTCTGCACCCTGCTCATCCCACACCAGGGAGCACAAATTTAAGGTCCCAAAGAGGCATGAGCGCGCCCACAGCAGCAATCCCTCTGGCTGCCTGAGAAGGGGAGAGGGCCACCCCCAAAGTGCATGTGGGCATGTAGGAGAGACTGGGATGGCAGATGGTGCCAGAACCTGGGGAGTGTGAGCACAAAACTGGATGCCAAAAAGGAGGCAAACCCCATCCCTAGTCCACCCTGCTGCATATTGGGAGTCAGAGCCTGCCTACTGGCACATTGCTGGGAAGGGTCGGAGTTCCTGATGGTGCCAAGGTTTTGATGCTGTCACTGGTGAGGCACCCACAGACCAGCTTTGAGCAGGGTGGGAGTTGTGCTAACAACCTGCTCCTGCCACTAAGAAACCTCTGACTTTATCATTAGAGCATCTGCCAGGCATAAGCAGCAGTGTGTCCATCCTGGGGGCTTGGGAATGGTCCAGGGAAGTCATTGCCCGAGTCTGTGCTGCCTCTCCAAGCACTCCCCAAAACCAGCCAAATAAGCAAAGGTAAATTTAGTTTCAAATGGATGGAGAAGGAAGGGAGGAAAACCCAAACATGCTCTGACAGATTCACGTATCAGAGGGTCTTTAGCGAAGACAAGCCGAACACGGGGAGAAGGGAAACCTCTGCCTCCCATCCCGAATTCTCACCGTTTGTACCATGCTTCAGCCTCTTTGTTCTGCCCCAGGGAGCGGTGCAGCCTACCCAGGTTCACCATGGCCACGTGGTGAGCAGGGCTCAGGTGGATGGCCTGCCTGTAGTGGGACACGGCTCGCTCAGGAGCCCCTGGAGAGGGAAACAGCTATTAAACTGGTGCATCAGAAAAATTCTGTTGCAAATTCAGCACGCAGTAATACTCTGGGTTTTCTTTCATCTGCAGCTCTATGCGTGGGAACCAATCCTGCCTCAGCCTTTCGAGATTAAGTGCAAGGAAACTCACGGTCCAAACTAGGATTTAGGCTCCAATACCCAGAGATGATCCCGAGAGATAGATTTTCTAGGGGTGGGTTGTTGCACGTGGAGGGTACACTCACCAGAAGAAGCCTCCTGATTGAAAGCACCCTCCGATCATGCCGCAGGGGTGGACGCACCCCCCTGTGCTAAGGACAGCGCCTACCCCAGAGAGGGGGCTGGGGCACGTGTCCCATCTCCTGGTAGAGCATCCTGCCACCCTGGCCCACTGGAGACAAGGGCAACGGAGACATGGAGAATGAGCCACTCAGTACTCCCCACAACACCACCAGAGCTGCAAATAGTTTCAGCTCTTTCCAAACAGAGACTATTCCCTCCGCCTCTGTTGCCTTAGCCCTGCTCAGTCTCTGTCCATTGCTCAACAGGTCCAGGAGTAGTCCAGGAGTAGCTGCCAGCGATCAGCTAATTCTCGCCTTGGGGCAATAAATCCCAGACCAGAGGTGCCCAGATGCCTACTTTGGAGCACGTAGGCTCCGTCTCTGTGTTGTGGAGGAGCCATTGGGTGGCACTGCTTCGCTGCGTGACAATGTCCCCCGGTGCAAGGTCCCGCAGCCCTTGACATCACCGAGCACCGCCACAAAATACAACACCGTGCAAAAAGAAAGGTGCCAGACTACTAGCCCCAAAGCCTGAAGTTCCATTTCTAATAGCGTATTTTTATTTAGCTAAACAACGGCTTTCCTCAAGAAGGATCTTGCAGTGCTTTCCTCAGGCAGGGCCTGCTGACTACCTACTAAATAAATTAATGGGGCACAGCACAACGTTCCAGCATTTCAGCAATGTGAATATTGCATTTTTAACCCTAGTGCTCCTTTAATTGGTTTGCACACTCTAGACCAGATAATCTCCTGATGAAAACCAACACTCACGGAGCTTTGTCTACCAACAAAGCTTCTGAGTATGGGCGTTTTTTAAGCCAAATCACTCCACAATGCATTTAATTCCATTTCTAGCTGGAAAGCAGAACGTGAAAACAGCCTGCGCATGCTGGGGCACTGAACATACGCTGCCATGGGTATCTTATTTTCATAGCTTTTCAAATCTAGTTTGGTTTTCCTGAAACTATCTATGCAACATAAAAGCAACACTGACACTTCCCAGTATTTCCTTTACAGGAGAGAGGAGGGACATCTGTAGGGAGATTTAGAAGCACGTAAGACTCATCTAAGGCCGACAACTTATCTTTCATGGTAGGATTTTTTTTAAAACGTGCCGCAGCAGCCTCAGTCTTCTCCCACCCAGCACATGTTTTTGAAAATCATACACAGCATCCTGGGAAGAAGCTGGGCACGCAGCACCTCAGTCCGTCAGTCAGCCAGTGCCTCCCCTGCTCAACACACAGGGGTAACGCGCATCATTAAGGGAGACGCATTGAGCATCTACGGCCACTGCAGAGCTGTCTAGAGTTATGGCTCCCCAGAGCTGACACTTGCTTGAGGCTTGTTGCACAAACCCTTGCAAGTAAAGTTAATTGGAGTGGTGCTTCACAGCATCTCCCTGTGCCCGCCGGGGAAGAGTGCGGCCTGTGACTACCTCGCTGCCAGCCACTTCCTTCACGCCTTGTCATGTCTCCAGGAGGGTTATTTACACATCATGCCTGAAGTATCAAACGTCAGTGGGTTTTTTTCCGGTTGTTTGTGTGCAGGGAATTGTAGGACTAAACCAGCAAAAGTTAGGTTTGACTTCGACAGAATATGCAAGTGCAAAAACCAGAAAGTGCACTGCACTGCATTTGAACCACAATTTTTGGCAGGAATAGGGCAGTTTATGTGGGTTGGGATGCAAAAATGAGTACAAAGTCAGAGAGAAATTACTGAGGAATTTTTATTATTTGCAAACTTGAATTTTGCCAGGGCACAAATTCAGAACCTCAACCTCTGTTGCTAATGCCATGATGTCTATTTTGATTACAAATACTCATTTTGGCTTTGTATTTATCTCACGCTGGAATTACAGAAGAGCGACGGCCGAGCGTCAGCTCAGAGGTAGGACAGCCAGCTGCAGACTGACAGACACCATCATCCTTTCTTCGCAAGTGTCATCGGAGCTGGGTGCAGTGTGAAAGGGGCAGAATGGGGCAACCATGCACTTTAAGCCTGTGATACTTCATCGTGGAGTCTCAGCTCTGTTCTGGAGGGACTGGAGTGAGACAGTAGTTTAGCTTCCACTAGTCATTTGTCAAACCTGGCCTTGCTTATAAAACTGTCAATAAAAAGTGACAATTACAGCAGCATTTTTTCTTGTTGTTATGTGGATGCCAAACAGTACCTGAGTCCAGGGAAGTTAGATGGGAACAAGGAGCCCAGAAAATAAAGGCTTTGGATGTCATCACGGAGCTCCTGAGAAATCAAATCACCCCACAGTACCTTAGGTTTTGTTTTCACAGATGATTGTGGTTTGAAAGCCATGTTTGTTTTTATAGCGGTGGCACTCAACCTTTACAGTCAAAGAGTTGCTTTGTCACCAACTAGAGCTGCAAGTGCTCCGAAGACCATAATGATCCACTTGTGTTACCTGGGATTTGGTTTGATGTGGCCATGCTTTCTTGGAGAAACAGCAGCATTGTCAGGGTGCTGCCCAGCTCAAATTGAAGAGGACAACTGCCTACGCGAAGATGGTGAGAAACACTGTAGGAAACAGTCGGGCTGAATGCCACTGCCGCACAGTGCCTGCATTGATTACAAATTTCAGTACGCTGTGCCATCTCAGCAGTGCAGGGATATTTATTTCCAAGCTACACTGGAGGTGCATCTATTGCTTTGGAAGCTTTTGACACCCTTTCAGACGCGTACTGCTGAATAGAACAAATCAAAGCAAATTAATGCAGAGAGAGAAAATCCCTTGCTCTTTCTCACTTACCAGTATCAACCAAGAAAACACCATAGTTGTTATGCAGATCGGAGCTCTCTGGACAATTCTCTATGCCAGCCTTATAGACCTCCTCTGCTTCCTTAAGCCGTTCCTTAAAAGAGAAGGAGATTTCTTAGCTGTGGCAGAAAGGGTGTCAGCACCATTTGCTACCTACCTGCGTTTTGTCACAACTCCCTCACCGCACAGGTCAGCTCAGGGTGCCAGCCTACCCCACCTTTTAGGAGGCCAAAATTTTACCCCATGGCATGGATTCGAATATAGCTGTTATCTGGTAGCCGAGAGCAATTCAGACAGCTTTCCCCCCATACATTTGCAATTGAAGCTACCTGTGAAACAAAAATAACAGCTGGAAAAGGTGGCTCCTGTGCAACATCAGCGAGCCTCAGCTGGGCACGCGCCCAGTGGGAAACACACAGCGAAAGGGGTCGTGTTGGCTCTGTTGAGAAGTATCTGTGATCTAGGAGCTGATATATTTTGATTTATTTGTTTAATGAGCATCTCGCTAGCTAACTTTTCCCCTCTGGAGCTCTGCTGCTCATTCCCTAAGCAGCGGGGAAAATAAAAGGAATGAAAGCTTGGCATGTGTGACGGCTAGGGGATGGGGAGCTCGTGCAGGGGGATGAGCGAGGCTGGAAGACGATGGGGGGCAATGAAAGAGGGGGGAAAATCTGACAGATTCAGATTATACCCAGGCATTGTCAATGCATGAGATGTAGCTCCCTGGGACTGATGGGACGTACCACCATGCTGATTCCCAGATGCACTGAGCCCTTACATTTTGCATAGATTTCAAGGTTTGTTGGTGCTGAGCACTTTTGGAAAATACAGATCTTTTCTTTGGGAACATCCTGCCTATGGAAAGATCTGTATTTTCCAGAAATGCTCAAGCACCAACAAACCTCCTTGAAATCTATGCAAAATGTAAGGGCTCAGTGCATCTGAGCCTGCACGCTTGCTAGCACGGGTTATCACAATCTTCCTCCCCCCGCTAACCTCAGAGCTTTGCTGCTGGGTGTGTTTATGGGAGGAGGCTGTGAACAGCAGAGACAAGCACAGTGCAGAGCGGTGTCAAGCAAGCCTCCAGCACCAAAGACGCTTTTTTCAATTCCCCACTTTTTGTGGAGTGGCAGAGCCCTACGGTGACAAACTCCACAGCCTCCTGATGGTGTTCCCAAGTGAAATCAGGCATCCGGGTCCCCGCCAAGGAGGCCCTGGAGCCACCAAGGCAGACCTCCTGCTCGGGAGCTGAACCTGTGTTGAAATAAGAGGTCGATTCATTCCCAGCTATGGACTCTCCTCAAGTCCTGCAAATCCCGGAACTTCTGGAGCTTTCTCTGGATTTAAAGGGTGTACCTGAGACCAGCTTTTGCTCTGTAGCTGCTTAAATGTTTGGACTCCTTTCTCACCTCCTATTTCAGAACTGGAGAGCTGGAATTGCATTGGAAGAGTACGACTTGATGAAAGCACACAGTTTGTGCTTTCACATTGACATCATAAAGGTCAGCCAGCAGAAAAGATAGCATGTGATAAAACACACAAACACATTTTTTAAAAGTGCTTAAGTTTGGACACTTTGGATATATTTATGTGAACTTGACATCATTATCCTGCAAGGTCAGGAAAAGTGTAGCGATCGTCAGAATTGACTAAAATGAAGAGCTATTTTTTGAGAAAGCATCTGTGTCACCGAGCCACAAACAAGCATATTTTCAAAGCTTTCTGTATTAATTTCTTTTCCTCTGATTTTATTTTTCAGCCAAGGAATGTGGCTTTGTGTGCACTTATGTCAGTTTTCTTCATTTTATTTATGGATCATAAACCTGAAATTTACAGCATGGAAGGGCTGCGTTAAACTGGATTAGCACTGTCCCATGTCAAAACATTCACGCTCACCAGTACTGAGCACTTTTAGCATTTTTATCATGGTTACATTGCTTTTCTGGCACCTAAAATCCTGACCCTGCATGCTTCAGGCTCAGCGCAGAGTCTGGGATGATTTCTATAACAAAGTGTTTACATTAAGTGCAGTCAGAAATTGGGAAAGGCGGGGGCAGCTTTTTGTGCCAGAGCCTTCTCTGTCACAGCCTCTCCTCTTCTTGGGAGAAATGCTGTAAGTTCATCAAGGCTTGATTATCATTAACGGTTAATAACGCCACCCCTAGACCTTCATGAAACATTCATGAACCTCACAAAATTCAGAAGATTGGCTTAAAAAATGTATGAGATTTTTATGATATTAAAAAAATTATGCATGGGAGGATCTCTCAGTTGAACTCCAGGGGTTTTAAGTCTGTTTATTTCATGGCTCAGTTTTTCGGTCTGGTTACGTCTGAGCAGGCTCTCCTCCGCAGCTAAGTTGGTTAAAAAGTTTGGTTTTCTCAGTATAGGCTGATACTATTACACACACTCACACACAAAGATCACTTGAATCCAGAAACCAGGGCCTGAAAAGCTCCATCACGTAGCACAAGATGGCTGAGGAAATTGCAAGCGCTGGGAACAAGGTGCTGTTCAAGTGCATCAGAGCAAATCCTGGGGAATCAGCGTTACAGGAGTGTTGTGAAAATGCCAAACAAAAATGTTTGATTTCTGATATTGGCACCACTGCAGCAATTGTGGAAACAAGGAAAATGACAGTATGTCGCGACTGCATTGCGATAGCAAGCAGAAAGAGCAGTAAGAAAGGCAGGCATTTAAAAGAGGCACAAACAAGCCAAAACGTTTTATACAATGTGGTGGTGGTTTTTCCCACGTCAGCTGTGGCTTCAGAATCAGCTATCAAGGAGACAAAAGGGCAGTTACATCAAGTTATAGGCTTATTCCCTGGCATATGAGACATTCCTCTCAGGAACATTTTTTACAGCTGTAAGAAGAAGGGATCCATAAGCCCTATTTCAGAGTCATCGCCTTTAAGATGGGAGGCAACATGCTGTGCAGGACTGACTATGGCAATCCAGCACTATTTCACTGAGCTGCTTTTCCACCCATTTCCTCCCCTTCTTAGCCTTGGTGCAAAGCTGGAGGAGCAGCAGTTTGTCATGGGCACCGTCACCTCACGTGAGTTATTTTAACGTGCCACTTAGGGCACTTCAGCCCCTTTCTGTTTCCTAGTGAGGGGATGTTTGCGCTCCCTTCCCCAAAGCTCCACAGCATGGCTGTCCATGCAGCCTGCTCCATACTGCCTGGCATCACCGATACCCCTACAGCTGTGAGATATAGACTGTGGGCCACAAGTAGACAGAAAAACAGGTTTGTGGCTTTTAGCCATTTTGGATGCTATTGCTTGGACAAAGAGGAAAACTCAAAACGGGGTCCCTGTCATCATGCTTTGGGCTGAAGATGCCAAAACTTCTGCCCGTGCCCCTTCAGGAAGTGCACAGCGCTAGGGTGTGATTCTGCAGCCCACCGCCACACGCAGCAGCACGTATTTGTAGGACAGCCCCTACTGCAGTCACTAGGATGGGTGCGCAAGGCAGGAGCTGCACAATCAGGTAGTCATCTGCTGTGGCTGAACATGAGAAGGTGTTAAAAGCCTGCAGGAAATCACTATTTTCTGAGGAAATTGTACTAACTATCTTTTTTCCCTACCACTTACTCAAGTCACAAGAGCATGAACAATCTGTACGTAAGAGTAGATGAATTATTTCTGGACTTACTAACGGCATTTGCTTTGGGCTGAAGGCATCAGGACTCTATAATGGTTTTGTTGCTCTGTTGACCTTACAATCAATGGTTCTAATTAATAATTTCTACTAATATCAAACCCAAATATTACTGCAGAGGACTCATTTCCTATACTTGCGGGAGGCTCTTCATTTACGGGCTTATTCAAAACACAAGTTCCCATTCACTGAGGCTCGTCTTTCAATTCATACACTATTTTCTAATTCCCAGCAGCTGATGCTGATAATATTCAACATTTGAAAGTCACTTAGAAGGGAAAATAAAATAGCACATCTTTCAGTAATCCACATATATTATAGGTGAGTTTTGTAGAGTGCCTACATCAGTGAAGAAGCCTAAACCAGAACAAGACTTCTGCTTATAGTTTTGCTGAAATTTATCCACTTCCCTTACAGAGAGAAGATTTCACTAACCAGATTAATGGAAAACAGTGAAAAATTATACCCTTTTGCTTTGTCTGTATTTGCATTTGGCAACCTTTTAAGAATGCTTTAGTACCCCGTGCTATAGAACAGTTAGATCCGAAACTTGGGTGAGAAAAAAATCAAGTTTTCAAAATGTTTGCAGAGGAGTGCCAGAGCTGTGCACAGGATGAGGACCTCATCATCCACCCCTGTAGCCCCAGACTGGGGCCACTGGTTGTGGCTGCAGTCTGTGGGAGCAATGCCTGAAGCACAGCATCCCTCATCTGCTGCTGCAGGTGTGGAGAAAAGCAGGGCTTGGTGGTCTTGACATGGGCACCTGCTCTTTGTGGCTTCTTCTGAACTCAAGCATTTCATGCCTCAATTTCCCTTTTCCTCCATGGGGACAATATTTCACCTCACAGGGACCTTGCAGAAATAAATTACATAACTACAAAGAGTAAAGAAAGCTCCGAGTAATGAGCATGGGGAACAAGCCCAGGAGGAAATGAGAAATCCTGCCTCCAGAGCGCAGCCTGGGCCATGCACAGTAAATAAGGCCTAGGGGCACATACTGAACAACGAGGTTAAATAAAATATCGAACAGCTGCTCATTAAGAGCAGCATAAAGCTAGTGAGCCTTCCCACCCCCTGTATGGGATCATCTACCACAGTAATTAAGGGCTGTATTCCGGTGCGTGCATGCAAGGGGCAGAATTTGGGCTGCAGAGGCCACCTGGTTTCTGGCATTTCTTAGCTTTGGAGTGATTTATTATGAAATCTCAAGGTTATCTACGTAGAGGTGTGTGGCTGAGGGGGAAGTGCTCACCTATTCTGCTGTCACAACATTCCAGGTGCAACAGATTAAGACTTTGCCACAGACGTGAGGAGTTGCAGAGAGGGCATGTACTCACAACTTCAACAGCGATTTAATTCAGAGCCACATCATGTGGGTGCAAGTGAGTTGCCTCCTATCCTGAAAAAATAATCTCTACAGCAGCCTGAGAGCTCGCTGCAGACAGCCGTGGACCTGCACCTGCCACCGCACACATGCAAGGCAAGGGTGCTCCATGGGGATGTGCAGAAGGTGTTGTGGCTGCAGCAGCAGTGCATACACACCCGCGGAAGGCACAAGAGCCCGAGAGATGTCCATTACCTGTTCGGCTAGCAGCGAGGCCAGGCTTGAGTAAGCATCTGCAAACTCTGGACCATACTTAATGGAGTCCCGCAGTAAGATCACAGCTTCCTCCTTCTTTCCTTGGGACCTGCAGGACCGGGAAGGAGGGAAACAAAGAAAGAAATGTTCCTGTAATCACATGTTTAGGTCATCCCACTGATTAACTGCTTTAAAGACATGTGCAAGTCGCTGGCTTGACCTTTTCAAGGAAGATGAAATGATTCAGTAGTGCCTCCTCTCCACAGTATGCGTACCCAGCATCTCCTTGGCCCATCGCTGTTTCTGTATGTTATTCTCGGGATTTGGGAGGACACAGGCTTTAATGAATCTGCCTTTTGGTCTGCTATTCTAGTGACTGTCATACTGAGCACTACACAACGATCCCAGTGAAGACAAAACACCCCCAAAGCAGTGCATTCCTCAACCACACACCCTGAAGAGCAAAAAGTATTTCATTTTGGCTATCAGGCAAGCAGTACAGGCCACATGCTCTGTCTGTTGAGTCATCACCACTAGATTTTGCAAACTTCTCCAGTCCTACTGTATGTCTCCTCCCAATATTTCTCTTTGTGTCAAATACATCAAATTGTGCCCCATTCATCCTATCAGGAGTTAAAGATACATGAAGGACAAGACAGCAAGAGTGGCCCCAGGCATGAGGTACTGAACAAGACCTTCCCAGCGATGTCCTTGGGAAGTCACATGCCCTACAGGAAGGGATGCTATCGGGGTAACACCAGGTTTGAGTCAGCTTCTGGAGGTTTGGCCCCAGTCACGGCAGCGACCTGACCCGGGAACAGGACATCTACAGGACATCAAAACATTTGCATTTCCTTAAAAGAAACCCCACAGAGTCTTTGCATGTTCCTAGACACTGAATGCTTTTATAGATCCACTTACGACTGAGTTAAATGAATACTTTGAAATTAAAATATTGCTAAGTTAAATCTGCCTGGGATCTCTAAACAATTCCTTAGCAAGTCAATCATTAGGCTAGAGGAGTCTGTTCTTCAGATCCTAAGGATTATGAACGGAGATAGTTGAGATGGCTATGCTGATGAGCTGTGGTTTTTTTCCAGCATTGCTCTGCATTTATTGCCATGGAAAACGGAAAAGGTTTCCTGAACAAAAATCTAAGGATGTTTATTTATTTGAGCTGCAATTTCTTCAGTATCACTCTGTATTTCTTTCCTTGGAAAAATCAGAAGGTTTACTGAACAAACATCTAAGGATGTTTAGCTGGACTGGAACAACATTTTCCTTGTATTGGGTGTACAAAGAATATGAATTGCAGGGTTTACAAAAAGAAACAAAGGGCTCTAAGACACAGAAAATATGTGAACACCTTGCCGCTTTGGCCTGAGATTTCATATGAGTGACATGGTCAAGTAACCAGATCTTGTTTATAAGGTGCAAATTTCAGCTGATAATATATGTGGCTTTGCAGATTTTTTCCCTTTCTAGTTATGTAACTGGAAGAATATTTTGCCTGTGCATTAAGCTAAGTAAAACCAGTTGTGCTAGTCTTTTTCTTCTTCCAGTGGTGTTCCATATAAATTACATGAATGAAGCAAAAACAAATAAAGAACCACTTTTCTTCCACACTAATTAAAGACTAGCTAGCTTGTCAATTTATAAAACTTTTGGATCCCTTGGCTGGAGTTTCATGACACATTTTTATAAATCAAAACCAGATGGCTGCTTTATAAAGGTATTGATGTTTGGCAAAAAAATGTAGGAAATGCCAGCTACAGAAATAAAAGGATTAAGTGATCCACTCGGCAGCAATAAAAGTTCCCATTAACCACAAGCATGCACTCTGAACATGGGGCAGCACCCTTAATTACTCTTTTTTTTTTTCCCAAAATGGCCTTTTTTTTGTTTTGTTTGATCCAAGAACAATGTTTGCCTCCTGAAAGTGGGGGAGGAGAGGGACAGACCGAACTACATTAGAAAAAGCAGATCCAGTAGTTTCTCAGAAGGCTCAGGCCTGCAAGATACAAAGCGCTCTGGCCAAGCACTTGAACGCGTACTTAACTTTTATGTATGCAAGTTGAAAATTAATTACTAGCTAAAGTGCTTTCCTGGATCAAGGCCAACACTTCGCAGGATCGAGGCTACTGCTGCAATCTCCTGCAATTTGGGAGAGCACAGAGCATTGGAAGAATAGTCCAATACACTAATTTACCATAAACTGGGGATCTGGAGCAGGAAAAGCCAGGTAACGTATACCTTTGCTATGACAGAGAGAAGAACAAATTTAACTGACACGAGGAGTCTATGACCACTGAATCCAATTTTTTCCCAAACTACCTTGCCTCACAATGACCTCTCCTGACCCCCTCTTCCACTCAAACTCCCAGCCTCACCTCTACGATCAGTGTGCTCAAGCCGAGAGCAAGGAACAGTTCCTTCCACCGGGAGCATCTCCTCCATATTTCTGCAAGTGCTTTGCAGTTGGGGAAGCATCAGCTTAAACCACCCTGCAGAAGCCTGGCGATGTTGGGCTGTTGGCACTGGAGCAAATTTCATTTGCAACAGAAAGAGTAACATAGGAAGTAGTGCTCTAGAGGACTTCTTAACTTTCAAGGTTTGTTTGATTTTGTAAAGTTAGTCTGCGTTAAGCCAGAAACACAGAACTCAACAAGAGCTCCACAACTGTTCTGAACATCTCCTTGGTTTTACACCATAATCCAAGGGGAGCTTGCAGTGTCTAACTCTGCCTGTCTGAAAGGAAGCCTCTAAGCCTGTTCAACTCCCTGGTTTAAAGCTGATTCAGATAATTTAGATGCACTCCTTTGCCATTCATCTACACTCTGTGGATGACACCAAAGTGGAGAAGCAGGCAATACACTGTGAGGCAGAGCTGCTTTTCAGAGGGGCCAGGTCTGATGTGAACCTCATGAAGTTCAACAGAAGCAATCGCAAGTCCTGCACCAGGAGTGGGATAACCCCACGCACAAGCACAGGTTGGGGGGTGACTGGGGTCCTGGTAGACCACAAGTTGGCCATGGGCCAGAAATGTACCCTATACGGCAAAGAGGGCTAACGGTGTGTCCGGGAAATGATCCTTCCCCTTTATATGACACTTGTGAGACCACATCTGGAGCAAGGTCTGTCCAGCGTTGGGGTCCCCAGTACAAGAAAGGCATGGACTTACTGGAGGAAGCCCAACAGAGGGCCACCAAAAAAGGTCAGGGCTAGAGCACCCACCGCACTGAGGAGAGGCTGGGCGAGCTGTGTCTGTGCAGCACAGAGAAGAGAAGGCTCAGGGGTGACTTCAGTGCTGCTTGCAACTACCTGGTCAGAGGATACAGAGAAACCAGAGCCAAACTCCTCTCAGAGGTGCAGGTGACAGGACAAGAGGCAACAGACGCAAGTAGGAACATGAGAAATTCTGATTAGATATAAGGAGAAATATTTTGCACCACAAGGGTGGTCAAACACTGGAACAGGTTGCATGGAGAGACTGTGATATCTCTGTCCTTGGAGGTGTTCAAGATTCAGCTGGACACAGCCCTGAGCAACCTGATCCAATTAGACTTGCTCAGAGCTTGACCAAATGATCTCCAGAGATCCGTTCCAACCTATGTTATTTTTTTAAGCTACTGTAAATTTGACATTGCCAGAGTTTGTGGGTTTTTTATAAACAGGCCACAATATGTATGTGATATTGACGGGTAACTACAGCACTTCATGCTACGCAGAGTATCCTCACTAGAGACCATCCAGAAAATCAGATGCAGTATTACTGAACATTATCACTCAGTTTGCTTCTTTGAATGGAAGGGAGGAATTTTTCACTCTCTGGAAGATCTTAAATCTCAATACACGTAATGTCTATCTGAAGTATTTCAGCATCTTCAGACAGTTATCCAAGGCTGCACCAGCACATTCACACACGTACACATCCAGAAGCCCGTATCGGAAAGGGCAGACAGTCCTCCTTCCTCTGAATAGATGGGTTTGCTAAACTTGGACTTAATCATGGCAACAAACACACGGGACACTGTATGTGTTACTCTGCATTCAGAAGAGAATCAGTCCTTCGAATAAACTCAAGATTTCAGCACACATTGTTTCCAGTCATTTCACCTTCCCCTTGAAAATGCAGCCGTAATGCTCTCAAAGCACGTAAGAGTTATGAAGCTTTTCTTCATAAGAAATACTGTACTGAATATGGGAGTGCTTTAGATATGGATAGATACAGTATCACAAATATGAAGTTCTCTCCCATTCTTCCCGCAACAGAAAGCCGAGATAAATATTTACTTCAAATGTTCGTAATATTTTATTTCTTGTCTCTTCACAGAATATGCCACAGGCTCTAAATTTGTGAGGTATTCCGAATGATATTTATCTCAGATTTTCAAGCTGTATATCAACAAAACTGAATCTATATAGAGGAATTAAATATTTATAGAATGGGAAACTTCAAAACAAAACACAAGAAACCAGCATCAGGCTGCTCCGTGTCACTGATCACACACCGCGAAAGCAAAGAGATTTCTCACTTTTAGGTAGGCCACCTTTAGGATCTATTTTAACTAAGAAATCCGTTGGCATTGTTTAATTATCTACTCTCCAATATTTATATTAGGCAAGAAAATGATGACATACAACTTTATTTTAGGATATGTAAACAAAGCCAGAGGCTTATTCAGCCACTACCCTACAATGCTTCCGGAGAACATTCATCTTCTGGCACATAGCTGTCTTCATTATGTGCAAACAGAAAATGGAAACATCCTTTTTCATCTAGGACTTCCGCAGAAAAAAACTTAAGAACTCCACCCTGTGGTCCTCAAAACAGATTTTTACTCAAGCTTAAATCACAAGCAATGGATGCTTAGAGAGCTTATTTACAAGGAATAATGAGAGGCAGATTCCCACATGGGAATAGCAAACCCATTCTTCCAAAATCCTGGAGTTCCCTGTTCTCAGCGCTCCAGAGGAGGTGAAATCTAATATCCGCCATCAGATTTCCACGCTATGAGCAGGGGTGGCTATAAGGAACTCAGCAGATTTCAACTGGGAATTCCCCATTCCAGACGGTTTCATTATGTGCCTTAGCACAAGTAGTGCTGTTACTGGACATGCCTTAAGTGTCGCAGATCTGGCTCTTCCTGATTCGCACCCTGCACTGAAGCCTCTGCAAAGAGGACAGAAAACGCTTTTACGGCTTGGCCATTTATCCCCTCTCTGCCATACGTTTAAAAATCAAAATGCTCTTCGTAGTGTCTCATAGCGCAGCTATAATGTAATATCTGCCTGTAGCATTCTGCGGATTTTCATTTATTACCTAGATTATACTAGCATTTAGTGTCTGCAGAACACTGGTTGCCCTTTATACATATATATGAAAGGATAATTTGGAGAGCCAGGTAGAAAACATAAATAAAGACAAAGCTGTAGGAAGGGGGAACTTGAAATCTCTGCCTTGTTCCCGTTTGGTCATCTCACAAGTCACCTCATGCTCCAGCATGACTGATGATCTCTGCTATGTTGATGGATAATCCAGGAAAGGTCCTGGCAAAGCGGTCTGGGCTAGTGTTTCAGGGGAGACATTCACACAGGATCTGCCTGCACAGCATCTGCTTTATGCATGAGTTAATCCCTCCACCGTGAACTCTACCTATTTTTTAGCAGGTTTTTTAAAACTGAACAGGGAGATGAGGACACCCAGTTTCCATTATAATTAATACTACTGGTGCCTCCGGATGCACTACATTATTTTGGAAGCCAAAAGAAAGTCTAGATAATCGGAGCAAATGGGTGCGGGAAAAGGGCAGGTGGAATCTGAGCACTTTGCTTTAACAAGTTTAGTACAAGCATCACACACCTTTAACATCCTGTGATATACGGCACCAAAGAATGATGCAGAGCGCATACAGTGCAACATCAATACACAATATCTTAACTATCACATTAGGAAAAAACATGACATATTGCACACAAAACAAACAGCAGTTCTACGAGATTGTCCCACATGTCTCCTTTGCGCTTTGCCAGTGCAACAAATCCAGTTTCTACCATCTGCTAAGTCATAAGAGCCCATCAACTGGCCAGATTTAAGTGTTATTGGCATGGGATATCCTGGTGCTGCTTCTGGCTTACATCCTTTTGTATTCATATTTTATATTAAAAAAAAAATCACAGAGAATAATAACTAAGGCAAACATGATGGATTAAAAAGACAGTATGTATTTTTAAATAGCATTGCCACCTAAGATTCATTTCAAACAACCAAATTTGATGAATAATACAAAGACCTTACATTTCTCTTGTAGTAAGACTGTCCTTACCATTTTCCTTTCTTGTGAGTATTTCCAGTAAAGCACACATCTACTTTCCATTTAAGAATTACTCAGCTGCCATATTCTAACCCCAAGCCATCAGGTTTACTTGCAATATTATTTTGATAACTTCTCCACTACCAAATGCACCAGGCTGAACTTCAGCAATACACTTAACATCTGTCATATAAACTCACACTCAAAGTAACACTTCAGAACCACAGAGATCAAGTATGTTTTGATGAGACAGAGCCACTTTAAAACCAGCCCAACACTAAATCCTGATCTGCCCTAAAAGATTCACCAGAGCCCTATCACCAGCAAAACAGGTGCTGTTCATATCAGCAGAAATGTTCTTTTACTGCTGTAGCGTATGCAGATCTATCAGCAAATAACACACTACCCTGACAAAAACAAGGGGTTTTTTTGCTGGTGCAAAATAGTAATGCAGGAATAGATTATAGGATATAATTATAGGAAATAATGCCATTCCTTCACCAGTTGGCAGAAAAAAACCCTACTTTGGTGACATGTGCAGAGAGAATGTGAATTTCTTTGGCGCCAGTTCTGCATTCAACTTACTTGAGCAGGTTGCCGAGATTGAAGAGAGCTCGATTGTGCTGAGGGTTTAACTGAAGGGCCCGTCTATAGTAGTCCTTTGCCTCCACCACGTCTTTGGTCAACGTCCCCAAGTTGTTGAGAGCACTTGCGTGACGAGGGTACAGTCTAGGAAAAAACAAGTATCAAGTTAAAGACATTCATTAATCGACAAATCAAGATGAGGTCACTAACGCTGCCACCACTGCTGTTTGGCACTCAGCAAATTGAAGGTCAGCTAGGAGATACTGTTTTTTCTTCCTTTGCTGCAGGTCCTGATGGGATCCTGAGGAACCATTTCAACTCCCAAAGAGATTGCAAATCAGATCTTCTTCTACAGTTCCTGTATGCCTCCAGGGCAAAAGGGAACACTGAATAGCTTTGAAGGCCTATTTTACCCTCCATGCAAAAGGCAAAGTGACTAAAGCAGCTTGAACATCTTTATTCAAAATGTTTTTCAAACAAGCAAGAACTGCTTTGTCAAAAATATGTTTCCAAGGGAAATATGTTTTGACATATACAGAAACCAACACAATGCTGTTTAAATTGATCTGTTTTCTGTTTTTTTCAAATCAGTTTTCCACAATAAAAGTGGTAATAAAGTGCACAAGGAAACTTGAAATCAGCTGTTGAACAATGTTTCCAGGACCAAGCAAAATGACAAACAACCCCCTGGAAACAGACTGCTTAACAGTACGAATTCTCTAAGCTTATAGAAATATTTTTTTTACCACTTGGTTCGGTTCTCCTTTTAACTGATCTACTCATTTTTACATCTACCTGTTTCAGTTATAACACTCATATTGGGCCCAGTGCATCTCTGTTAAACTTTTCCACCAATTAAGCAGCATGTTGTGGTCCATTCAGCTTCTTAAATTCTCAAAGTTGTGCTCCTACACGAGTATTTCGGTCTGTAGGTCTTTCCCCAGAAAACTCCAGGGGTAAGAGTGATTCAGGGCAAGATTTAGCATCCAGGACCCTTTGTGTCATTGAGGAGTGAAAACTGAGCTTCATTATGATAAAGAAACAAATCTAGGACAGTAGCCCACAGAGGTACGAGGCAAGCTGCAAGACCAGCTGGGTGAGAAGGTCTGATGCTCTGATACGTAGCGGTGCACGTGTGCTTGCCCATTCCTCCCGGTGACAGGGAGGAAGGAGGTTAAGATGGTTAGGGCTTTGGTTTGAGAAGATCTAGTTGAAAATCCTGCTGCCACTACAGATTTTCCATTTTGGACCAGGACAAGTCATCTGATATTTCTTTGCCTTAGGTCCCTATTCATGGGAAAGTGATGTGGATAATGACATTAAAAGTAGTTGGCTATGATAGCCCAGGATACACCATGAGCAGGGGCATTTGAAGGAAGAAGAAGGGATTCAGACTCTATAGAACAGCCTGACGCTAAAGTTTGCAACTGTTTTTAATCTAAGACTTTCCATGGTGTTGATTTTTTGCCTAGAGTTTTTCATTATGTCAGTTCAGCCCTGGGATTTTCTGTGCTTAAGTACCATGAATAATTTAGCATTTTATACACTGCTGCAACATTTGTATCACTCACATTTTCGCTCCGCTGCACATAAGTGATTCTGGCAGGGTCTTACTTGGAGGTGATGCTGGGAACGCATGAGGGAACTCCAGGAGAAGTGGACATGAGCCAGTAACAAACCCAGGATGCTTCCTACAACTAAATAAGAGACAAGCCCCAAAATCCTTTTCCCACCCAACACCAAGCCTAGCAGACGATTGCAAAGCCACATATTCAAGGAGAGAGAGTTCGAGGATGCACCGACATACGTTTTTTAAAACTTCGCCTATTATACCGACAAAAGATAAATGTAGCTACCACCACTCATAGTAACTGATGACTGTGGACCCTTGTCAACATCCCTTGCATACAGACAAGCATCTTATCTCTCAGAGGTAACCACTTCTCCTGCTGCAAGTTCTCGGGTGCAGTTTACGTGTCTCAGATGTCTGCGTTGCCCAGTGTACATTCACCCACGCTACCCGCACTCCCTGCTCAACGGATTTTTGAAGACTTCTCTAACTGACCTTGTCACAGAGAACCAAAGAGTACAAAATCCAAGGCTAGACTGCAAGTTGGCACGGAAATGCATCACTTTGCATCAGTGAAGCTACCCAGTGAGCCTACACGTTTTGGGATGTGAGAGACCGCCTGCGCTTGGAGAAGCACCAGCAAAGGACAAGACGGTGATGGTGGTATAGTGCTGAGTCTTGACCTTGACCCTAAAATCCACTGGTCATCAATGCTAAGCCTTCCCCGCTCAAGTAGGCTGGGAGAAATGCTTTCACTGCACTAGCAAGGGAGCAATGGAAAGGACCAAGCATGCTCGCTCTCCAGCAACTTGGGATGCAGCTCCATGCGATACCTTGACCAGGACCTTGAGTGAACATTGTGTCTACCTTAGGGCAAATGACCAAGTGCTCAGCCTTGTTTCTCATTTCTTCCACAGGATTTTGACATTGTTTTGGACCAAAAATGTTTGGGAGTTATATTTTTGAGGCCTTTTTCCCAGTTGGCTGTGATAAAAGCTGTGCACTACTTGTGTCAGTACTCACACATAAAACCAGCTCTAATATCTAACACGAAGTCACTTGAGTTATGAGCAGGCAACAGTATTTCAGACAATTCTCGGTGAAGTCAGAAACAGATGAACATTTTACAGCCCTAAACCTGATGGTTTTGCTCTCAAACTTTCGGAAATTAATTCTGTTCTTGGCCTTTAGTGCTCCCACGACATTTTAGGCCCAGGAGATTTGCTTGCACCAATTTGGAGAGGAATGAAAACTCAAGATTAAAAAAGAGAACTTATTTCACCTTTAAATTGTACAGTTCTGACCAGCAGCTCCATAAATACACTTCTGAGCTCAGCACTAAAACCTCTCAACAGCAAATCACAGGACGCAAGCACGTCTCCCATGTAACCTGGGCTCTACTTCTTGTGTTTTACATTTATTCATTACATCTCATTGCTCTTTCCAGCAAACGTAAGTGAAAAAACAGACCCTCCGCTAGCAGAAATTGTCATCTTAAACCTGCTTAGCGTCTGGCCCGAAGAACTTGTGACATTTGCAATTTTACATATCTGAACAAACGTTAAGAGAAAATTCTGAGCACAGTGACGCAGTGCTGTTGGGCTTTGTCATTAGGGTTCAGTTCTTTATCCTTTTATTTGGAGTATTACTTCATTATGGTGGTACAGTAAGATGCCACTCAACTCAGTTCAGCCCAGAGCATAACCAAGACCAAAGAGAGAATCACCTCTAATAAAGTAACCAGAGCCAGAGCCTGAGCCCATGACCATCCATGCTGTTATAACGTTAACATTATCCCCAACCATTTTACACCATCCTTACATAGTTCTCAGGAGTGGTCCAGGGATGAGCCCAGACCAGGGTCTGGTCCCAAAAGCCAGCCTGGGCTTGGCCACTGTCTCTCAGAGGATACAAACACTTACTGAATACTTGCAGGTCAATTCATGCCAGTTGGCCTCAGGGCTAGAGAACAGAGACCAGATCATTTTTTATTTATTAATACTGATGTTGACTAAACGACTAATGACCTTATTCAAACTACCCTCTGTTCATGCACACTCACTGCTGTTAACAACAGCTTCATGGGGATATAAACGGAGTAGAACAAAGCCTTGTGGCTGGATTTACAGAACAGCATAAAACTAGACCACAGGTGACTAATTAAGGTGACATTTACTCAAGAACTCTCAAAATGTTTCTGCAAAACTTGCAGATATACCATTTGCAATGGCGTATCTTTCTGCTGTATGTGATCTACTGTTTTAATGACTGGAAGCATGTGTACTTTTTTTTCCCCCGTTTTTATGTTATTGGGACGTTTATGCTGTTTTTCAAGCCATTTGGAATTACTCCCAATGATTCCCAACGTCTACTTTGCTTATTTTGACAATAAGCTCTGAGATCCAAAATTGTGTCTTCCCTGCATGTATTTATTTCTTAGAGGGTTCAGAAACATATCACCAGGACAAGGAGGTCTCCAGTTAACCTGGAGTCTCTTCATGCCACAACAATGGTAATACGCGGAACCCGGACCTTGTTTTACAAATAGCCAGGACACTCTTGAGACGCAAAGAATCAGTTGTTGGAACATATATATTTTGTTTTCCAACTTCTCTTAAGAAACAAAGCTTTCTGTCTGGACACACACGAAGCTGTATTTTCCTTGCCACAACCATTGATAATGGTAACAGTCTGCAGGCAATATCCTTCTTACTATGCATCTGATTAGGTAGAAATTCCTCTAGGCTTCACCTAATCAAATGCAAGTACTGCATTATTTATGAAAGAAAGCTGAATCTCATTAAACTTATTCTACAAGAAGCAGTGCATGTAAAAAAAAATCAATTTCTCCTTTCTTTTAGAAATCAGAATAATTTTCTTTAAAAACCTACGTTCACAGGTAATTATAATAGAAGTCTTGAAACAGCAAAATTACTTTAAAAAAAAAGAAACCAACCCATGAAAGTATATTTGAAATCAGACTGGGATTTCATTTCTAAAGAGAAGATAAGTGGAATGTTTCCTTTCCCTTCAACTATTACAGGAATACACTGCACAAGAACTCCTGTTAGTAACTATCCCCTTAATAATATATTCTTGTGCAGTCAAGAGATTTCCAGTTTCACAAGACGATACCAGGCATAAAACATATACAGTCATCAAAAAGCTGATGACCATTTATTTTGCTTTTTAATTTACTGCTGTTATTACCTTAAACACTAGATGTTTTTTTAAAAAAAGGAAGGGTTTTGTTTCGCAACATATCTGTACTACAAGACAATTTCCAGAAAGAAAAGAGAAAGGGAGGGAATTTGTTGTCATGGCTACAACCTATAATCTACCAAGAATTTTAATTCTTTTCAATCAGATCGAGAGAGACCACTTAAACTTCAAGCTCTGCTCAAAGTCCTGCCTTTAAACAGCCCTTGGTCTGGTGCCAGAAGTATTCAGGGGGCAAAAGGCATTAGCGTGACAACTCCCCACTCACTCTTAAGAGCATTATGTGGGTTTTGCGAAGCCATCGCTGTGCGGGGGCAGAGAGCAGCAGGGGATGGGGCCAGACTAACATGCGATTAGCCTGGGAAACCTACCGCGAACAGCATGGAAAAGGCGACAACGGCAGCTTTTGGGGGCAGCCCTCTGCAGCCACGGCATGATAAAAGAGGTTTTTGAAAGCAGTCCAGAGCCACCTCTCAGAGCTGGGACAGCCCTGAGGTGTCACGCACTGGGGTGATTCTCCCTGAAGTCCCAGCCCAGTGCCCAGCCCCTCACCACCCTCCAAGCATCCGTGATAAGCCTGTCAAAAGCATGTTCCCAGTGACTTAAAACATGAGTCCTTAAAGGCATTACAAAAGCTGTAAGAAACACTGGCCATGATTAGCCTAACGGCCATACCATCACTGCAGCAGCAGAAAGAAAAAACCTGCCTGCATCATCTTGCACAATATTCAAAGGGGCTCCGAGGGTATTCATTTCTGCTACAAAGAAAAATCAGCAACTGATCCAGCTGGGGAGATCTAGCATGCCTGGTTTTTTATTTTGTTAATGCATCTTTTGATTAAAGAATGCGTTTAAACTTAGCACTCACAGGGAACACTCCACCTTTGAAGCAGCTGTGATTAATTACCACTGCCGCAACGCCATGAGAAAACAGGCTGTGTTACCTCTCTCGCAGTAGGAGGAGAAGAGGGGCTGAAGTGTCCCGGGACAGACCTCCTCTCACCAGTCCTCCGTACTGCAGGATGCCTCCCTGCTATCCGCCCTCAGCTCTCCCGGTGCCTGCGCAACCCTACCGCAACGCTCAGCATCCGCGAGGCTCACTTCAGCCAGATTAAGCACACGGAGTCAGGTCTTAATTACCCAAGCCCAATTACTTGCTGGCAGCATGGCATGTTTTACCCCATTCCAACACATACCATAATATTTTATTGGCATCATTTTGCCAACAAAAGTAAGAATGTTACGTGAATGATCCTGCATCTGTGCCAATTTTTTATACTGCCCATTTTATATTTACTCTGGTAGACTATTTCAAGCCAATTTTCCCATTTTAATATTACATCACACTCATTTTCATGTATTTACGTAAGTTCTCCATAAAGCTCTATGTCAGGTTGAATCAAAACTTGACCTTATGTAATTTAGAGACCAGTCATCCTACAGGGAACAATTCTGTGCCGGCAACAACTTAGGCCACGGCCTCACAATAGCGTGGTACCTTGTTCCAAGAGCTGCTCTACATGACGTGTAGATGTGTAGGTCATGGAGCCAGATCCTATGTCTTTCCCAAAAAGACCTTCAATTTGCAGCATCTGAATTCTTTTTATAGAAGGAGAGATGATCCTGCAGTATTAAGCAGCAGCTGGTTTCTGTTCAAGAGTTTTAGTAGTTGCATCAATATTTCCTCAAAGGTAACACCCTTCAGCTTGGCAGGAGGTTTGTGGCAGGCTGGGATTTTTTACTTTTTAAAAAAAAATGGAAATCCTGTTGAGAGTCAAGCAAGCAAGAGATCTAACGCTTCTGGGTTCCTTTGAAAGCCTCAGGCATAATCTTCTTCGGTGAAAGCATGACAAAGCAGCCAGACTCCTGGCTGTACGCAGCACGGCCCAGCATTGGGTATTACATCATGCCCATTTCCACGTACTCAGCTATGAGGTGGTCTGGCTTGGGGCCTGACACAACGCTAGGAATAAGACGGGGAGCTACCCCACCCCAGCACGGTGCCGGCGGCTCTCCGAGCATCGCTGAGCAGCTCTGCTGGTCCCGTTAGGGTCCTCACTGGCAGGAGGTCCTACTCAAAAAGTCAGCAGGGAGGGTGCCTACGACGATTTCAGACACCCACCCAAGGTGGCCTTCCTTTGCTGCTGCTGAAGGGCAGGGGGAGTCCCCACAGATGTCTTGGGTACCCCAGCACACCTCAAATGTCTTCTACCTTCTGGTGGGCAGAAGTCACCCCCATTTTGGCACTGAGCACCTACAACGTGGACCCTGAGAGACGGTGCTCATCTCTGCCATGTTTCCTATACGGCCTGGGACAAGTTGTCTCTCAGGGTTTCCACGCTGCGTCACCAAAGTGACAACAATAAAAACTTCCCTGTACTATCGCCTCTCTGCTCACAGCACAAACCCTCTGTGGTGATGACAGCACAAACCCTCTGAGGTGATGACAACCTCCAGCTAAGGTCAGCGGCCGGCACAGCAGGATCTTGATCTCAGCTGGGACTTCCAGAGGCCAAACCGGTATAAACAGTAAGTGCTGAATCGCAGCCAGGCATCGGTGGAAGGAAGAAAGGTCCTGGCTGTATGGCTTCTCCCCGCCGTGCTGCAGCCCAGCCGGCAGGAACAGCAGCCCGTGGGTGCCCTGCCACCTGCAAGCCCTTTTACCAGGGTGAGCATCCAAGGCTGATGGGCAGAGCACAGGGGACAGCAGCCGTGCTGTACCCTAATATCGAGGGAAACCTATCCACAACAGAAACGTGAAAAAAAAAAATGAAGCCGGAGAGATTTAATCTGTAAATTGACAAAAGCTCCATTAATTCCTTNATGCTGCAGCCCAGCCAGCAGGAACAGCAGCCCGTGGGTGCCCTGCCACCGGCAAACCCTTTTACCAGGGTGAGCATCCAAGGCTGATGGGCAGAGCACAGGGGACAGCAGCCGTGCTGTACCCTAATATCGAGGGAAACCTATCCACAACAGAAACGTGAAAAAAAAAATGAAGCCGGAGAGATTTAATCTGTAAATTGACAAAAGCTCCATTAATTCCTTGAGCTTGGCATCCATTAAGACCAAAAAAAAAAAATCATATCCAGAAGCACGCCATTTAAAAAACAAACTTGTACCACATTAAACAATACCAGAATTTATGGATTTTAATTACATTTTCAAACTTACGCAGGGATAGAAACTTAGAGTTGAGGAGAAAAAAGGGTTTCAAATCAAACAATGTCACAGCTAAAAAAAAATAAATAGAACCTTTCCTGCTNGTGCTGCAGCCCAGCCGGCAGGAACAGCAGCCCGTGGGTGCCCTGCCACCTGCAAGCCCTTTTACCAGGGTGAGCATCCAAGGCTGATGGGCAGAGCACAGGGGACAGCAGCCGTGCTGTACCCTAATATCGAGGGAAACCTATCCACAACAGAAACGTGAAAAAAAAAATGAAGCCGGAGAGATTTAATCTGTAAATTGACAAAAGCTCCATTAATTCCTTGAGCTTGGCATCCATTAAGACCAAAAAAAAAAAATCATATCCAGAAGCACGCCATTTAAAAAACAAACTTGTACCACATTAAACAATACCAGAATTTATGGATTTTAATTACATTTTCAAACTTACGCAGGGATAGAAACTTAGAGTTGAGGAGAAAAAACGGTTTCAAATCAAACAATGCCACAGCTAAAAAAAAATAAATAGAACCTTTCCTGCTAAACTCACGTGTTCCCTGCAATGCCGAGGTAACATGAGGTTAACAAACTGGGCTGTCTGCTTATGATCTTACATAAAGAATTTATGCAGGATCCAGGTAAGTCCAGAAACCACTCAAGCCCAACAAAGGACTAATAATTCACGACACGCCCGACTTACAGCACAAACAGTGCAGGCGCCNTAAACTCATGTGTTCCCTGCAATGCCGAGGTAACATGAGGTTAACAAACTGGGCTGTCTGCTTATGATCTTACATAAAGAATTTATGCAGGATCCAGGTAAGTCCAGAAACCACTCAAGCCCAACAAAGGACTAATAATTCACGACACGCCTGACTTACAGCACAAACAGTGCAGGCGCCTCCGTAGAGCCCACAGAAACTAGAGGGACGCCACAGCAAACAGGAGACCATCAGGTGAGTTCTTTAACCAAACCGTTACACGAGGGGGTGACATAACAACGTATCTCTAGTCTAAGCAGATGGGTGGAATCATGCCTGTCTTCTCCCAGGGTTCGCAGGTGCCAGAGGAAGCTGTACAGCGCCGTACTGCCACCCGTGATCATGACTGTCTCCGAGATGCCTGAGGGTTGCCTCAGCCTTCGGCGTAAATCAGAGCAGCCCTGTTCCAGCACCACCCAAATTGCTCGAAGGGACCATTCAAACGTCTGGGTATAGGCAGAGCACCGCAACTTCTCCTGCCAAGCCTTCACGGAAGGTCTCAAGATTATCCTTGACAGACATGCACTGAGAACCAATTTTTCTGCTGCCCCTTGGTAAGGATCATAGAATCATAGAATCATAGAATGGTAGGGGTTGGAAGGGACCTCTAGAGATCATCTAGTCCAACCCCCCTGCTAAAGCAGGTTAGCCTAGAGCAGGTTGCACAGGAATGCATCCAGGCGGGTTTTGAATCTCTCCAGAGAAGGAGACTCCACAACCTCCCTGGGCAGCCTGTTCCAGTGCTCTGTTACCCTCACAGTAAAGAAGTTCCTCCTCATGTTCAGATGGAACAGCGAAGGCAAGTCTCTGATGACATACCACAACAGTAATCAGCACTACCTGGTCATTCTTTGAGAAAGAATGGTCACACAAAGATTTCATAAAGACAAGGATGGCAAGCTAAGGGAAAAGAAATGACTGCGGCAACAACGAATAATTAACCCTTGGATTTGAAGTTCTCATTAGCCAAAAGTGAAAAGCAGACTGGAACATCTTCAAAATACAACCATAAGTTTCTCTCTGCATAGTCCACGTAAAAAAACGAAATAGACATCTCGTCCCAGTAAGACAACAGCTGTGCAGCTTCCTTAGGGAAGCATTTTCCATTCCCCAGATTTTTAGCATCAGTCCCTGACATGTACGTAGTCAGAGCAATGACGCAGTGGCTGAGGAAACTACAGAGCAGTCATTTTCATAGCTACGGCGGCTCTTCTCCAAGAAGACACGTTGGAAAAGCGAGCAAGTCCCTGAAGGACAGTGGAGAAGGACCTGCATCTGTGACAGACAGTACGGTCTAGGAAGGCACTCTGCCTGTAAATACCTGTGTGCAGGGGTGAGTTATAGATAAATCTGCGCATCCCAGCAGGGACAACCAGTTTCCATCACTGTCAATGCAGTTACACTGCACACATACTACCTCTGCATCAGGGCTAATGCTTGCACTTAGATCAGTTTAGTTTTGAGTAAATAAAAGCCTGTGCCTTGATTGATTGGTATTTGATCAACAAAAAGCAGAAAAACTGGGCAGAGGTGGGGTACACCCCAAAACAGACAGGGATTAGGGCTTTATAGAGAACAGGTGCAAAAATAAATTACACTGGCTGAAGTAATTTGGCCATCATCCCACACACCATGTTGTAAGGCCATTAAGTCTCTGATTCAAATTATCAGGCAGCCTTTTCAGCCATCAATTACTACCAAATCACTCAACAATTCTGTCTATCTTCAGGACAGCCACCACACACATACACGAGAGCACCAACTACCCCAAAAGCCTATTGTCAAAGAGTGATTCAGAAGAACGCCACACAAAGACGTTTCCGACAGCTTGGATGCGATCTGCCTCGAGCGTGTAACATCCACTAACACAGGGTATTCACGTGAAGTCTCTATGAAGATGTTTCATGAAATGCCTAACCAGAGGGCTTGCTCCAAGGGCCTGACCTAAGTAACATCGTCAGAAGGGCACTCACGATTTCGGGAGCAAATGCAGCCTTGGCAGTCACAGCAAAGCAGCGCTGCACATTTTTGACTCACTGTAAAAACAGGCTAACAAATGGTGCTGGTATTTTAATTCTTTCCAGAAATAAATCACAGATGGTATCCAAGGCCACCTGCAGTCCATGCTGAGAGGCATTTTCAAGGCGCACACACAGACACACACGCACATAAAGGGCTGTATGAATACAATTTTTTTACTGCATGGAGAGTGCAATTTAACAGAATTTAAACAACCCTGGATACTGTTGATTTAAGACATATAAAAACCCAGTG
Organism: Steatornis caripensis; assembly: GCA_013398225.1. Lineage (NCBI taxonomy): Eukaryota > Metazoa > Chordata > Aves > Caprimulgiformes > Steatornithidae > Steatornis > Steatornis caripensis. Next base: position 424,831 of record VZSC01004252.1, read on the forward strand.
GGTAGGTGTGTGGGAAAGCTTAGCAAGAAACCTGAGTCTCCCTCACAGCATTAGGGCTTTATTTCTAAAGTGGAACGAGGAGAAAGAGCAGCCTCACTTGCTCCTTTTCTACCCATTTCAGTGATGTTACGCACCAGTTTTATTTCCTCAGTGAGGGATACGGATATGGAACCCACACTGCTTCCTCCTCCTCCCTCCCCCACCCAGCAGGTGTCCGAGTACCAAGTTACACAACCATGATCTCATGACACTTCTTGATGCCACAAACCAGTATTCCCAGCTGCCATTCTGTGAGCAATGTCCTGATCCATACTATTTGCAAACTCTCCAAGGGCCAGACCACAAACGTTGCAGCACCAAGTGTTTTCATACTGGTTCATCTGCCTCCTGGCCCACTCTCTCCTCTCTCTCAAGGCTGAGTATCAGAGCAGCTCCCTGAGCCACAAAGCAAGCCAGCCCTGCTTGCTGCCCAGAGGATCCCTTCTCTGGAGGATGCCGCAAGGGAGAAGTGTGGTTTCTGCATGGCAGGCCAGTCCCCTTCCCGCTCCGTTTGGTCAGCAGCATTTGGCAGGGGAAGTCCAAGGGGAGCTTGTGGCTACAAACCTGTTGACAGACACATACACAGGCACACCGCAAACGCAATGCGCACTCTCATGTACACACACTGGTCCATTTATGTGCATAAACTCACAGTATTACGCATGTGGTGGATACCTCCCGCAGGACTCGGTGCTATTGGATATTCCACTGATGGTAAGAGTTCACACACTTGCCCATACCTCCCGTAGGATACAGCAGCACGCCAGAGCGCAGCTCCGGGTCGCCCCCAGGGTGCCTGATGCTTGCAGGGCTGGCCTGAGTCTCTCTCTCCTGGCCTTACTGTCCATATTTCTTTCTTTCTAGCATTTTTTCTTTTTCAGTTCTCCAATCCCAGTTCATTTCTGTGACTTTCATCTGGTAAAAATCAGTTATGAAGAAATAGTTCTGTTTCAATTTGATCGTTTTGTATCATTTGACGGTCACAGTGTCTGCCTTACACAACAATAACTCTCCCCTACTATTAACTTAAACACAATACTCTACTGACATTTTTAAATTAAGGGCAAGTGTGTATGTTTTTTATGTCCAAAAGTGCAAACACAAAATTTTAGATGCTGACCTTTTGCCAGACACAGAAATGTAACTTGAATAGCACAGAATCATTATTAGCACATTTATTCACCCAACTCCTTCAGCCCCACCTGCTGTTGCTCACATCGATCTGCCATCCATGGGAATCACGGCCCTGACAACAAACACGGAGACAGGGTAAGACAGAGCTGCTTTGGGAATTAAAATGTTGGATGAGTGCAACTGTAGCAGGGAAGGTGAATTTTTTTCTCCCCTTCCATCATTAAAAGGGTTATTAAAGATGTAAAAAATATTCACCAAATGGGTTTTAAGGCTCTGCTGTTTTTCTCTCTCTGCGTGTCAGCACATGTGTGTTCCTGAGGAGGAACAAAGTCTCAAGAGGAACCGTCTCAACAGCAACGTCCAGCAAACAAAGCTGGGGAGAAGCAGGACAAAAGCTTGGTGACTATCAACAACCGCAAAAATGTCTTCAGTAGCACATCAGAGTTGTCCTTCGTATTTGCGTGAGGTTGCACGACCTCATATTCTCACTCACAAACATGAGACTGGTGGGACAAGTTTTATTTCGGATAAGACCAGCACTGTTTGTTCTCCAGCTGTAGGAGGTCTCCAAAATTCCTAGCAACAGCTGCAAATCTGCCGCAGAAGCAGCAGCAAGAAGTAAAGGCCAGCTTTCAGAGTAGCCGTGGTCAACTCGCATCCCAGACGGAGTATTTCTGGCCTTTACTTTTTGCAGGAAAAAAACCAAACAAGTAGCTCGTGGGGTCACTATCATACGTCAGGCAAACGAGGGAAGCAGTCTAATCCAGCAGTGTGTTTTTCTTGTTTTACTGAAGGTAAGCTGAAAGGTTTATAACCCACTGCTACAACTGCAGAAAGCTAACTGTTCATCAGGTCTGCTTTGTGGCTAAAATTTATCTTGCATCTCTGAACGGCTCTGCTTCCATTCCCCTTTTAGGAACACGATGTACAGGAGGAGCTTTTGCTACATACATAGAACCTCTTTTCGTTCTCCTCCTCTCCAATTCAAATGTTGTTCTCCATTTTTGCATTTCATTTCAGTTTTCATTTCCCCCCGATCTTGGACAGCATGATTAGATTGCACTAATTACCTAAACCTAGGTCAGGGTGTTGTATCACTGGTCCCTGGACTGGGGTGAGGAATGAGTTTTTTGACCGTCCACCCACAACGGCATCAACAGGTGGCTGACAGGATCAATTGCCAAGTTTGCCTTGGAAACCTGCCCTGCAGTTTTGCTGTCAAAAGAAAACACATTCTTCTCCTCCACCGTTTATGTACCCTGAAGTTACCTGAGATACAACAACATGTCCAAGCAGAGGATCCTGCCTGCCTTTGAGAGCAGGAACGGGAGCAAGTGATCGAAGCACCAGGGATCAACTTTCCTGGGATTTAGTCTCAATTGCTATCATTTCACTATGTAACCTGTGTGTACTTCGACATCCTTTCCCACAGCTATAGCTACAACATCACCTGCCTACTTCACAGGAGCAATGGGTTGCTTTGCTAAATAGCTACATGGCAACCGGCACTTCTGGCAGAGAAGCAGCGTGTGGAAACGTATCGTTACGTTGGTGGAATGGTAATTGCGAGCGGTTCTAGCAGCCGAGTGTGGATTGACAGGATCACTTTTGTTTTGCAAACAGTTAAAACTCATTCACCGGAGACCAGGCAGTCCTACATTGTAATTTGGCACAAGCTTTAGAAGTGAGTTGGAATGATGGATGAGCCATCACCCATGTGCCTCAGATGGAGCCAGTATGAGGCGGTGCTGCTCTCCCTTTCCTACCTCCCAGGAGCTGCAGGGTTGCAGCTGCAGCAGTCTGTGTCCTTATTGACTCCATTTCCTTATTAATTCCCTATTGATCTGCTCACTGCGCACTATGCAGGTATGATATTTTGAACTCCCGTACTTCTGACAGCGCTGCCGCCAGATTGCAAAGCGTCTTGAGTAGCTCATGTTTTCTATAATCCAGGCAGTGTGGGTCCACCTGGACTCATACGGAGAGCAGCCACCCAGTGAGGGGCTTGTTTTGTTAGCACCTGAGCTGCTGGTCTGCCTCCTCCACGATGAGGAAATTCACAGAGCGCTGCTTCAGCTTCCCAGATGTTCTTCCATTTTCAGGTTGGGCCAGTGGCCAAAAATACCCTGAACCATCAAAATCTGGTCAGTATATTACAGCTACTACTTCCTTCTCTCTAATTGTAGAGTAATTGGTCTACAATCAGAGCAGCGATTGCACAGTTGGAGTCTATGAGGACACATAAATATCTTGGATGCGAAATCTTTTCTAGCGTCTTCCACTATACGCACCGTCATATTGCCTGTCCCACATCCATCACTTTCTCCACTGCTTCAACACAGCCATCATGCACAGGCACCTAGTGGAGGCTGCAAGGCCTACACACAAGCCCAGGCATTTCAGAATGGGCATATCTGAGGGGAAAACAGGGAACGTAATTCTCAGCAGGAGAACAGGCTACGCTTTTTACTTATACCATTTTAGTGCTTATTACACAGGCTCCGCATAATTTCCCTGTGACGAGTGGGAAGAAGGGGTAAAACTAAGGAAAGCGTAAGCGCAGAGAGACGAGGTGGTAGAACCCAGGGATGCAGCTTTCCAGTGAAAATGGAGCCAGCAGGAGACTCCCAACTCCCGGTCTGCACTGCTGGGCCAGATAGCGAACATGCAAGGTGGGGACAGGGGCTCACTCTTCAGAAGTGCCCACTAATCCTGAAATCACCGAAGCAAGCAGAGCACCAGCACTGGTGCCAATGAGATACCGAGCACTAAAGAAAAGCATGGTTGGTTCCGTGTGGCTCCAAGCCCTGACAAGGCTTCAGATGCTCTATAAACAATACCATCAGCACAAATCGTACTATCTAATAAAGTTGAGGAAATGTTTGCAATCAGTTCTCAAAACAGACTCTTTCATAATTGAAATACTGCAGAGCTGAAGACAGCATTATAATTATAATAAATGGGCGCTGCTGAGTTAGAGAAGAGCAAAATCTTTTGTCAGCAAATCCCATTTACACAAGCAGAGGCAATGTTGGTAGGAGCAGTTATGTTACTCTGTGCTCTAGCACGTTCACTAGAGGGCTGGGATAATTTTTCTTAGGCCCTCTTCTTTTTAACTTGCAATGTGCTTTCCTAGTAGCTTGGAGAAAGTTCAGAGGCTAGCTACAGGAACAACTGGAGGACTACAAAAACATAACACTGAAAACAGCAGCAGCTACACCAGTGGGTTGTATCAAGCAGCAGGTTAAGGGAGGAGTTGATCACTCTATGGAAAACAGACTTTTGGTAACAGAATCTTCAGCATTCAAAAGGGTAAACAAGTGCAATGACTGGAAGCTGACGTTAAACAAATCAGACTAAAAATAAAGGAGGACATTTTCAACAGCCAAGGTAATTAACCTTCAGTACAATTTATTGATGGTTGTGCTGGATTTTCCATTCCTGGAAACATTAAAAAAAAAGGATGGAGGTTTTTCTAAATGACTTCCTAAATGCCCAGCACGGTAAAACAGAACAGGATGCTGCTCAAAAAAGCTAATCATCACCTTCACCCAGGTTCAGGTCCTCCTTGGTGACAATGAACTCCTGTCCTCCCAGCTTAACCTGGGTGGGTTATGGGCCCTTAGAGAGCCATTGGTATAACCCTATCAGCTGGCCAGAAGATAAAACACAGATGTAATTTCTGGATTTTCCCACCACACCACATGTCAGGAAAGAACATTTGTTGCACCTCCTAATGCGCCCTAAGGAGCTGAGCTCTGCCCTTGCTGTCCGTAAGAGCCACTCCTCATCTTGTCTGTCCTCCCCATGTATGTTTGTAATCCCAAAGACATTATCTGCACCCTCCATACTTGCTTTCCCTTGCCACCCTCACCCCCACCCTTTTCCCTGCACTCATTCCCCTGAGGGGCTTCTCCCTTCTTCCAAGCCCCCAGGACCAGAGGGGAGAGGTTTTGGGAAGCAGGGTGACCTGCCTGCTGCACCGAGCACTGCCCAGGCAGTGGGGAACAGCTGAGGCCCTGGTTGAGCTGCACTAACAGCGCCGGAAGGAGCAGCGAGCGGAGGGGTGCTGCTTGCAGGGAGGGACCCCGTCTACATGTGGTCAGGAGGGTCCTTCAGAGGTATCACAGGAGATGTCCCATATTACAGCCCAATCCCAGGCTCAGATTTACCATGCGTCTGTGGGCAAGGCAGTTCACCTTCCCGCTTCAGTTTCCCCCTGTACAGAATCACAGTACTATTTACCCTGTTACTGCACAGGAGCATTTTCAGGATCAATTAGTTTAGTGTTCATGCAAACCTCTGTGGACAGAAGCCTCGATAGAAGTAGTAAGTACTGTTATTATCACTGCACTTCAGATGGCTACAGCACTGGCATTTTCCAGGCATGCACCATTAACAATTTACTAAGATAAATGGCCCAGGAACCTGAAAATGCATTTATGACAACTACCTCCTGCTTACCAGCATACATTCAGCAAAGTAAATTACACCTCATTGCTCAACGTGTAGCTATGGTAACATTTCTATCTCACATATTGACGTGTGCAAGCACACACACACAAACACACACACACACAGAGCTGGAAGGAAGCCAGGCTACCTCATTTAATGACACACAAACACCGAGCCAGGGAACTTTCCCAGCCTCTGAAAGCCGAGCTGCCCCTGGGAACTGGGGGTGAAGAGCAGGCAACTCGCCCCATGCCTGGCGGGGTAGGCCTGGGCTAATGGCAGGCTGTGCCGCACAGCCAGAGCCCCACAGGGGCCTCAAGGGACTTACTTGAGAGCAGTTTTGTAGTGGTAGATCGCCTCAACGTTACGGCCCTGGTCTTTCAGAAAATTGGCATAGTTGTAGTGCACCTTGGCGTTGTGGGGCAGAGTCTTCACTCCTGAGCTGCGAAGAGGAACATAAGCAGGACGGTGTTAGCGGCCAGCTTACCCCACCTTCCCCGAGGTCTACCTTCTTCTCACGGTCCCTTTTTCTGAAAAGTTTACTTGGATTTCAAGCGCCTTGTTACCTCCTGCGTGCTTGTGTCAACACAACTCATGTTATAACCCCAAGCTTGCCCCATGCACTGGCACACCATGTGCCCCAGGTGGACATCAATATATGGCAGCAATTCAATTCGCTCTGGCCGCTGTCACCGCGGGCACCTCTAGCACTGACACTGCAACACTCTCTGTGGCCAGATGCAGCCATATTTCAAAATCTGAATTATTAAATCGAAAGACCCTAAAAAGGCTAACATTTAGAGGGGAAAGTATGCGGTACTTTCTGTGATATAGCCATAAGAGGCTCCCTGCTTAAACTTGAGTGTCACGAAGAGCCTTATGAAAATCTTCATTTAAATCTGTTAGATGGAGGTACCAGAAAGAACATACCTTTTCCATACACACCAGCCACTAGAGGGGACGCATAGAATACTCTGAGTACCCAGCCAGCACGTATGCACGGCGAGCAGAGTATGGCCAGGAGGCGAGGGCTAAGGGGACTCTCACAGTTAGCTGGCAAGTTGTACGTTCTCACGTTATAACATATGATGAGGCACAGCCACCCCGTGCCTCCCCTCCATCTCCCCCAACACGTAGAGTGGGCTCAGCATTTGGAATTAATAATGAGGGCACAAAGACAAAAGGAGAAGAGCAAGCATATGCTTATTTACTTAATTGAGAGCACAGAAAGCAAGATACACCTTGCACGGCTGGAGGAAATGCAATTTCAAGGTCAAAGAGAGAAAGAAATCACAGGAGCATGTACACCATGGAAACATTTCCCCTGCAAGAATCCAGAGAAGTCACTACTCCGTTTAATGGGGGAATCCTTTCCAGCACATAAATAAGAGCTCTCTAAGGTAATGGGAAATAAGGATGGATGAATCTGTTCACGTAAAAGCAGACAAAGCACTGTTTCTTGCTCACAAGCAGATCCCTGCCAGCTACTGTCTTTTCTCCCCCCATCATCTCTGACCCTTCTACCTCAGGTAGGAACAGCATAGATGAGGAATTTCCCAAGTCTTGTTGCTTTTCCTTGTCTGTCTCTCCTGTTTGACTTTGGTGAGCATAGAAGTTGATGATGATGAGACGGGGTTCTCCCGTGTGGAGAACGCACCCACAGCTGCAGAAACCCTTTGTCAGGGATGTCATTGTAAAACGGTGCTGGAGAATTGTAGCGGCAAATACGGTATCTTTACGGTTATCTGCAGCCAGTGGTATCAAGCATCACTAATGCCTACTTGTGAGAGCTTCCAAAGCTTCGCCCACGGCTGCCTTACAGAGTTCAGCACAACACAGCCACAGTTTGCCTACTGAAATTAAAAATACACCTTGCACTTGGCTTCCTAATGATCAGGTGTTTCCAAATTACTTACTGAGAGCACTACAGGAATAAGACATTTTGTGACTAATCGCTGAATTAAATCAGTTAATTGATGCTATTCTTAAGAGAATGATTTTCTATATTAGTTTTCACAAAGATATACTGCACTAGCAGCAAGTAATGCGTGACTGCTATGGCTGTGTTAATTTCCATTGGCCTTGGGAGCTATTAACTACACACTTACAACCTCTGGGCATTACTGGAATATTAATTCTTATACGGAGAGGGTTTCATTACATCAGCACCAGCGTTACAGGCAGAGACATGGACAAGCACTCAAAATTGCTGCTGTCTCAGAGCTATGTGCAGTGAGTTGCTGGCTCTGCTACAGCCCCTGCTGAAACAGAGCAAACGGAGTTAATGGTGAGGAGTACATTACATATGCACAAGTAGTTCAGTTCTAATGAGATACGGTTTTAATGGTAAGATGCATATGTTTAAATATTTTTAATTCTGGACTGTTTCCCTTTAAGTATAACTTATTATTAATCCTGCTGGTCCCATTTATTAAAATGTCACTAAGAAAGCTTCTTTCATCTGCATGCTTCGGGTGGGGGTGACATCGGAAAGACAGAAATCAGTTCAGCTTCTTAAGATGCTCCTTTCTGCATCACACCGCTCACGCTCCCTGACCTATTTATTCTCCTTACACGGGCGGGGAGGTGGGGGGTTCATTTTCAGACGCACGTAGCAATGACTGAGGCTGCTTGGAGTCTCTGCACTGTGGGAGGCAGCAGCAAACACAGCACTGGATGCAGAGGGGATTTTTTAGGAGAGTTTAGGCAAACACTCCTGCTAACTTCTTCTTGACCGGCAGAGATGCTCTCGTTGACAAGGGAAACAATAATGTCCATTAACGAAAGCCAAGCAGGAAAGGGTGGAGTATAAATAACAAAGCAGAACACAATGTTTTTCCATTTCTGCTTGCCGCAAGCCCCTAGTCTCTCACAATTTCAATCTGATTTTCGAATGTGCTTTTCCAAACTCTCCTGTTTCCTTCTTCCCCAGCCCGGCACACACGTGCCCTTCTGAAAACCTATGGCACCGATCTGGCTCCAGCCAGAAACAAGCCCACCGAGATCGGACGTCATTTCTCCAGAGGATTTCCTTCCCCTTTGACTTGTACGACAGCAGTAAGCGACATAAATGGAAAATAAACAATAGGCAAACCCTTTTACATAACACTTCCTCCTCACGGAAAGGCAAAAGCCTATTAGCCGTAAATCAAGGAAATAAAACACCACTGGTATTTTCCAACCTCAATTACCAGCATTNACTTGTACAACAGCAGTAAGCGACATAAATGGAAAATAAACAATAGGCAAACCCTTTTACATAACACTTCCTCCTCACGGAAAGGCAAAAGCCTATTAGCCGTAAATCAAGGAAATAAAACACCACTGGTATTTTCCAACCTCAATTACCAGCATTACCCAAATCCCACTTCAGTTGGGAAAAGTCTCCTGCGATCCCCTCTGTTGTTCTCCCAAGTGCATGATCTGCTCTGCAAAGCGACTGGGGGCAGGGCAGAGGCTTCATTGATTTTCTGTGATTTCCATATGAAAAGTGCTCAGTTTACAAGGAAATGAGGCCACTCCTGGCTCAGCAGGAGCCGTGGGAGACTGATGGGGTCTCCTCTGCTTTGGGAATCATTATCATCAAGGTTCTGTACAGCAAATCATTCTCTGGATGACACAAACAAGCGTTTTCCTTGGCCTCCTACCCTTGTATCGATTTTCACAGACATCGATGTTGGGCCATATTAAGCTATTCTAAAGAACAGGCCACAAAATGCAATAGGACTTGCTCCCTTCAGCCGAGATAGCTTTCAGAATTAACAAAAGCACGCAGCATTAAACGCCACCCTTTGGGGCTGGGTTGGTTTCTGCAAATTACTGAAGTCAGCAGACCTGGTGTGGGAGGGAAAACTGCTGACAAAGAAAAGTGCCACTTTTATACAGTTCCTCCGCTGGTTACGGCGGCGTTCCCAGGCACTGTCACAAACGTGGGCAGTGCGTGCGGATGCTTTCCAGGAGCAACAGGAAACGTGGCAGCTTGACAAACCTTGAAAAGGTCGGTACCGCGGATGCAGAGGTTTGCCCACAGCCCTCACCTCCCTCTCCCTGGCTTCAGGTGTTAACACCGACCGCGGATGGAGCCTGACCTCCTGGCCCGTGCGTTCGCTCTATAGGGTAGTTCCTCAAATATTTAATAAATAAGCCCTCCCTGCCCACCTGCCAATACAGTAAGACAAACTGCTTGGGGCTTCTAGAGATCTGTTGGAATAATATGCCTCGAATATCTAGATCTCTATATATTTGGCCACTTGTTCCACTAGTGGTTCATTTGCTTCTCATTTAGTCCTTGCACATATGCTTGTGCACCTGTGTGTGGATACATCATTTCTTTAGACAGCAGCATCCTCCCCTCACACTGCCCCTTTCAGCCAGGATTTGTGTATCCAGAAAACTTGACCCCTGGGCCGGAGACTGAGAGCCAGGATGGCCCAGAGATGGCAACAGTGCTGCAGCACGATATCAAAGCAGGGGCAGCCTTAAGAATGGGACAAAATGGAGTACAAGCATAAAACTGGTAACACACTGAGTATACAAACATCTCCTGGACCAGCATGCAGAAACCGTGTATAACAGGACAGGTCTCAGCCAAGGGAACAGAGACAGATTGACCCTGAAGAAACACATCCAAGCAAATAGAGGAATGGAAAGTAGACGTGAAGGGAAAAAGAGTAAAGGCGGGGGAAGCAGTAATTAATTAAAGCAGCAACTGCAGAAAGAAGAATGAAAAACTAGGAATGGGAGTAAAAATTCTCTCAGCACAGAGTTCTTAAAAAAAAATAAATTAAAGACACAGACTACCAAGTAGGTTGATTTACGTCTCCTTTCCCACATCTATAGATTTGGTGTTTCCTTATTATTTTCCCTCATACTTCTTTACTGTTGTTTACCTCCTCCTCCTCTGTCCGTTCTAATTTATTGCTGTTGCATATGCCTCCATCCACTGCTCCCTCCTCTCCTCATCAGCCTCTATACAGCCTCCTCCTGCCCCAAAGAAGAGATCTCCCACTCCTGGGATGACATTATCTTCTTGCTATAGTATTCTTCTTTCGCATTTCCTTCCCATCAACAAGAAGGGTCCTATTGCATTACAGACTCACGCGAGATGTGTAACACCTACCAAAGAAGGTTGTAAAAGGACAACAAAAAGGCCCATATGGTTAAACAGCATAGCAAAGAAGGCTATTGACAAATGAAAAATACCCTTTAAAAAGTGAGCATCACAGCTACAGAAGGAAAAAAGTATAAACTTCCGCAAGTTAAACATAAACCACAATTAGGCAGACCAAAACAGACTTAAGGAAAAACTTGCTAAAGCCATCAAAGCTAATAGTGGCATACCTCAGATATAGGAAACCTGCCAAAGATCCCCTAAGGCAAATAGATGATGGAGGTCTAAACATAGTGCTTGAAGAAGACAAGGCCACAGCAGTAAAGCTAAATGGATTATCTGCACCAGCACTCACTACAGAGGAGCAGAAGGAGGTTGCCACACAGAAGCCTTTCCTTACAGGGGCAAGTCCAAAGCACTGTCTCTGAAGTGGCAGTAAAAGCGGCTTTAAAACAAATCAACATCAAGAACAGTTATAAACCCACTGGGCCTGGTAGTATATGCACCCAAAGGAAATCAAACACAAAGCTGCTATTAGCTGCAGTATGTAACCTAACATTTAAATGAGGCTGGCACTAGAGAACTGGGAGGTGATGAACAGGACATCATTTGGGGGAGGTGATGATCACGACATCATTTGGCTCTACGAGAGGGATCTGGGAGACAAAAGACCAGCAAGTCTGATTTCCACTCCAGACAACTTGGGGAAAACCACAATAAAGGCTACTTCCAGCAAACTTTTGGATAACTACAATCCAACAGAGAAGAATTAACCTTGTATTTTGCAGAAAGAAGTTAGTTGGGCAGATCTGTTGCTCCTTGACAGACTCAACAGGCATGTGGTACTGAAACTATGGAAAGTTTTTATGAAAATCTGAATAGAGCTCAGTCAGTCAGAATCGCATACACTGATGTTGTGCACTTAAATGTTCAAAAAGACTTTTGATTAAAGCCCTCACTAAGGGATTTTAAGACATCCAATTTCTTAAAGGCATCACGGAGTAGGAGGGAAGGTCCTCTCCTGAATCAATACCTAGTAGGAAGACAGCATGCAAAGAGCAGGAGTATGTCAACAGTTTTTACAATTGGAGAAGACTGCAAGCAGGGTTTCCAAGAGACGCGCGGTGGCATCTGCGCTGCTTCACGTGTTCCCAAAGGATCTTGAAAAGGGAGCAAACAGGGAGGTGACACATTTGCTGATGACACCGATGTGAATCACACTGCAGGAATTAAAGCTAACTACAAGTTGTTGCAGAGGATCTCACGGTATTGAAGGCTGGGCAAGAAGATAGATGGTAGATGAAATGCAATTCTGGTACAGACACAAGTATCAGAGAGTGTGTGCCTGCACTCTCTAAATCTGCACACAGATTGATGTCTATAAATCAGACACTCCCACCCACAACAGGTATCTTGGAGTTCAAGTGAACAGTGCTGTGAAAATACCACCCGGTCCTTAGCAGAGGCAGAAAGGGCACGCAGAAGATCGGGAAATAGTAGGAGAAGAGAGCAAAACACTGAAAGCAGTCCTACGTTACTGTGTTGCACAGATCTCTTGAAAGGTGATTCTGGTCTTCTCAAAAGGATGGATTAGAGTTTGAAAGCATCCAGCGAAGACTGACAAGCAGGATCAGAAATGTAGAACAGCTTCCATATGAGGAGAGCTCCAAATCAGCAGACTCCAGTGTGAAAAAGAGACAGCGCTGGGTGAGGGCACGGGGGTAAAGGCATGGAAGGCAGAGGACAAGGACAAGCCAACCGTTACTCACTACTCATTCAGCACACCAGAACGAGGGGACACCAAACAAGATGATCAGGCAGAAGGCTCACAGCACACAGAAGGGAAATCTTAAGTGTGCACACTGTGTAATTTAACGACAAAGCCCAGTGCACAGGATGCTGTAGAAGCCAAAACTATAAATAGATTTGAAAAAGCAGAGACATTAACGGAAGAAAAGTCCATCAGTGGCTGTTAAAAGCAAAAAAACCACAAGTAACTACTGACTCAGGAAGTCTTTAAACTGCAGATTACCGCAAGCTGGGAAAGGACTGGAAAGAAGCATCACTGTTGCTGGCCCTGTTCTTAACGTTGCTTTCCTAGGCATCAGCTGCTGATTGCTCTCAGGGGCAGGCCATGACACCGGGTAACCCAGCAGAAGCACACCTACGTTATTGCCTTCTCCTCAAAAGCCCAGGGCAGATCGCTCTCCTGGAATTGTCCCCAAAAGACCTGAGCTGAAGAGCGAGCCAGCTTGACACAAGCCACCGAGCCCTCTGTACTACCCTGGGCAACACCAAATCCCTACTTTGAGGCAAGATATTAGCACCAGCTCAGTGCTGCACTGAAGCAGTGGCATGGTTTCTGAATTTGAGCTGGCTTGTAGATGGTCACCCTGCTTTGAACAGAGATAGGGCGGACAGAAGTCCATTTGCGTCCAACCAAGCAGTCACAACTTTATCCTTCTCTTCTATGAAAGACCCCCCGGCACCACACAGCACCCCAAGAGTGTTCCTTAGTAGGAGGAGATCTCCTGTCATCTGCCCATTTGACTTCAACGTTCTTAAACATGGGTGACCACAACTGTATGGAAAGTGATACCAGATGATGCCTGCAACTCGGCACATGGAATTGCCATCTTCCCACCTCTCTTTCAACAAGAGAGTCATCCAACTTGGAAAGGTGTCCAGCTTTCCTCCAAGCAGCCACGATTAGCCAGAAGGGTTTGGCCCGGAGGTGCACTTAACTGATCACTACGCAAGCCCAGAGCGGTCACCGTGGCTGCTGTTGTTTGAACAGCAAACAGCGTTTCACGGAGATGGGCAATGAATCACATCAGAGCGAAGAAACCCCTATTCCAGATTTTTTGGACAAAAATCCCACTAACAGAGCTCCAATGACTTCAACAGTGTTTCCTGAAGACCGAAGGGTACATATAAAAAGTAACTTCATACTCTTTAGTGCTGCATAAATTAAAATTTGCTCTGGCCAATAAGTTAGAAAATAAAGCTAAGCAACCCGTGTGCAGATCACCTGCGTTTCTGCAATTACTTCACAATTAGACAACTGCTGAAAGCAGCTGGAGGCAAATGCAATACATTTGCTAGCAAAACACAAAATGAAACAGTCTGTTTCAGTGCAAAAAATATATAAATGAGGTTGTAAAGAGAGCTGTTTGGCAAAGAGTAATCAAATAAAATGAAATATGGTACATTGTTTGGCACTTCATGGCATTTCATTTTTGTCATTAAGAACATCGCTAAAGAAAATTCAATATATTCAATAGTGTTACTATGGTGTTCTGGAGGGCTGCAACAAACTTTTGTTATGTCTTTAAACAGAAAAGTGTTACATTATTGGTAAATCTACAGAACTGAAGTTATTTAAAAACAGCGTGTTTTAAACATGCGATCGCCAGAACCAAAGTTTGCGCAGAAGCATATAAAGTGCTGACACCAGTTTTTGCACAGTTGCCGGAAAACAGAAACTAGGTGTTATTTTATAATAATCAGAATGTTCATCACAGCAATGCATCAATAGCAGGACTCGTGCTAAAGAGAACTATTCCATGTAACAAATTTATTTTAAACAATATAAAAAGGCAAGTATTCTCCCGTGGTCACTCATACCTGAAAAGGGATTCTCGTGACAGCCAGATTTCATTCTGCTTCACGGTCTTCCAAGAGAAGAGTAGCAGCAGTAAAGCGAAGAGGGTCAGAACAGTAATTCTCCACTTATTTAACCACGTAGACAGCTTTTTTAGACCATGGACAAAAAGGATGCAGTAGCCCATACTGTGGGGGGCAAAAAAAAAGGTGCCAAAAGTTATAATCCAGTACTCCAGTTTATATGCAAAATCATTCAGTATTGCATTTATTAAACAATTACAGGAGTATTTGAACTAATTACATTTTCCAGGCTAACAAACTCCAATTCAACAGCAGTTTTCCTCAAGTAACTACACAATTTCCAAATTAATGTAAATGATAGACCCGGATGCCAGAAGTACAGTAGCGTACATAATACCACCCACCATAATGGTACCTTACACCAGCCCGTGGAAGGCAGCTGCTTTTCTGAACAGCAGGCTAAGAAAACATCATGTAATAACAGTAATACCGAGCACTACTGGAGCAGCGTGGAAGCCGAAAGCATTTTAAACGCAGGGAAGTCTCCAAACAACTCCAGTGGCGGCCGCTATTAGTTTTAGTTTACAAATCGCGAAGCCAAGGCAGGAGAGCGAGCATTGTAGCCAACGTCGCAGCAGGAGCGGATGGCAGAGGCCACGTCCAAAGGCAGGAGTCCCTGCCCGAGTCTTGTGTGTCTACATGAGGGCCAGCCCCTCCACTCTAGTGCCAGGTCCAGAACAGCCGAGATGCGCTAGCTGATCCTCCTCGCTGCCCTTCCATGACGCCGCACACAGCCTTCCCCAAAGCCCAGCCTCCTGGTACTTCTGCGGCTCTCCCGCGCAGAACTACTGAGGCATTTTCTGTGAAGTGAATCGCATTTTGAACTGAAGTCTTATTCCTGTATAACTTTAAATAAATTCAGTAATTATTTACCTTAATTCAAGTGTTATGTTAATTCTTCCAATGATGCCCCTCTGAGTTGGAAATGGGATGCTTTCAATTGCTGTACTCCGTACACTGCTAATTCTACTTGGCATTTTAAAAAAGGAATTTCAATTCCTATTGCTCAAGGAATTTCATTAGCTTATCTATAACTCTTCAACGCAGTTACTTAGCACCTGATTCAGTTTTAGACTTAAAAGCTATCTTAGTCCAGGCAGCTCACCCTGAAGAAAAAAGGGAGCAGAAGGATCTGGAATAACACTTGGGGACAAGCAATACACGGGGACAGAAGAGCAGCCCTCCCCAGACACTGGCACACCTTGAACCCCAGCTGAATCCCACACTGGGATACAGGCAGACAGCTCATCACACCTGCCTGTGCTCCAGACAGACATCTACAGGCTTTCCTCGTCTGTACCAAGACACCCGAGACTGCTACGAGGTAAGAAAACCCTGTGAGAGGTGACCTTGCAAGCAAGCACGCAATATGGCGCAAGTCAATCTGGAAATCAGAAAAAGAAAAATGTCCCGTCTTTGAGGAGCTATGAGTGTGCTTCTCAGCACAGTTTCTCTGCCCTCTTGGAGGGCTGGCACATTGCTACTGCCTGGTCTTCCTAAGGATGGAGAGGGACAATAATTCTTGCTTTACTGAGGAAAAAAGTGCCTCTGTTGTACGTACTGATCAGCAGCACGCAGTGGTGCTGTCTCTGGCACAGTACGGATGTTGTATAGGAGACAGAGAGGTATAGACATAGGCGGCAAATCCAGAGACAGACAACATCACATCTGGCCAGAATTCAAAACTTTTTCATAGTAGTTTTAGAGTTCTCTCGTTTTTCAGAAGTGGGTATCAGGATTTTTTTTTTTTTTTTACTTAACTATGTTTGTATTTTGCTACAACACATTTCTTATGGCACTTGCAATGTTTTTTTTCCATGAATTCTTTCGCACACATATGTTTATTGCACCTACATTAACTGCAAGCAGACATTTAGAGCTACAAATTGAGATGCTGGTTCCAAACAATCTGGCCTTTATAGCTTTTGAACCCCACTTTAAAACCTCTGAAAAGCTAATCTCAGTAATAAGCCCTCCTTTTCCAACAACAAATGCCTCAAAAACGTGCAGACGGTTTTCATTCTCTTATTTTGCCTTTCAGCAATTTCATCCTTCCCTTGGAATTAATTATCTGACATAAATATTATTTAATTGCTTTAGCACAAGGCCATTTTCAAAGGCATTTCCCTACACCTTCACGTTTTCAAGAGCAGGCCTTTTCTAACAGAATCGTGAATTTGTCCAGAAAACAAAAATTGCAAACGTAAATGTCTCGATATTTATGTCAAACCCTGTCCCAGCTGTCGGGAATTTCTGCCTTAGCAGCAGCGCTCAAGTCTGCTTGTCCCGGCCACAGCAAGCACCGTGTTACAGCTTACACAGCCACTGGAAAGGAGCTGCTTCCAGGGATTATTCTCGAACACCCGCAGTGCATTGCCACAATAGTTACAGAGAGATGCTGGGTGCTACAGAGGAGTAAGGGTCCATCTCAGACTGCAGCTCCTGTCCCAGGTGCACTGGCAATGACACAGTGCAAGTACACAGCAGCGCCCAGCTCCACATGGCACTTTCCATCAGGCGCTCCCAAAGCACTTCTTAAGGGAGGTCTGCTGCAATTTTCCTCATGCAGAGAAGGAACCTGAAACATGGCAACAGAACGATTTGCTCTGCTGACAGTGGACTGGCAAACAAGGTACCGAAGCTGCAGTCCAGGGGTCTACTGACAAAACAGGGCAGTATGCAACGGAAACCAAGGTATCTTGCTCACGGGACTCCCTGCGAGATAAGACACATAAGTAACCCAAAGGCAGGCTCTACATCCACACTCAGCAAGGCAGCAGGACTACAGGATTCAGCGACAAGTATGAATACAGAGGGGAATGGGTTCCCAAATGGCTGCTGGAAGCGGATCACACAGCTAACGTACCAGAATCCCAAACCGCGAAGCTGCTAAGGTAAGGTTAAAGGAGTGATGCTAAAGAGGGCAGGGCTGAAGCATGATTCACACTTTAAAAAGATAGATATAATTGTGACAACATTAGGACGGAGTTGTAGTTGTGCCACAATTATAGCCTAACTAGCCTACAGTCAATGTACCTGCACTATAACATGCTCGGGAACCCGAAAGAAAGGAAAAGAAGGAAAAGCATCAGAAAGCATAAAGCAGGTGAATACTTTTATTTTCAGAACCTGGTAAGTTTGGCTTAAAACTTCAGACAATTTCCTGCCACAGATTGTCAAGGAAAGGGTGGGGAGGACAGGCTCGCTTTATCTCGTCGGGACCTTTCCATGCAGTTGTCAGGTGGAGCCGCATCTTTTTGCATGGCTTTTTTACGCCATGGTCATTTCAAGCCCATCCCCTGGCTGAAGGCGGATGTTACACTCCTGGCTGCAGGTCTTTTGCAGGCCAAGGACTCTCAGAAGCACAGAATGCACTCATATGTCTGTTGCTGCCAGGAAAGCATGTGCATTTGTGATTTCATGCCACAAATTGTTTGCAAAACAACAACTCCCTGCAACATGCCCAAAGCTATTATCCTTAGTAATTTTTGCATATGCCTTTACATTTCTACCTTAAGGCCAAATAATTATGGTGAAATCAGGGCAAATCCAGATCTCTCCTCCAGATCCTGTGGTCTGCTCTTAACAAAACAAGAAAGTGTCCACACTGATGTATTAAGCATCTGTCAAAAAAACATATTACTATTGTTTCCTAGTGCCAAAACCACATAATCCCTCATACCCTACAACACACTTGTTTCACACGAGACTCAACAGTCCTGGTACAGAAATTAGCTTTATACAGAGACCATGAAGTTTTGAACCAGTGAAGCACCAAGCTTGCTAAGATGGAGTTACTGCAGCGGCAACATGCCCTGACAGCTGCTGGTCCTGGAGAGACCTCCCGCAGTGCTTCACCCATGAGATGCAAGTTCATCCCATTTCCCTTCTTCCCAGCCTCATGAGGCTTCAAGATAAGCTGCCTGGAGCTGCGCTGAGTTCTAGCAAGTGGGCAGCAGCCCAGGCAGCCGTGCTGTGGGTGAGAAGAGCCCATACAGGTGAAACTGCACTTATCTAATTAAAGTAACTTGCCTCGTGACTCTAAGACACTTCCTTGTGGTTAACTCTGCCACAACCCTGCCATCATCTACAAACACAGAGAACATTTCAAATACATTAGCTTTTCTTCTGAGTGATGGGGGACTCGACCCCACACCGAATATTAGCACTAGCTCACCAGGAAATCAAATTTTACTCAAACACATTTACAGACAGAAATGAACATGTCTCAAAAGGACCTTTCATCAAAGACCTATTTGCCACTGGAAAAACTTAAAGGTAAGTATTACATTCCAGACATCTCCATAGCTATCTGCGTATGTAGGGTGGATGTAGGGTTGTGGTTTTGGGGTTTGTGTGGGTTTTTTGTTACCTCTAGCATTTCCTAGGGTGTGGAAGGGAGGGGACCACTTCTCCTGAAGAGCTTTTCTCTTGGCATTGTCATCCCCTGTGATGCAAGCACTTTCCTGAAATACTCTGTACTGAAAACAAAACAATGGGAAACAAGCAAAATCCCCAACCCACTATTATTTTTTAAAATCCATTTTCCACTGGATTACTGTAAAACTGCTATGCTTCCCCCCCCACCCCGCTGTGTAAGATAAACAACAGCCTGCTACAGCCACTGTTCCCCGCTGTGAAAAGTCCATGCCAGTTTGGTCCCCGGGTTAAGATGCAGAGCAGGACCTGAGGAACAGCCTGACAGGTTAACAGGGTAGTAGTTTTACCACGGGCTCACAATGAGCACACTTCTTATGAGAGAATCTGTGGCTTCAGAAATTCAATGATGCTGCAGGAGAGCTCAGCAAATGCACCAGAAAGCCAACGGTTTCATGATTCCTCACGTTTCAGACTCCTGCGGTACTAAAGTGGTACCTTAGGCATGTTCTGAATTACAGCAAGGACAGGGCTGCACCTGGCCTAAGGTACCACCCTCTGTGCCGCTGCCATGTGTTTCTCGCAGATCGCATGCAGGGAGCTGCGCAATGACAGATTTTCATCTGTAATTTCCATGGTTTGTTAATATCGTTCCACCTGCAAGGAAGCGAAGTGAGAGCAGGCACAAGCAGATGGGAATGAGGTGGCACATAGACCCCATTTCCCATGGCACACTACATGTATTGCTCGATTCAAATGAGCCAAAACAGCAGATACTTAGTATTTGCAAACACTTCTTGGTAATTAGATGACAAATTCAACCTTTTCTTTGGCTATTATGGCTCCTTTCCCAAGGCAAGGCCATTACTGACCATGCTTACACACTGCTCCTCTCTCCCTCCACGGATCAGGTTTCCCACTTCTTAGTAAAAGTCAGGAACAGCTTCACTGCATTTGGTTCTGGGCGATGGCATCTAATCAAAGACATGTTTGGTTAGTGCTGCAACCCAAGATTATCAGGGCGTTCTGCTACAGCAATCTGCCTGCATCGTAAACCATCTCACCTTCTCCAGGAACTGCTTGGAGATCTACTGCTGCAAAAACCTCCTGAAAATCAAGGCACGTTCTAGTCATGCATCTTACAGTATTTTCCAAGCTGCGACTCTGCAGAGTGCGGGTTTCCACTCCAAGGAGCAGCATGTGGGCAGAGCAGGATGAGCGCTGCAGTTTGGAGGCACTGTGCAAGAGGGAACCTGTCCGGACACCAGCGCTGCAGCTCCAGCCTTTTCTAACTCACCCAGGTAGGACTGTAAGCTCAAGAGTTAAAAAGGGTGGGAGAAACTATGCAGAAGTGTTCCTCACACTTTTTATGGTTATTTTGGAGATGTCAAACCTTGTGAAGTAGTTGGTTTTTTTTTTTTAAACTGATTTAATCTCAACTACGTGCACGTAAATTTGGAGTAAACCCACTGATTTCATCAAAGCAGTTACTCCAGATTTCAGAGCTCAGCCTAGATAAGAATCCAGATGCATACATACATATGTAACAGTTAGGAAAAGAGTTGCCTATACGCAGCCTGTCAAAGCAAGGAAGAAATACTGCCCTGTTCAGGGGCTGCTAATGCAACAAAAGGGATTATCTCAAAACTATACTGAGACCAGAAAACGCACTTGGCTTTGACATTTCACCTTGGAGGCTCTTTCTGGGCTGCAAACCTGTTTCTTGATTTCCAGCACTTATTTAAGATGACTCCCTTTTCTTCCATAAAAACTAACCCTCACTCTCAAGCTGCTCCAAAGCAAGTTTAACCCTTGCGTGCATGACAAACTAAGCGCATACCCTGCTACTGCTGTAGCCCTTCAGAGAGTGGGGCGCGCAGCTTTGAGAAAGACGGTGTCTGCTGCCAGGACCAAATGCCAAAAAATATTTGATTCTCTCAGTTTCAGTCCCCCAGAAGCTTTCTAGCCCCAGTCCCACAGGTATGTTGCCTGGCCCGACATGCTTTTCATGCTCCCAGTCCAAGCTGCTCCAGCTCTGCAGCCTGAACTGAGGAAACCCACTGAGATGAAGAGCCAAAGTCAGCTGAAATGCAGCTTGCAGGCACGGCTGCTGCAGGGGGAAAAGGCAGCTCATCCCTCTTAAACTCATCGGCTCTGCTCATTCTTCTCTAATGGAGAGTAACTGATTGCAAAAAACGCGCTTGGCATGCCATGTGGGCTGCTCCTGCCTCACTATGCAGCAGTCAGATGGAGAAGGGAACACTGGCAGAAATGAGCATGGCCAGGGTGGCTCTTTCTGCCCCCAAAAGCACTCTTAGGCACTGAGCTCCAGCAACCAGCAGTGCTGGCAGGGTAACAAAGATGCTGTTTTATGAAAAATGTCAAGTTTTCCAAGGCTGGAGCTGTTTTGGGCCAGGATAAAATCTGGACTTTTAAAAAATGTTTTCATCTGGAAAAATAGCGTACCTCTATGTGCATGTTAGTTTGCACCCAGGTCACCCAGAACAGCCAGAAACCCAGAAGTCAGGGCACTCCTGCGACCTGGACCACTCGGATTCAAACCACGGCTCCAGGTCAGGCTGAGTGCTGGGGGTGCAGTGAGTGAGTGCACTGGTAGGGGTCCGAGTTTAGAGTCCCCAAAATTCTCCAGCCATCAAAGCCCAAGTGCTGATCTGGAATAACGACACTCCACTGGTTCAAATGTATTCCAGAAATTTTGAGTTTACTTTGTACTGCTGAGCTTACTCCTAGATCAAGATGTTCTCTCACAGCTGGTACAAAACTAGCCTAAATTCAGCAAGTTACAGGCTGGATAATTTGACAGGAGCGCAAGCATGGGCCTCAATCAGGTCTGGACCAAACTGCCACCACCAAGTGATCCAGCAGGTTGCAGATCCTGGAAAAATGCTGGTGTGGCAGATGGACCTTCATGTCCCAACTTTCAGATGAGGACCCCCCACAAAGACACAATTCTGGAGCCACATCCATCCAACTGTCCATTGCTGTTGTCCACTTCCTTTGGACTGTAAACTCAGTCTTGGATTGGAGAAGTCTTTTGTTTCCAATTTTATCTAAAGTTTCACTGTAGTCAGCACACCTTGGCAAAAAGTTTTGGGTTAACTAAAAATGTCCTATTTTTCATGGGAAAATGTGGTATCAAAACTTCCTCAACCAGTCAGGACTACGAGGGAAAAACCTGTTGGAACAGTCACGTGTTTGGACTGAGTGTCCAAAGGCGAGGAAGATGCGGGGTGGGTCTCTGTCACATGCGGACAGCCAGCAGCATTCAATATGCGTCTCTGCTTCTTCACTGGTGCTGAGTTTTCGGGACAAAGGGAAAAGCATCGTTTAAATTGCCTGTCTCCCAGTAACAATGACATGAAATTACTACCTGTTTGGTTTTTTTTTTTGCTTGGTTACTAGAGGTTTTAAAAGACTTCAGGACCACCATCAAGGTATAATGTTTAGCATACAAAATAAATCCCATTGGAAAAAACCAAGTCTCACAGCTCAAAAATATCAGCATGACAACCAAGTAATTCGCAGCGTACTTCACTTACTACCGAGACTGCTGCATAAAATGTCAAATTTTCACCAGAATTAAGAGGCCTTTTCCTGGAATACGGTCTGCAAGTCATAATACAAAGACATAGAGAACCATAAACACTGGCAGAATACATCTAACTTGGAAAGATACCTTATGAGTTAGTGTTAAACTTTGTCCTGGGCTCTAAATTAAAAGCTATACAGGCCTATATTAAAGACACTTAGACATGATCGGCTAAGTCATCAAAATGATTTACCTCCACTAGCAATGTGGTCCTCTAGTCAGAACATGATGTAATTAGAGAAAATGCAGGAACTCTTACTTTCCTTATTAGAGACAAAATATAGACTAGAAATGAATGATTTCGCTAACCTTTGAGTGGCTATTTAAAATTTGGACACATTTCCCTTCCCTTCCTTCCAATAAGTCATGTGATAAACAAATTCACTTCATTAGAGTGTTTGAGTCCAAGATTTTACTCCCAACAGATTCCTATCTGAAATACTTGCAGGTAATACAGAAACTTTGCAGGCTTTTGATTACTATATGCATTATGGAAAGAAAACATTTTATAAATGAGAAATTCAATACAATTCCATGGGGATTCCACAGACATTTCTCTAAATCTTTTACACTTTACTGGGGAAGGGTCTGTATGCTACCGTTTTAATTAAAATACTGTAATAACTTCTGGAATTCTATAGCAGGGACATAATTTCCCATTCAATTTCATCACAAATCTTCAAAAACCTCATATAAGAAACTGTTTTCTATTAAATTTCACAAGGAATCTTCTGAAGGCCACCATATTCGCTTGTAAATAAGAATTCATCTTTTAGTTAACATGACCAAGTAGATTATTTCCAAAGATAATATTAACTTATTACTATTTTTTAAAAGCAACATCCTTACATATCTCTATTATTTTCAAGAGCCAAATAAATGCATTTGAAGGTTTTCCTTTAACCTAATACATCACAACAAAACCAAAAAAATCTTTCCGGTACAGCCATCAATGCTCATACTCTACACAAATGTAGCTTTTTCCTGAATAGATTGTACATGGCCAAAACGCAAGATGTTTCTCAAAAGCATGTTTTAAATTTAGTTAAAATAACGCAAGACTGCAGTCTAGACCAAACGCGCCATGAGCTAATCCTTTTCAGCTTTGCAGAATCATTTCAGCTTTCATACGTACTGCTTTTTACCAAAATATCTGGCACTAGCATCTCAGCATTTCTTGCCTGCATTAACTGCTTTGATTTCTCCTTAAAGTGTTTAATAGGGGTGGGCAAGCCTTCAAAAGCTAGGGGCTGAAGTTTGGATATGCATCTCAAAGGTAGCTGCTTGCAGCGTTTAGTTTTTCTACAAGCAGTTAATTCTCATTAATTAATGAGAACTCTCTCTACCCACTTCCAAAAGGCGGAGTGGAGTTAATATCCGCATTTAATAGATGGGGAAGCAGAACCAGAGTCGCTTGCCTCAGCTGAGGTCCCAAATTCCTCACCTCCAGCCATGAGCTGTTTTGCAGACCACTGCTCAAATCAACGCCCTGGAGCAAGGATAGGCAACCCTCAAGGTAAAACGGGGCCAGGCTGGGGCTGGGGTGTGCCCCACTGCCATCACATAATATCCTCCCAGTCCCCTCAGGTCCACAGCTGAATTACAGGGAATATAATCCAGTTCACTCCTTCTGAACTTCAGCTGCTCCACCGCCCTCGCAAGAACAGCAGCAATACAGTACGGCAATTAAATAATGGGGGGTTTTAAGTAAATGGAACAGGTGTAACTTGGATTCCATATCCGAATCCCAAACAAATTGTGGATTTAACTTTAAAGCAGGCAAAAAGCTTAATTATGTTGCTGAATTGAGATCGGGGAGCAGATAAACTGGCTTCAAATGGACTTTTACTGCTGACTTCTCTGGGGTCAGGGTTTGACTCCAATTGAAAAGAGAAGCTGGTTCTGTAAATCAGATGATCCCTTATGGGGTCTGATACAATACTGAAGGAATTCTGAATAGGTAAGCAGGAATTCAGCTCCTGGTGAACATGTAGCTTCAAATAATGTTGAAGAAAGGGGTGGCAAAGGAAACTGAAAATACCACCACCCCATTACACAACCAGTCTTTAAGAAAACAAAGATAACGTGGAGAGCATAACACGCTGCCAGAAAAGAGAAGCACCAGTAAGTCCCATCCTCAAGTGGCTGCCTTGTAAGTAAAGAGGACTTCTGCTCAGGGATATTCAGGTTCATAAAAATTACAGACAATTCCACTGCCTACCAGGTTCTTTCACTTTTTCCCAATTACAAAAGTTAATAATGTATGGAATTACACTAATTGGAACAAATGCATTAGCATAAAGAATCAAAACCATGCTCTATGCAAAGGCAAAAATTCATATGGTCCCTGCTTTCATATGGCACAGGGAAAGCTTTAACATGATGCACTAAGTTCCTGCAAAAATACAAGTGCACTTTTTTCTGGATGCTGGCTTTCTTGCAGATTTTGAGACAGACACTGAAGCAAATGCCACCCTGTATATAGCAGTGATCTCATCTTCTAGTATTGACAATTAGGGTTGCAACATCAATTCTTGATATAGTGAGGAGCTGGTGAAAGAAAAGACAGCAACTCATAATTGCATGTACTGGGAAAGAGTAACCGCGCACGCACTCTGCAACCCACCAGCTGCAATACCCACCATGAATGAGTTGCCACAAAAATGCTGCAGGTACCACTGGATCGCCCTTTGCTTTCAGCAAATTGGGA
This sequence comes from Steatornis caripensis, assembly GCA_013398225.1. Taxonomy (NCBI): domain Eukaryota; kingdom Metazoa; phylum Chordata; class Aves; order Caprimulgiformes; family Steatornithidae; genus Steatornis; species Steatornis caripensis. Next base: position 449,953 of record VZSC01004252.1, read on the forward strand.
AGGAGCCATGCAGCAATGTTTTGGTTGATTTGTTGGTTCATACAAGGTTGTAAGAACAGCTTAAGTTGTCCAGCTACGATACAGCAGCCCAGCCAGGAGCCACTGCTATCAGGGTAGCAGTGAAAGACGAGGAAAACGTAGAAGTTGCTCTGGTAGGAAAGGTCTGATCCCATGAAGCGAGAGCAACTCCAGCTCTGCTGGTACATCAGCAGAGCAGGCAACTCCTGGAAGGCCCAAGAGTTTGCATTGCCTCTCCAGTTTCCACGTGGTGAAGCACAACATGGAGAAAGAGCTAGTGCTCCTGTTTAAGGACAGACAACTTGCTCATGGCTCAGACTAACTAGATACACATAGTCACTCTGGCTTTTCAAACAATTAGGCTGTCTGTGGTGTTCTGAGCAGCATTAGCAGATATGCAGTAAGCATAATTACACCTACGTTTTGAAGAGGTAAAAAACCTGCAGTGGTTTAAGTCTTTCACTGATACAGCTATTTATTGTGATGCCTCTTTGGAAAACTGTGGCCTATAGGTATCCTGTCCACCACTCCCAAGATACATATTTCACACCCCTACCCCTCCTGAAAACAAGTTTTCCCCTCTTAAGGATAAGAAAACAACAATGAAATTAAAATTAAAATTTGAAAGACAATAAATTGTTTTCCTGTGAAATTTTTCAGGCTAAAGTAATCCTATAATTAAGAATTCCCAATTTAAACAAATTGTAACCTTCAAATGAAAACTAAACACAAGAAATATTTTCTCCAAATATTTCTGGTTTGCTAAAGCAAATTAAAGAAAACGTTCAACCATTTTGACTTAGCTTATATCCCTCTCCCCTAAGGCACGGCTGCAGACAGAAGAGGAATTGTTCCAAATACCCATCAATCCCCAGAAGGTGCAGCCCAGCTATATAATTAGACACTGAGCAAAAGGCTGATTTCTTGTTCCTTTCTATTTACAACGCCTTTTACATAAATCCTTGGGTCCTTACTTAACTTTTATTGAAAAGAAAATGCTTGACATTTTACCCAGGTAACTACTGAGCAACACTGAATTAAGACTTCAGGCTGTGACAAACATATGCAACTGTCACATCCATAAATATCAATAAAAGGCTATTACTTGAAACACGGACAGGAAAGCACCTTCCAGCATAAGCCCAGAAACACAGATCACAGAGTTCTCTCCATCCGATTGAGGACTTTTGTCTAAATAAAGCTGAACAGCAAATCTCTGACTTGCTAACTGAGTTTTGGAGAAGGAGTGGCAAAGGACAGAAAAAGCCCTTTTCAAGATATAACATAAGAAAACCGCTAAAGGCTGATCTAAATAAAGAATGAGAGCCCTTCCTAAAGCCATCATTATTAAACTGCCACACTCCCAAGGGGGCAAAAAAAAACCCCAACACTATTTTTGTTCTGCCATAGTCATGAATGTTCGCAGAAGTCCCCCTCACCACTTGTGTCATTTTGCACCCCGAGGACGTAAGAGAGCTCATTTCTTGGTAACTCAAAGCCAACAGCTCAGCCCGCTCCAGATCCTTTGGCTGGAAACTGCCCACTTCTCCCGCAAACTGCCAAGATTTGCCTTCACTTTTCGTGCCAACTGCCTGCCAGACTGGGATAAGGGCAGAACCCAAATATTGCAAGGCAGGACACAAGTGATCAGAGCAAAGTATGAGATCCATGGACTCTGACACAGACTTACTCCGGAGAAATCATTTAATCCCTCTGCCTCAGTTTTCCTGCCTGAAAAAAAGCAGCAACTATCAATTACCTGCTTTGTAGGTCATATATTCGCAAAGCCCTCAGGGAGACGAAAAGCATTATACAAACTATATGCACACATGGTAATGCTGATTAATTTTCTCTGTGCAAACATACCCTTTTTTCTTCTTCATTGCCCCCCTCTCATTATTATCAGCAGTCTCATCTGGAGGAGGATGAGGAACTGCTGACAGCTGAAGTATTTCCTGCAGTTGTTCTTTCGAGATTCAGAAATGCAACAGCTCAACACAACCTTGTGTTCAGCTGACTGTTTCCTTAATAGCTTTGCGCTTTCGTGTGTTTCCTCATTTTCAGTTACATGAATTTAAAGCAATCTGATTTCCAAGTTAATTTGAAATTATGCAAGATCCATTAGTTGACGGTATAGTTTGCAAAATAACTCCAAGCGACAACTTTCACTCACTATACTTTCGGGTACACTCTCAGCCAACAAAAGCAGGGCTAGTGATATGAATAAGGTCAGCAGGATTCGACCCAAAAAGCAAGTCAGTATACGGCAGAGCACAGAGATATAGCCTAACTGCATAAAAAGCTTGTAATAAATGCAACAGCTTCTACACAGCCTGAGTTTTACATCAATGAACAGCCCTCTTGCGAGAGTGCTTATACGAATGACAATCAGACTATGCATACAGCTTTGCAAAAGAACACCTATAAGCATTTTTCTTAGGATTTTAGGACTCTCATTTTCTGAGGAATACAATTCAAACATTTTGTGGAATAAAACTATTGTTTCTGTTATCACAAAGTAATCCAGAGTGAAACTGATGACCTGTGCTGTGTCAACAGCTCCACAATGACCATTCCAATTAGAGATAACAGATGCTGACCCTCTGCACCCGAGGACAGAACTTGGCTTTCTGACTTGCAGCATCCAAGAACGACCATTTTTGCTCATGTCTGCAACAAACCGCACTGACACAGGTTGCCCAGAGAGGTTGTGGAGTCTCCTTCCTTGGAGATATTCAAAAGATGTACATGGTCCCAGACAACTCGCTGCAGGTGGCCCTGCTTGAGCAGCGGGTTTGGACCAGATGACCTCCAGACGTCCTTTCCAACCTCAACCATCCTGTGATTCCATTAAATGAGCAATGGTCTCGTGCGTCTTGGATGAATGTCCTCTGACTGCCACAGCAGCCTCTCACTTGGATACTGTGGAGACGTCAGAAGTAACACCTCAAACCTGTCTTTGAGTAAATGCGATCCAAAGCACCCAGACTGCTGAAGTGACAATTGCTAGAGGCTGGAAGCTGAGGAAGATCCCCAGGCAGAGGCTGAGGGATTGAGAAGTGGCTGGATTTTCCTCATCCTCTTCAACAACTGCAAATCCTCCACTCTTAGACATGTATGCAGTCAATCACTTACAGGCAGTAGGTCATACACATATCCCACAACTAAAGCCATCGGCCTTTTAAGACAGCAATAGTCACTTTTGTTTTTACTGACCACCTAATGTAGTGGGAAAGCTGAGCAATGCCATAATAAATATATGACAGATTAACTTTTCAGTGGCTGTCCTTAAGCTAAAGACATGGGACAATTTAAGTTGATAATGCCACAAAGAAAAAGAATCTTGGAGGACAATCCTCAAGAAACAACACCTCATCTCTGTATTGAACTGTTTCAAGCACACCAAAAAATCTGTGGGTAAAAAAAAAAAAAAAGGGTTTTGGGTAGCTTTGCTCCTGCCAAGCGATCTGCTCTCAATGGACTATAAAATCTCTCATGCTATCACGCCAAAACTCAAAGGCATAGAACACACTGACTAGCAATATAATGTTTGAAGTATTGTAAAAGGGAAGAAGCAATCATGCCTACTTTTAGAAAATGGGATGGTGGTCTCATTAGAAAGGAATTCCATTGCAATAGTTACCTCGGCATGTAAAGGACTCGCTCTGCCACCACAAATCCCACCCTGAAGAAGAGGTTGCTGGCTGGGATGAAGGGGAAAACCAGGAACAACAAGCCAACCAAAACTTCTTTGTGTTCCAGTTTCTGCAATAACACAAAATTAAAACAAATATCAACTAAAAAAATCCAACTTAATTCACCACTAACTTTCCCCTTTCGAGATTCTTAGTCATAAAAGAAGCAACTTAGATCAACATTTGATATGTTTTACATTTAAATTATTCCAGGACACTGTCCTTCCATATTTATGCACTGTTTGTGCTTCTGAGATGCCCAGAAAGTGCACACTTAACTACAGTGTGTATTATTACCCTTGGTATCTTTTCCAAGGTCAGCTCTATTGCATGCAGCCCTCTTGAGATGGCATAGGCAGTATTTAAGATATACCCCATATTGGTTATTTAAGTATAGAATAGTGTGAATGTATATATTAGCAGGTCTACCACAGCCTGGCTGTATGTAAATACACAAATGCATATCGCGTACACACAGACTGGTGTGTCCAATCCTAAACGTTTATAACTGAGAAAAAGCTGTTCAGTCAGTCACATTTTGTGTAAAGAAAACTAGCCCCAAATGGTACATTAATGCAGTCATTTTATCCCTTTCGAGAGAATATCTAAACTTGAAATGATACTTCTGCACACAAGGTCTCCATACCCATACAGAGTTGGAAATTTGAGACATGCTGTATGTTAAAATTAATGTCTTTCACTTGAGCTCAGTTAATGCCCTTCACTTGAGCTCGCTTTCATGTTAGCTCACTCTTTGAGGAGAAATCAAATTGCCACATGCAATTCAAAACAACTGTGATCTGCACGGCCAACACAAGCGTTTCGGGATGCCATGATCAGCAGCAGCAGCCATTCCTGCCATGGAGAGACCCAAGCCTCCTCGGGCAAGTTGAGTTTCAGATTTAGCTCCATCCCAAGAGGGTGAATCAGCTCGTGCTTTCTGTTGATGATCTCAAAGAACGGCATCAGGCTAACAGAAGTGTAGCATTAAGTCTGTTAAATCACCCAGGCAGACATCTGTGCTTTCCTGCCCTGCAATACCGCTGCCTCATCAGCTGCTGCAGCGCCCTTCTGCAGCCATTGGGAGAAGCTTTGTCACACTTAGAAACAGATGCAACCAGAATCACTTAAGGGTTGCGGCACTTTCTAACTGCTGTGGGCAATTTCTCGACTTTGGAGAGCAAACTGACTTCTCGTTACTGGAGGGATCTAGATTTGGAAACATTGAACACAATATTCTGAGTAGAGGAACAGTTTGATCAATGATGCAGGGCTGAGCAGTACAACCTGTCTTGCTTTTGCACAGCTACAGACTGTGACACCAGTTACCACTGGCCTACTCAGTGGCTGAGATTCAGAAGTCCCAGTATTAGAATATATTCATCCTATTCTTTGGGAAAAACAATGAACATCTTCCATGGATACGAAATGCAGGGACATGTCAGGAGACTCTGATGTCACTTTTAGAGGAGCTGAGCCACAGGAACACAAAAAAGTGCACTGGCTTCTCCTGGCTCAAAGAGGAAACATGAGGCAGAGAGGGGGGCAGAATTCATGTCTCCAGACTTCTTTATCAATATCTGCTCTAAACAGCACCACAGTTAATTGCTTCTATTATCTGCTTTTTCAGGGTCTGGGAATCACAGTTACTAGTGCCTTCTTGCAGTCATGACAGCACCTAAAATACTTATTCCCAGAGCTGAAGCTGACACCAATCCATAAAGCTGATGAGCAGAGGTGCCCGGTAATGGTCATTTTAGCTTGTAATTACAATAGAAAATTGAACAGAAAAGAAAAAAGATTAAAAATTATTTCTCAACTCTGAATGCACATTACTGGTCCTAGCTCAACATCAACTTCCCTGCCCTTCAGCTCTGGACATATACTCCATTTCTCTCCTGCCATTTGACCTCTTTCCACCTTGTCTGGATTAATTATGGTGCCCATTTGCTGCCAGCACTCTACCCCAGAGCTTTAACAACAAAGACCCGGAGGCACAAGAAGGTACGTTGGTCCAAAGGGAGTGCACTCCTAACGCATAAAATGTTCTTTGTCCCCAGGATACGCTCTTGCTTTCAAACGAACCAGCTATCAAATATTTCTCCAGTTGTTGTTCGTTAAATCAATAATTGGGAAAGCAACCTCTAGTTAACACCTCTAGGAAGGAGAAGGCTGCAGCATTGCAGGTAAGCAAATGAAACTGAATGCTGGAGAAAGACAAATAAAACCTGTGGCAAAGAAGAAGACGTGGGAATTAGCTCGGCTGAAGGAAAAAATGGTATCGTGTGCCCTTTTTCCCTCCACAAGAAGTCACAGCTCTACGCCATTGAGGGCTGCTGGCTCAGTCCCTCAGGCAGGGCTCAGAGACGGGAGCCCAGCACGCACAAACCAGCCTCATGGAGCAGCAGAGCCCTCCCTGGTGCTACTTATTTCTGTAACAAGAAACAGCTGGCAGTGCCCTTTTTAAAGCATTCAGGTTTAGGCAGTAGCTTTTGTGAAGAGCTGGTCCTTGAAGGCCATGCTTCGGCTGATTTTGTGCTACGTGTGGTCCTGCCTGTGGGCCGGCAGGTCTAACTGCTGAGCTCGTGCTGCGGTCACTCCAGAGCTCCGTTCAGGTTTCTCTCCTCTACTCAGCCATTAACATTTCCAAGATTTGTACAGGCATTTCGTATATTTGATGCTTTGGCCCTATGGCTGAGTCCTGCCTCCTGGGAGGAGAAGCCGGGGAGAGTCCCTGGCCAGGAAGCGCAGGTGAGGTCGCTGGTCACCTGAAACTCATCTGTGGCCATTAACGTGACAGTCTGGATGCGGCCTGTGGTGCAAGCAATTCCTAAATCACTGGCTGCCCCTAGCTGGGAATTTATACTGGAGGAAAAAGTTACCTTATTCACAGCCAGATCTTATTTCTCACTTCCCTAAACAGTTTCTACTGACCCATTAGATACTAAGCAAAACCAGCCCTTGCCCTGAGCCAAGAGCTGTGCGTTCTTCTATCCCAGCCTTGCGAGGGCTGGAGGCACAGCAGAGCTATCTGTCCCTGCCTTCCCAGCGAGAGNTGTGACAGTCTGGATGCGGCCTGCGGTGCAAGCAATTCCTAAATCACTGGTTGCCCCTAGCTGGGAATTTATACTGGAGGAAAAAGTTACCTTATTCACAGCCAGATCTTATTTCTCACTTCCCTAAACAGTTTCTACTGACCCATTAGATACTAAGCAAAACCAGCCCTTGCCCTGAGCCAAGAGCTGTGCGTTCTTCTATCCCAGCCTTGCGAGGGCTGGAGGCACAGCAGAGCTATCTGTCCCTGCCTTCCCAGCGAGAGCTACCATCTGCCCAACTAGGCAACTCAGAGAAAACAGCAAAAAGGAGAGAAACGCAACCACAATGTGTTGAAAGGATTACGAGTAGTACCACGGGTGGTAACCGTAGACAGCTAAGAGCTAACAGCACAAGTCTCATAAGACACCATATTCTTATCTTTTTCCCTATCAAAATTTACTTTGCAGATTTACCTTTTATTCTGCCTTCCCCTGGAGGGGTTTACAGATTTATAAATGACTAGACAAGCAGGACAGAATGGCACAAGAACGTGTGGGACTGGTACTGTAGGGCTGCAGGAACTGAGGGCAGCAGGATCTTCCATTCAATAAAAGCCATAGGAGATGCCCTCCGTGTGTTTTTTAAATAATAAAAAAAACAAACTGTAGCTTGTTACATTTTTCAAGGGGAAAAAAAAAAAGAAACATTGGGACCATTTATTTGGTTTAACTACTCTGGTCAGGAGCCACTTAAGAGACAGCTGAGTGAAAGGTGGCAGAACCAGCAACTTCCAGGTGCCTGGCGCAGTAGTGAAACCTTTTAAATAGTAGTAGGCAATTTTGTGCGCCTTCCTTTTTCCTCAAAATAGAAAAGCAAGGACTAGAAATTATAGATCACTTAATTCCTTTCACAGAGAGACATCTCCTTTCCTCTTATAAGACAGTGCTTTCTTTTGGAAATATAAAACTTACCTTCCTATCTGTCACAGAGGTCTCTGTGAAAAAAAAAAAAGCACCTTTGAATTAACCTTGGAATGATTCCTTTTGTTAAAGACAAGCCGAATTAAAATCAAAATAGCATTCCTTTTAACAGGTAGTTTGGTGAGGGGTTTCGAATTCACATCTACCTCCAAGTACAATTAGACCTTCATCACATTGTAACAAAAACCCAAAAACCAACGCAAAACAAGAAACCAAACCAACAAACCAAACCACAAACCAACAAATAAGAATTTTTTAGCCTCCTACTTCTCACAGACTTATCAAAGAACACCACTTCTCCCAAAAGTAAGGCTAAAAATTGTCACACTCTCTCAAACAAAACAGCAAAGAAACACTCGAAGCTAAAAACCATCAACACAGTAATGAATCTCAAAAATTGCTTCCTTGGCTATTTGGGGGAAAGGAAGGAAGTCCTGAGTTTACAACTGAAAGAGATCTTCCTGTATTACATATAAGACATATTCCTGGGCCACAAATAAGTATTTGCTGACCACTTCTTTGTCTTCTACAAGCCAGAGCCCAGAAAGCACGAGCGCAGAAGGTACACTTTGACATATCTGTCATAAACTATGGACTTGCATAAGCCCATTGTAAATTCCCTATTTTTCCCATTGAGAAAGCATTGCCTGAGGTGCCAGACCCATTAAGTCTCACCCTGTGATGGCAGGACTTATGTTCACATCCCCCAGCACCCCCAAGGGCTGAGGCGTTGGAAGGCGGAGTCATGACGACAACCCTCTTCCTGGCTGGACAGAGTAGCGCCTTGGGGAAGACAACAGCTGGACAAACAAGCTGAAGCAAATTTCATTCTGTTCTACCTTGGAATGTTTCCGAATGTGTTTATACATGCTTGCCTGTTTGATGGGAAGGTGGCAATCAAATGGGATTAATTTTTCCTCTAACAGTTTATTCTGAGGATGAGGCAAGTGTCACCTCTCCACCATTTAGAACCAACAGCTGCACGGAGTAGATATTTCCTTCCTACCAAAAGGACAAACTACTCTCTACCAGTGAGCTCTGGATGGTCGACTGCAGCCAGTGAGATGTTATGCTTGGAACACCTGACTGCAAGCACAGAAAAGCTGGTATCCAGGAAAGTTGGTAGTGCATGGCTGTATAAAAGCAATGGTTGCTATTACACATTTTCAAATGCTTGCAGGCCTAGGAGGTAAGTGCACTGCCTGTCAAAAGAGACACAGAGATTCAAAGAAGCTTCATGACTGTCTATAGACCACAGAGAGAGGATTACATTTCAGTTTGTTCCTAACATCTGTTTGTGCAATCCCTCAGTGCAGACTGCACACAAACTTAATTCATGTATTCCTGTCGTACCAGTCACTCGTGAAGCCACAAGGAGCTTGGGCACATGACTCGTCACCGGCCTGCACCACACCGCTGGCAGCATCTCACCTGGCAAGAGGTCATGATCCACAAACATCTACTCTTGCACTTTCCATACATATGGTGTTGAAAGATAAAAGGGATGGTGTAGAAGCATGTCAAACTCACTCTGCATTCATGCATAAGGTGATAAAAACCAAACTTAAGCTAATTAGGAATCAACCCTAGGGATTCATTCCTTCACAGGAAAAAGAATGTTGATGTAAAGCCCACAGAAGCAAGCCCTGGCTGTTCCCCAGTCCCACCTCGCTGGTGCAGGCACAGACAGGTCATAGCAGAGCTTTACCATGCTCCATGTACCCTCATGGTCTCCTTTAGGTGACCAGCAGAAATCAGGATGGGACATCTTTATCTTCTGTGGGCAAATAGGAGCGCATTGTGGAGCTGTAGCTGTTTCGCTTTGCTGCCTGTGCCACTACTTCCAAGCGAACAGTGCCAAAAGTCAGGTGTCAACAGATGGCCTGAAAAACTCAAACATTTGGTGAGGAAAAGGTAACTGCCTAGCTTCAAACCTGGCTCAGACACCTGGCTTAATCAGCTTGTTCCTACAAAAAGAGCCACAAATTCTGCAATCACTACAATTTATCAGGAGTTTTATTCTTTCATCTCATTAAAAAAAAATAGGATCTTCTGTAGCACCAGCTGCTTGAATGCCAGGCTTAGCAACTCACTGTCTTCCTAAAATAACTCAGTTTTCCTTGCTGATCATCTAGTTCTGATAAAATCACCCACAGCTACTACTGAATAGAATTAAGCAAATTTTATACTTCGTAGATAGTCCAAAGCGATGGAGATTTTCAACACTATTTTGTCCATCACTGCTGACTACTTATTAACTACCTGACACATTGATCCTATTTCAAGCATTTGTCAACAACAAAAACCACTTTCCAGCTCACCAGCAGCAGCACCTATTCAGGAACTGGTGTACAGGCAAACATACACCAGCCAAACTATCAAAACCCTTGAAAATACCATTGGCTTCCTTACCCAGAANTTTGACCATCACTGCTGACTACTTATTAACTACCTGACACATTGATCCTATTTCAAGCATTTGTCAACAACAAAAACCACTTTCCAGCTCACCAGCAGCAGCACCTATTCAGGAACTGGTGTACAGGCAAACATACACCAGCCAAACTATCAAAACCCTTGAAAATACCATTGGCTTCCTTACCCAGAATTATCTGAAAAGAAATCCTTGGCACATATCCCAGACCGCCCTAATGAGATCGTTCACTCTCTGTTTCCAGAAGGAAGCAAGTTCTGGTCTATACCACTAGTTAAAACAGCCTATTTTTTGAAAATGCTGAAAAGTGCCTAAAAACTTTGTTTACATCAAGGGGAACTGTGGATGCTCAACAGCCCTGGAAATCAGGCTTTCAATTATGGAATAAAAGCAGAAAGTAGTCCTTGCCCAATAACATAACAGGGCACAGAAGTATGTTCTACCGATACTTCACTTTTTATGTTAGTATCTTCATTTAATTTATTAAATTTTTGTATCTACTACTTTCTTTTCCCTGTAGATCTCAGCTACCCATCCATTCAGCTATGCGTTTACAGTTTTTCTTACCCAGGTTTCTAAAATTCCCTGAAGATATAAACTCATTTTCCCAGTCCTTAATCTCTGCAACCTCTAATTCCACTTGACAAGCCGATTTGAGCAGGATGCAAGAGCACACATGTCATTGAAAGAGAAGTGGAACATTCCAAAAGGAAATAGGAAAATCAAATTGCCCCAGGAATTAGAATAAGGCTTTTGACCTTGAGGTTGTTTTTCCCCTCTTCCCTTTCATTCTCTGACTGCAGGCTGCTTCACTATATTGGGGGAAAAAATAAAAGGGGGGGAAGTAAAATTTAAACACATGCACACTGCTTGCAGTACATAAAAGCACGATCTCTGAAAAAACAACTCCATTCATGGCGAGTTTGCTCTTAAGAGGTAACACAGAACGAGAGGATCCTAACAAAAAAATCACACGATAGTTTTGCACCCCGTATTGAGTTTGCATTGCAAGGTTTTGGCAGCAGAGGGGCTACACACCCTAGTGTTTAAGTAAGACCAAGTAGCCACAATGAACATCACTTTGTCCCCCAGCTGTGAATTTCCTGGTGCTCATTCCACCCACCCTTTCCTACTCNGTAACACAGAACGAGAGGATCCTAACAAAAAATCACACGATAGTTTTGCACCCCATATTGAGTTTGCATTGCAAGGTTTTGGCAGCAGAGGGGCTACACACCCTAGTGTTTAAGTAAGACCAAGTAGCCACAATGAACATCACTTTGTCCCCCAGCTGTGAATTTCCTGGTGCTCATTCCACCCACCCTTTCCTACTCACCCCTGCTATCACGCTGCTCCAAAACCTTTCAGCTCTGAGTGAGCCTTGAAATGTTAACTCAAATCAGAAGAAAATGGCAGAAACAAAAAGAGTATCTTTGAAAGTATAGTAATTCAGTGTTAATAAGCTGAGAAATGGCAGAACTACCTGCCCCTATGAAAATGACCTACGTAGTGTGACAAACTCCCACAGGAGTTAAGAGCCTGTTTGGCAAGGTGCTGAATATCTTCATGGTGAGCCAAATCAGAACTGCGTCAGCTGTGGCTGTATTTACTCAGAGTACCACACTCCGAACCTGTTATTTCAAACATCTACCAAGATTTAAAAAAATCTGATGCAAAAGGTATTTTGATAGTTCTTGTGTTTGCTTCTTTAATTCAGAACGGTAATCGCATACAGACTGAGGAAGGCTTCTTCTTTCGCTTGAGTGCGTCGGCTGGCATAGCAAGCACACTGGGAAGGAAGGCTTTCATGTTTCTTCCAGCCCCACCAGGGACCCACGGCTGATCCGCTTGCAGCACTCAATGGAGCAGAAAGGCGGCCGTCAAGGCACGCAGGGCACCCGCAAGGGGCTCCCCCCCTTCCTCCAGCTTTCACTAAACAGAGTCTTTCTGGCTTATTACTCTCTCCCCGCAGCAAACATTAACAACAGAAGCAGCATAGAAAAACCTCGCTGCTAAGGATTAAGAACATCCGTCCTGACCTTCTCTCTGTATGGAAGGAATTCAAGTGGGCCCTCAGGAAAATGAAAGCAGGATTTATTTTAAATGGACCTTTTATGAAAATGACTGTGGTTTTCAGTTTGTCAGATAGACTCCGTCGACAAATAGCCTTATTCACCTTGCCGTGCCTTTGAAGCAGGTATTGTTCTGGAAGTGTTGCGGCATGTGAATTTTGCTAGGCACACTTTCCAACTATGCTGGTACTACTGTAGAATATTATAAAAGGCAATTGTTCCCCAGAAAGGTCCATAAGCTGTGATTTATTAATGAAATGTCAAACCTGGGAAACGAGGCAAAGGTCTCAGGAGTGCAGGGTAAAGTAAATAGCATGACAGAATACACATAACGAGTGCTAGCAAAAACAACAGAAACATGCACACAAAGAGAAGACGCAAATACGTTCCTCTCCTTGACAGTATTAAACATCGTCAGCTAAGAAATATAGTCTGCGAGTGACTGAGGAACATGCTTAGATGATATTCATATTCATACCATATAAACCACTGGATCAATGGCAATATCGTGCCAATTACGGCACGAATTAAAGTAATAATACTTTGGTATAAAATGCCTTGTTTTGGCTAAGAAGCGGTACGCAGAGAAATGTAGAGGCAGCAGGACCTTAAAATTAAACCTGAAGTAAAAAACAACCAACTGTATCATATGAAAGTACAGGATAATAATATATTTCTCAAGTTGTATGTAACGAATATAACCTGAAAATCATCACAGTTTCCTGTCCCATAGTAGCCATGTCTCACGCAGCAGCATAGCGTGTTCTTTAAATAGATACATCCTCGAGGACATGAGATTATTTTTGTTGTAATTTATGTGAAACTAAGTAGCACTCCCTCCTCAACCATGAGCAAACTGTTGCGCATCATTACCTGTTCCTGCTGACCAAGTAGAAGGTGCTGTTAACCACCATAAGGTACCTCCGTAGCGTTGGTCATGAGCATAAATGCAAGACAAGCGCCACGCAGTATGAAGTGCAGTAAATTCCCCCAGACTGCTCACGTACAAAAGCTACTGTTTCAAATCAGTTTTCCAGATCACCTTGCTCTGAATTACCCCATCACACAGACACACAAGTTTTCTCACTATCAGCCCTCCATATATCAGGTACCACATAGGAAGTGGAATCTGATCCATTGTGCTCTGTATGCACATTCACAGCTACAACTGCAGGACAAGCTGCATTTTAATCTCACTGCTAATTAAGCAGAGACCTAAAAATGCCATGCAGAGCGGCGTTCCAAACATCTGAAGGGTTTTCCTTTCACGCTCATTGAACTATTATGATACATCAAAGAAATAAATGTCGTCCTGACGATACGCTGAGGATTGCTGTCCCCTCCAGTTCACCGAGTGCTCGCCATCTCCTCCAGCGCAGAAACACAGCGCTACAGGCCCTTGGGTACGCTTGTGGCCATTTGAAGCATCAGACAGATTATTTCTCTGGTCCTGTAACTGGCACGCTTGGCAAGCAAAAAGAGAGCACTTCTTCCATTTCGCTGGTGCTTTTGTAATCTGCCCAGTCCCAAAGCTGGAATACAGACCACGTCCATTCCTTGCAGCTGAGGCTGTCTTTGAAAATGAACAATAAACAAATCTGATCCTCTTTTCCCAAATACTATTATTTCTCTGGGATGCAGGCATTTGCAACAGCATCCCCAGCCTTTGTCACATCCCCAGCATGCTACTCGAATTCCAACCAGACTGGGTGAGGAAGTTCGCTGCAAAGAGCTGAGTGGAACCCGAGGATTTTGAGACCCACCTACTCCTGGTGCCTTGGATAAAACAGCTCAAGGGAGGCCAATCTGCAGAGCATGCTGGGCATCTGCACGGTGAAAAACCAAGTCTCAAAAGGTTTCAAAGAACTGCTTAGCAATGGACTGCAACTTTGCCACCTTAGTCACTATAAAAAAAAAAAAATCTCGGCCAGAGATGACAGCAAGGTCCTTTACTCCCACGGTGGGAGGTGCGCCAAGGAGTAGGCCTTTCCTTTACTCCTGTCAGACCTCCTGAAGACGGACGTCAATTGTCACGTGTGACAGGGATGGCTGCAGCAAGAGACGAGCACAGCTGTGTACCTGAACACCATGCAGAGCAACAAGTCCCTCGAGTTGCTGCTCATGGTGAGCTCTTTGGCCAATAAGCAAGAGGGATTAGCACTATGCACACAAAACAACCCAGCCAACGAAAGCTATATACAAGGAATTAACAAAGCAATTTTTCAAGCGACTTCCTCGTTATTTAAGAAGGAGAACAACAGCGAAAGCACACAAGGAAGATGAGGAGGGAAGCTTCTCTCTCCAAACAATAACGAACTGGAGAGCTGCCTTCTCTGTTTCTGCAGTTTCAACATGAAAACCCCCATCTCCTAACAGATATGTTCTAAGGAAAGCACTGTTTCTTCTCCTTCTGAGGTATAATGACATTCACAAAATGAAATGGAACAAGAAAGCTTCATGCCTTAGATGTCCTTTATCAGCACTACACATACATGCCAACGGGGTTATTACCCTAATCACAAACGTCAACAACAAATTAGCCCTGTTTAAAATTCAGTGGCAACAAAGGCAGAAATCCAATACATGCATTCTCTAATTACAGTCCATGTAATATATTCTGCGAGTCTCCTGTGAGCTTGTTTTGCGGATGCACAAGCGTCGCCTCTTGCCACTGAAAATCAGTTCAGTGTTCACTGCACAAATGTCTTAACTTCTGCCAAAATCATTTCCAGCATTGTCATTCTCCATGTCAATGAGAACGAATACGAGGTTTTGTCCTCTCTTACCCCTGCACACCTACACACTCAAATGAAAGGCACACAAGCTGCATGCCTGTTCACTCTAAAACCATTCCTTAGAAAATTGCAAGCTATTGCTTCAAGGTTAGACTTTGCAATGACAAAGGAGAGAAAAAATGGCTGCTAAGGCAGATCTGTGTGTTTGCTTCAAAAAGAAAGCAGAACATCTTACACTTTATGAAATGTGAAAAATCAACTGATGCGTCTCATGCTGCCTACAAGCTGCAAAATAATGAGAAATGGCCGGTCTGAGGTTGGACTGAAGGATGGTCCTTCTTCGGGGGAGCAATGCCGTATGAAAGGCCATTGCTGTTGCATTTGGAAAGAAGCTTTCTTAAGAACCTAATATAATGAACTGTGCCTGCAGTTCATGCATCCTGAACTTCCCTCTCCTCACTGTAGAAGACATTCCTGAGCGTGTCCGAAGCCAAACTGGATCATTTATTTCCAGGAAATACGCCTCTTCCTACTGTTTATTTTCCTCAATAATTCACACTACTCTGCACAACGGAATCATCTTCATACCACTTAATGGCAGTACCACAATTGCGTTATCATGAGAGTCGTGAAAAATAAAATAGAAAATTGCTCCAGAAATTTAGAATTTCCTGAAAAGCAGAATATTTCAGCTACCTCTAGTTATACCTAAGGCTGGGGGAAGCATGTCCAAGTTGACCCCCAGGAACTGTGACCAGTTCTGTGTTCACAGTGGGTTTGCTGGGAGGCTGCAAGTGGAGACTGATTAGAGCACTTGTGTTAAGAATAGGTGATGGTTCTGGCTTTACTTTGGTTAGACACAAAAGCAGATCACTTCAAATCCAATTTATTCCATGTCTGGGGTTTTCAAGGATAAACACAAAGGAATCTACAAGATTAATTTCAAAGCATCCAGTAAGTAAATGCCTGGAGAGTGAAATTCATGTTGCTTAACGCAACATTAACAGTGGTTAAGAACAAAGCAGCGAACTTATTATCACAAAAAATTGGAAGTTGCAGTTTCAAATCAAACACTGGTATTCATAAATCCAGATTGAATTGTTTTGTCTTTAAGAAAAAAAACACCAGAAAGAATAAAAATATGATAAAGTCTAAATATTTAATGCACAAAGTGTTTTGAAATATTTTGTTTTGCAGTTTGACAGAAGACAAACAATTCAGTTACCCAAAGGAATCCTTCTGGATTATCGTTTTACCCAAAATAAAATAACACAAAATGTCTTTGGATAATCCTGAAAGATTTTTCTCCCAGCAAACCAACAACATTAATCTTACCCATAGTACCAATTCCGACAACAGGAGAAGAAATAAAAAGCAATCGAAACTTCAAAGAACATGTGATAAGATTTTCAGAAGTGTTTGGTACTGGGCTAATGAGAATTTTATCATTAATTTCCCTGGGAACAGGATTACATCTAACACAAACACTCCTGAGTATCTCAAGCAGTGAGTAATGAAAGCAGGAGGAATACAAGATGATGTACAACCTGCAGGTAGAACCAGTGAATACCTAATAGGGTATTTTCCCATATTTCCTATACAGCATCTGTCAATGTATAATCTAAATTAGTAACTCTGCAGTCTCAAACTGTTTTGTTCACTTTCTGTCTCTTATCAGGAGCACAGAGAAGACTGCCAGAGTAGACTGAAGCACGTCCATGACCTGCATGTTTTAGCATAACGTAGGTATTAAAAACCTGTCGCTCCCTTAATATGCTTTCAGCAACATATATGTTTAAGGAAGAGAAATTTTTGTACTATTTCAAAAATTATTACCAACACCTTTCCTAAAGAAGCTTCCACGACACAACTGACAGAGGAATAGCTTGTAACTCCCTATGATCCACAAAAAAACCCCTTCTGTGCAAGTGCATATCTAATCTCTGACAAGTCTAGTACAGCCTCCCTTTCATTTCTGCAGTATGATTAATGGTGGATCTGAAACACTGAACTGTGAAGTATGGCTTACCAACTACATTATTTCCACTAAATAATGATTTCCAGATCATTTCAGATTTCCCACATTCCATTACTCTGCTGATGGGAAATCTTCTCATCAAGACGTATCCAACGTTCAGTTTTTAGAGGCATAGCAAAGGTACAAATGCAGTAATTGATTTCATTTTCAAATGGCTCTTCAGTTCCCAATCCTGTTTGAAGCAAGTGACAAAGAGCCTAATGACTATGGGAGAGGCAGAGGCACTTGACTTTGGTGGGGTTTGGATCATTAACAGTAATTGAATGCCAAGTTTTGCCTTCAAATCAGACCAATTAGAGACTGAGGAACAGGAGGAACATTTTCATCTGTTAAGCTTGCCTGAGTTAGTTACGTAGCAGTATTGGTTTTTTCATCTCAATCCAATGCATTTGGGAGGGAAACTTGCACTTACTGACCATTTCATCTGAAAATGAGGAAACAAAAGATTTTAAACAAAATGTATTGTGTGTCTTTCAGTGCTACCTTGAATGCAGCTATGCAGTGTAGGCTGAGTAACGTCATCACCAGCACCAGGAACACTGTGGCTAAGTTTCTCACATCCCAAATGGACTCAATCAAAGGAATGCTGCCGACCTGCCAGTCATAGCACAGAGTGATCGGTGCCAGCAGAAGCCACGCGTTGAAGGCCAGAAGGTAGGAGTAAGTTAGAAACCTGCAAAAGAAAACAGGTAATGTAATACATGGAATGACTGCCAACACATGAAACATTTTCCTCGGGCAAGTATCGCTTACTATGTGGGAGGAGGAAAACAAAATTAATTCTGCACACACAGGCAATACCACAGGTTTCTGTCAATAAAGAGATGCTAACATAGAGGTAAGGGGCACTTCAACAGGTCATTTAGAGAAATAACATAAGATCAATAATATTTATGTGGTTTCTATGCACCAGCCCTTGGAAAACTGAGAAATCTCCCAGTCAAATGCTAGAGTTTTGAAGTGACTTTCTACCAGCTTCAGCAATAAATGAATGATAACTAAGCAGGTACATATATATATTGATCTGCTTCACAGTGCACTGCATCACTCCTGCAATACAAAATATCCCTCCAGCTCGGTTCAACCTACAATTTAGGACTTCTCCTGCGTGCACAATACTGAGCAATTAAAATCAGATCTCTCCATCTTTTCTCTTTGCATCCCAGCACAGAGAGAAAACACAGAAGAAAGGAGGCACAGGGTGATTCTTGGCTGATCCCATCACAGATTATCACAGCTGGGGACAGATTGAAAGAGGTGCACCACAGAAGTGATGGAGAAGTAGAAAGCCTTTCAAATTGTTGTAATCTTCATTAATTGATATTCTCAATAGTGAGGAAATTAATGGGGAATGGAAATAGGGAACATGCTGCCCTCTAGGAAGTATGCAGAGCTTTCAGAAGACTGAACAAGGACAGTATGTGTGCGACTGGGCTAAAGAAAATAATAAAAAGAAAACAAGAAAAAAAAAAAGAATTTAAACCAACATCCCCTCTCCCCGCCAGCCTTCTGCTGCTTGGCACCTACTTGCCCAAAAGTGCATCTACAAAAGTTCAAATAAGCATGCAAGAGGCTGGAGATTATTCCAGCAATCACAAAGTCAACCAAGCAGAACTGCGACAGCCTTAGAACAGACAAACCTTTCCTTGGTTCGCAAATGGAAAAATCCACATTGTACACAGCACCAAAGATGGCAAATACTCAAATGAAATGAAATTATATTCTATCCTGCACAGGATTTCTTCCATCTGAGCCTACTTTGGCTGTTGTCATCACACCCAGTTCCCATGGTACCTTAGCAGGTTTATTAAAATGATAACAAAGGAACCCCAAGAGATCTAAGAGCTATGTAGACAGAGGATTGTTCCACTCGCCAGAGAAACATGCCTCTTTGGGGTCAAAACGCATCCCCTTACAAAAGCACTTACAACATTGTATTGTATTTGTGGCAGAAGGGGTAGGACACCGAAGCTAAATGTGACTCCAGGCAGCCAGGACAGAAGTTCCCAGACGAGTGTTGGGCCAAGACATGCACATGAAACAGGCCTAAATTTTTGTGAAAACATTTAAAAATAACCACAAACAGTCAGGATATCGGTTTCTCTTCTCAGCCAAAACCCAAACGTCTCCAGCAGCACAGTGACCTAAAAGCAAGGAGGCTTACATAGCTGGAATAATGTTTCATTGTAAACAGTGGGAAAGGCACATACCCATTTCCCCGTAAATCTTCCTAAGCTTCCAATTCTGATGGAAAAGAGAATATTCCCACATTTTTAAGATATCTTCCACTTGGTACCTTCCTCTTCCATCCCTCCATTTTCCTCCCCTTCCCAACCGTGAGGTAGTAAACAATGGGAAAAGTGAGAGAAAAATCCATCTTCTCTCTTAACAGAGACAGCAATTAAAAAGCCAGTTTCTATTTAAGAAAGCACCCCTCAAAAGCATAACCTAACTCTTCTTACAGTTTTGATTGTTCACTATTTCTAAAGAACTAAGTCTCTCCTAGTCACCAGGCCAATCTTTGCAGGCCCGCGTTAGAAGGAGACACAGCAACGCAAAAATCAGGTGGAGCTCAATCATGCCGAGGTGCTCACTCGTGATGTTACGTGTGGCCTGCACCCACCTCTGCTTGGCCACACTACAAACCGGACTTCTGTACCAGCCTCAATACAACGTCAACTCAGAAAAGGTTTCCAGCTACTTACTTAAAAGCCAAAGTGAGATCCATTTCTAGCTTTAATTTTAAAAGAAAAAGCATGTCCATTTCTGTCAATCTGAGTAACATCATGGCATACAATATCATTACAAGTGTGTGTATTAGACACACAAACCACAATGCACACCAGAAACTCTCCCCTACCTACTCAGACTGGGCTGCTAGGTAGGAAGGAACGACATGACATTTGGGATCTTTGCAAACTGCAGTATTGCAGTTAAAGATGGATGAGTTCTTTTTCTGCATCTTCACTGATAAGGCAGGAGCTGATAAATCATTAACGCAGCACAGAATAAATAAACACGGTTTGCTGCCATAACAAATTTGAGTCAGTTTAACAAATTTTAAGAGGAATTTGGGGGTAGTCCAGATTAGCGTGTGTTAATGCATTTCTGCTGGAAGGTTAGGATAAACTGCCATTGTAGATGAGGAGACACGCTTCAGGACACACACTGATCAGGAGAGGTTTGTAAACAAGTCTCTCCGTCCCTGTGCTTGTAGGGTTTCTGTCTTCCTTGGGAGTCACACACACAACTCACTGCCAGAGGCAGGTCCCAGAGAAGATGGAAAATTGCTCCGTTCCGTTATGTCAATAATTAGTGTCTTAAATAAGCTCTGCCAACAGTGGTGAACTATTTTAAAGCCTATGACAGCCACTACCGTCTATGTGCAGTCGACTGGTTCACCTCTCCAGCCATCCTACTGGGGAACCCTAGGCCATGTCTCTCATCGTCAAGCCTGAAGGCTCCCACTGAACATGCATGTGCCAACAGCAGACGTGGAAGCAAGATCCAGAAGGGCACTGCCTGCTTTTAGCAGGCGTTTGTAAGCTGCAAGAAAGCCTTGAGCGAGCTCCACTTCAAGTAGAACTGGATACAATTTCAGCATTGGTAACCTGTCCTTGAACATGATTGATGGCTGTATAAAATAAAGCACTGCAAACTATTGCTATTCTAGGTACCAGGAACAGAAAAATAACAGGATGCTCTTGAAAACATGTGATATTCCTTTACATCTGTGTGGCTCTCATATCACAAGGCTAACAGGAAAAAGCTAGATGCAGGAGAAACTTCTGAAGAATCCTCACATCAAAGCTGACAGGGCAAGGAAATAATTTGTCAATTTTCAGAAGACAGACTCCTGAAATCGTTCCAGGAGCTAATTGCATTTCAGCTGCCTACCTGCAAATGGCAACAAAAGTATTTTCTTTTAATTAGTTGACTAAGTCAATTACATTTTAAATTAATGATCTTCTCTATATTGCTGTTCATGTCTGCTGGAATTCCAAGGGAGAAAAATCCCTGCCTGTAACATCTCCTGCGCTATCAAGTTAATCGCAGGCAAGACGGAATATTACTGGTGAGGTGATTGGAAGAATCTGCCTCTTAATTGGCATTAACAGCATTCACATTACAGCAGAGTACTTTTTTTTATTCACAAATTGAATATGGAAATCCAAGTTTCAGCAGGTAGCAAACGTTTCTTTCCACTTCTCAGCATCTCTGGCACGTTTAGAAAAACAGAGCTCTTCCTGTAGGTAGCAGGTGTTGTCATGGCAAGCCATTTTGTTTAGTTTAAAATTTTTTAGTTTAAATCTACTGTTGCATACTTTGTTTGAGATAAATACACGATAACTCATATCTAGAACCTGTTGCAGAGAACAACTATCTGAACTGATTGCTTCTGCTGCAAAAATGAAAGTAAAGGGTGCTACTTACGGCCATAAACAATATGACATAAAATACTTGAGGGATTGTCTGTTACCCTTTGCTGTAATAGAGACTAACGAGCTTGGAAAAGCCCTAGCCTCAGCTCTGCCAAACCTAGGCAATCAGAGCACATGAGGATTGTGAGACTAGCTAAAGAAAATATGGTATTTATAGAAATTCATGAGGAGTTTCATTTGCTTTCTGATTATGGAGCACTTTAAGCTTTTTCCCCCAGCTCCCAGGGATGGAGGTTAAAGCTTTCTTTCCAAAACTGTGCTACACAAGTGATCACAAGACTCTGACCATGGCCCACCAAGGCTGAAGGGAAAAGTAGGGGCCAGTGACCCTCGTCCTTCCAGGTGCACACAGTCGTGCAGCCTACCACGTACCCAGCTCCAGGACAACCCATCACATTCCTGACCAACAAGGGGCCACCTTACCCCAGGTATGCACCCACAAGTGGAAGATGTTCCTGCACCGGGGGATTTAGCAAGGCAAAGGCAACATGTTCTCCTGGTTTGGGGGGAAAAAAAAAAGAAAAAGACCCATCTAGAAGACAGGTGATAACAGCGCACTTAACCGGTATTCGGGAAAAGAAGGAGGTGTAGGAAGAAGGGGGCATCTGAAACAGAAGGATAGTTGTTGCCTTTTCAGAAATCACAGACCTTGTTAGTGCTCTTCTGAGAAGAAGACCTGCACATTGCCAGGGACTTGGAGAGGTTTCAGTTCACCTTAAGGGTGAGAAGAACTCCTTTATTAGGAAAAAGAGCTTCTCACTTGCATTAACAGCTGANGTGTAGGAAGAAGCGGGCATCTGAAACAGAAGGATAGTTGTTGCCTTTTCAGAAATCACAGACCTTGTTAATGCTCTTCTGAGAAGAAGACCTGCACATTGCCAGGGACTTGGAGAGGTTTCAGTTCACCTTAAGGGTGAGAAGAACTCCTTTATTAGGAAAAAGAGCTTCTCACTTGCATTAACAGCTGAACTGATTCCAGCTCAAGGCTCTCCTCATCCTCTACAGAGCCCTAAAACTGAGTGTGTTTAATGAGCCACCCTCCTAGGACACATGTGGCTGCAGTTATAACCAGGTGGTGGTATTTAAGGATATTGTCTTAAAATCGTATGTATTCGCACTTCCCCTGGGTAACTGCCAGTCCAGTCATACCTTCCCACATGAGTTTATTTTCCTGCTCTGTATATTGTCAGCCTAAACATTTTCTTTTCATAGCCTTAGAAGAAAAATCACACTGTCTCTATCCAGCACATTCGGTGATGGTAGAGTAAGGCTACACAAATGAGCAACAGACAGACTAATTCCAATTCAACACCCAAATGTGAGTATCAGCTAGACAGAAAATACTTGTAACTGGGAAAAGTGCCTGCGTATTCCCTTCCATCAAAACTTTTGCACCTAGGAGAAAAGAGCTGCCAGTCAGTAGACGATAGGAGTAGGAAAGACTAAGATATAGATAAATGGAGTAGGAAAGACAAACAAATAAACAGGCCGCCACAGGTCGATGGAACAGCAAGGTAACTCCTCTAGAAAGTAGGTTTATGTGCACCAGGGGTGCAGGAGGCAAGGCAGGCTATGCTGTCCTCTACAGCTCCACAGCCTGAAGAGCTTTGACCTGGTGAACAGCTCGCTCTCAGTTGTTTCAACTCTGTGACTAAGAATCTGAAAAATATCAAATTCTTGAAGAGTAAAGACTTTCAAAGAGCCAGTGAATTTCCAGTGAAACCTGAGACTGTTGTCTGAGTCTCAATACTGGAAAACCTGGGATTGATCTCGTTCTGTTCTCCCTCTGCAACCCCCCACCGCGTGCTGTGGGTGAGACCATGCCTTGTGATCAAACATGATCCTCGGTTCGCCACCGACGGCAGCACGCTCCAGAAGTCACACAGCTGAAGCCCCCCCAGCCACCGGTGGACAATTGCTTCAGAAGAGGCTCACAGAGGCAGCAGGGGACAGAGGGTCCTCTGGACAGCCGCTGAGATACCAGTGGCTGATCCTCAGGAAATTAAAACCAGAGCTCATAAACTTGCTGCGATAACATTTCTGGAAACAGTTCATTGTGCCCCAGAGTATTACCTACCCGACGCTGGCAGGAGCCAAAGGGATGTGCCGGGCCGACTGCTTTGCCTCAGAAACTGGCCATGGCCTAGCCCTCCTGCGTGGAAGTATTTTGAAAAGCAAAATGCATTGCCTATAGGAGTCAATGGCCTCTGCTTTGGCTGCACCTCCTCCACTCCATATGCAGGCTTTTGGCAGGGAAGACCTGTGTAACCAGCACTTGTAAGGCAGTGCCGTGATCCATTAAAAATGCCTATCATCAAGCTGATTTCCAGAGCACCACCACCTACCTGGGTTTGTTCATTAAACCAAGAAAACTTCACTAAGAGAGATGCTGAAATCTTTCACGCAGCTTCCTTTGGAAACCTGCTACTGCAGGATGGCCCTTGCTTTGTAGCACCATCTTGCAGACAGGCTTCTCCCTGACACCCACCCCCCTCGGAATAAAGCATACATTTTATACTTAATGTATGGACTGTCTGGCCCCTGGGTGGGCATGACAGCAATTCTTACCAACACTGTTGTTCTCTCTTTTGTCTAGAAGTGAGCCCTGAATGCTGGGTGCCTGTAGAGATTACACGTAGGGCTGAAGTTAAGTGTCTTTGGGCACATGATAGAAAGCACTGACAAAACAGGCAGAACTTTTCCACTCGGGAAGCATGAGAAGCCCAGCTAACTAAGAACTGATATATCACAGGGGTCCATTTTAATGCCAGTTCCTAGCCTAAGGTCAGTGAAAATCCCATAGAAGAGTAGTTGCTGCGCTTGAATTCTGTTGCCTTAGCAGAACTGGCAGGCACAGGGACCCACTTCTCCAGCACTCATCCACTGCGTGCATCTTGGTAGTTCATTCCCTTTGAAGTTACAACTGGGATGATTAAACGCATTGCTCAGAAAACAGCCACAAATCTCTATGAAAAGGAGTACGTGCCAGTTTTTACATATAAGCATTTCTTTAGCTTTCTACAGCATCGAATTCTCATTTACCTGATCGAAACAGCAAAGAAACAGAAAGACAGCTTACAGGGAGCAGTTCAACCACAGGACAATGTTATCTCAAGGCAGTCTGAGTAGAAATGCATTAACTATTTAATGCAACAACACAAATAAGTCTGCTTCATGCCCAGAGTGATCAGCCAAGGGACATGACAAGGCAAATGCCAGCAGAAATTAACATAACTTGACTCCTGAAGATATAGTTTAAAAAAACATTTTCTTAGTTTGAAATTACTGGTAGGATTTAATCTGTTTCACACACCTTGAGACATGCTGTACAAAGGACTTTTCCCTTCTCTTACCATGGTGTTAGTAACACAATCTGTTTATTCAGAGACAGCCTACTTCTTTCTCCTCAAGAATGGCAGAATAAAGAAACATTGTGCAAAATGTCTGAAGCATGACAGCCCACCGCTCAACACCCTGCTAACACTTGAGCTGCACTTCAGTACACTGTTTACCTAAAGCTGGGTAGCTCTCGAAACCTTTCTAATTGCATTCTCCCTCAACCTCCATCTAATACAGGCAAGAATGCTGTAACAGATGATTGGGATTGTTTTTTTCTACTGCAACAGCTTACCTATAGCAGATTTCAGGATGGCAAGTCACAATGACTGGAAATCTGTGTTCTTTAAGGTAGGTCACGGGAGAAGGTACATCCTTTCTGCAGCAGTGTCCAACAGCCTGCGTGGACAGGCTCTAATGGCAGCACTTACTTATGAATAAAAGGATTCCCAACACCTTCATTTCTGCCTGAGCTGAGAAAGGCAGTGATGGACAATTTCATCTTCTCAGATCACCCTTACCAAGCAACACACTGAAGGACACAGAAATGTGGCTTTCACTTATCTCAGTGAAAGTTTTAAGGTATTTGGGAATATTAGAAAATCCAGTACCTTGCAGGGATTGAAGCATTCATACTGTGACTTCCAAAGCATTTATTTGCATCCCCATTCACTTGTAATTTTAAGGGCAGTAATTTAGTGAACATACTGAACAGACGATTTTTTTTTAAGAGACTGAAAACCCGTCACTATTTCAGCGTGTTTCATCTTCCAATTGTTAAACAAATCAATTCTCTGTCTACTTTAGTGTATACATTTGTGTTGTCCAAGATTGGAGATCAGTTACACAGACCTCTCCAGCACTGACCCAAAATGCCAAGCGAAGCATGTAAGAACAGGGTAAGACCATGATCCTTTATTCCAGTTTCTAGTTCGCATGATGTCCCTGAGTTGGATGTAGTTTCTGTACATTTAGTAGTCTGGATTTCTTTTTTCAACTTGGCAAATCTCTTTATGAGCCTGCACAAACTTTCATCACACCCACAGTATCCTGCAGCAAGGAGATCCCCAGCTCAATTACCTGTCATGAGCCACCTCCTTGGTTTGTTTTGAACCTGTCTCTTAGATTCATTTGGTACACCTTAATTTCCAGATGTTCCCCTCCTCCATGCAATCTTGTGTGCATAGACCTCTCTCACATCCTCTGTCATCTAATTTACACTATAAGCATTGTAAGGGCTGACAAAATCTGACCTCACTACTCAATGNCCCCATTCGCTTGTAATTTTAAGGACAGTAATTTAGTGAACATACTGAACAGATGATTTTTTTTTAAGAGACTGAAAACCAGTCACTATTTCAGCGTGTTTCATCTTCCAATTGTTAAACAAATCAATTCTCTGTCTACTTTAGTGTATACATTTGCGTTGTCCAAGATTGGAGATCAGTTACACAGACCTCTCCAGCACTGACCCAAAATGCCAAGCGAAGCATGTAAGAACAGGGTAAGACCATGATCCTTTATTCCAGTTTCTAGTTCGCATGATGTCCCTGAGTTGGATGTAGTTTCTGTACATTTAGTAGTCTGGATTTCTTTTTTCAACTTGGCAAATCTCTTTATGAGCCTGCACAAACTTTCATCACACCCACAGTATCCTGCAGCAAGGAGATCCCCAGCTCAATTACCTGTCATGAGCCACCTCCTTGGTTTGTTTTGAACCTGTCTCTTAGATTCATTTGGTACACCTTAATTTCCAGATGTTCCCCTCCTCCATGCAATCTTGTGTGCATAGACCTCTCTCACATCCTCTGTCATCTAATTTACACTATAAGCATTGTAAGGGCTGACAAAATCTGACCTCACTACTCAATGTTTACTCACACCTTTACACATTACTCCATACTTACTTACGCATTACTCATACTTATAAACCTACCCCTAATCTTAACCACACTCCAATAACCCTTGCCAGCCTCCGGACAAACCGTGCCTGTACAGCTCACCAGCTGACACAGAAACCTTGCAAGAGTTAACAATACTCTTTTGGGTTCACCCTATGCCAGCCAAGACCCCAACTCCAGAACTAACTTTATGCATTTCATGAACACTGCCACACATTTCCAAACTATTGGGGTTTTTTTATTTCACTTGTTGTCAGCCTTCCTCCTAGCCCCACAGAGTTGGCCAAGTCTTACAGTAACTTTTAACTCTGTTGAAAACCGTAACATTTACCCTGGCAAGACACGCACCATAACCACATTTTCAGCTCAGTGCAAATAAAGATGACTGCTTGTGAACACAAACTCCGGTTTGTGTCCTGTGTGATCTTCAGAGAGTTACAAAACAACTTGCCTGCTGCCTGAGCACTAACCTTTGCTTCAGCCATAGTTAAAGGTGTTAGTAAGCACCTCAAGTTCACCACCTAACATTGGCCTTTCTTTTAGTTTCATGGGGCTTCTTCCCTTCTGGTCTTGACACCAAACTTAGCTCTTCCATTTGCTTCCTCCCAACTCAATCCAAATTGCAAATAACATCCTGCCTTTAAATTCAGTGCTGTGACCTAACTACTGCATTCAAAACCTCCTTAGAGGCTTCTCACACCAACTCTTCATATGCTGCTGCTGCAGGTCTCCACAGCTGAGGAACACACGCTGCTTAGCAGCTTCTCTGAGGCTGGGCCATAACCACAAACTCTCCCATGTTGCTGGACATCCACCAGTTGGGCAGGCCACCACACACACCAGCACCTACTTGGATGCTGAATATCCCTGAGCCTTGATGTCCTAAACCCTAACCTCACGTCAACCCTAACACTGGCGCCAGCAAGTTGTACCACCTCCAAATCCACCCTCAAGCAATTTACTTGGCTAACACCACTTCTTATTTCCACCCTATGGAAATATCAGGCTTTAAAAACAGTATCATCCCTTCAGCCTCCCTCTTCCTAGCACCTAAGCTGAACACCAGCCCTGCACCTTAGCCTAGCCTTCCTGCTGGCCAGACACAGATCTTCCTGGAAACCAGGCCAATGCCACTCAACCTTGCTGGCTCCATCTGACATCCCAGTCCTGTACTCCTGATGACTGGCACAATGTCAGTTCTGCAGCAATAGCTTCAGCTCTGACTGTGGTAAGATAAAGTCTCAGACTCAAACTATAACTCTCACCCGGAAGAGGAGGCGAGGAAGGAAAAGCTTTGATGCCAAGATAAGGGCTGTGGTCAGTCGGTGCATCATGGGCTGTCAGTTCAGAGACAGTCACTGGGTCTCTGTCTACCTTGCAGGACTGACCACTCACCCATTCAGCAACAATTTGCCACCCCAGCTGCCCAGATACTCACCCTAAGGTATCATCTACCCTGACTAATTAGTCTTCCCACAGCTCCGCAAGACTGGCAAGATAGAACAGTAAAAACCCCGCTCTCACCTCCCATTTCTTGTTTGTAGGTGGACTCCACAGATCTAACATGAAGACTACTGCCAGCAGCGCAGCTGGGCCTGTAGCTAGCTCTGGGGCAGTCTGTGGGTCAGTATTTTGAAGTGAAGGGTTAGGGTCTGGATTCAGGAAAGAAGGTGTTGCTGAGCAAGCCTAACGTGCTGGCAGGTGGATCCTGCAGGCATAGGTGGCACATGGGATCAGGATAGCTGGGTTTTGGCCTCTTTCAGGTTGTTTGGCTGCAAGTTCAAGGTAGTGGTCAGCTTAAGGTTTGAGTTTGGAGAAATTAAGAATTGGAGAGAAGAATTTATAAGCAGATTCTGCAGATACTTCACATCTAAGATGAAGGCCAGGAGACTAGGGCTAAGGTCAACAGAAGCTCAGGACCCACCTTTTTTCTATATCCTACAATGTCCAGAGAGTGAGGACAAAAACTACCACAGAAGGTAAGCAATGAGATCCACATCAGGGCAAGTGACGGGTACCGTGGCAACAGGCTGCCAGAGCCCTGATGACCCTCTCCTGGCCCCACACCTAATGCCCACTGCTCTAGGAGCTCCATTTCAGCTCAGCCCTGTCTTCTGGATGAACACTGGACTTGCGCAGTAGGTAGCCTGTCTCCTGGATGGAACTCCTCAGACATACGCTCTTGTTTGTCTCCTGCCTCTTGCCCTTTCTCCTAGATGGACTTCGGGCCAGTGTTGCAGCCTTGCCTCCCGTCCCGTCTCCTGACTGGACCCTGACAAGGATTCAGCAACAAACCTACTTTTCAGATTCTGTTGTCAGGATCCATGCCTGAGCATCAGCCATAGGAGGTTGAGAGAACTCAGAGAAAGAACTGACCAGCTAAATTTAACTCTGCATATTAGAAAGCCAGGTAATGGCTGGCATGCAGGTTTGCTGAAGGGATGGGTTTTCTGGATGGAAGTTACAGGCTTCTGGGTAAATTGGCTAAAGCGAGGATTAAGATCAGCTCACTGGTTTTTATTGGCAAGGGTTTCCTTAATTAGCTTTGGAGCAGGCAGGTGTTGCTGGACTGCAGGTGAAGCCAGGGAGGACCTCAGCCAGCAGTGGTCTCACTTGTCTTTCATAAGCCTGTTAATAAAATCCACAGTGCCAGTGGTAAAAATACTCACTGTTTCATACTCCAAGAATGAGAATAATGACTTAGCTTTTGGGTTTAAAAAACCTTCCCCTGTCATTACAAGATGTAAAGAGACAAACACATGAAAGACATTTGCAGCACAGAATACGTAACTGGAATCAGGCCAGGATCATTTATGACTTGATGATCCCCCATCTCAGCATAAACATATCAAAAAGGGACAGCAGCAAATCCTTCATGCTGTGCCGCACAGAGTCTGGTATTAATGACCCTGCCAGAAATGCTGCGAACAGATCAGAGCTTTCCAAATCTGACAATGTGCTTCCTGGAAGGACTTTTAGCCTTGATGGTAATAGGAGCTGTTGTCACATTATCATAAAGGTCTCCCAAATGAGATCCAGTCCGATTCTGCAGCAGATGTTGAATAAGGATTGCTTGATTTTAACCTGTGTCTCAGCTGCAATTCCGCTGCTGGAACGAGTTGCCAGCAAGGCCAGAAAGTGACACAGAGGAGGACTGTTCCCATTTCATTTGAGACACCTGGAAATTCCTCCATAATCCTCCAAAGTGTCTTTCCCCAGTTCGGTAGCTAAGCAGAGCAAACAGTTATGCACATGACCCTGTCTTAAGAGGAAACCAACTTCCCATCACCTTCTCAGAGTGCTGGTCTGGTTAGGTCTGGAGGGAAGAGCTAAGTTGCAGCGGCCACTACCTTACTGGTCCGGCTCAGCAGAGCCGGACGGATGTGGTATCAGTGCACCTAACTGCACACCAGGTCCCAGGCAACAGAAAAACCAAAACCCACAAACCATTTTTACCAAATATAAGCATTTATGTATCTTAAAAAAAATAGTAATAACATAACAAAAATCTGCTAACACAAATTTCAGGTTCATTGTTTTGGGCATCCTATGCTCAGCCAGAGCTGTGCAGTAGTAGGTAGGCCAGTACTCAGTGACACTGGGGTCCCATCTTCCACCTTCACTGATGAGCCACTGATACTCCACCAACAGGTACGGTCATTCCCTTTTTATACAAACTTCAGCTGAAGCCAAAACTGAATGCTTACAGCCAGTTTTAAGGTTTAGGATCAGGCTTCAGCCACTGGGCTTTCCAGTCCTGTGCTCACACAATTAAACTATGTTCTTTGGGCTTTGCATAAAAATAAGCCCAAATTTTTCAGTAACAAAGTATCTATAATATAACTCAACAGGACCTGGAGCATGCTTTGGGCTTCAAATAATGCTGGTCGCTTTCCACTCTAGACAGAGCAATGAGAAGTAACTACGTTAAGACAACAAAACAAGCCTTCTCATTTGCCATCTGTAAAACACTTTAGTGCAGGGAAAAAATCATGTCAAGACTACACTTTTGAAAACTTTTCTTTGATTAGCGTCATTTGATTGTACCTTGTCAGTAAATACGGCGAGAATGAAGCTGGATTGTCCTGCTCCGAAAACATTGGCATGGATCCTCCCATTATCCAGAGGCGGAAATACAACACGAGAATCACCTTCAAAGAGGAACATCTCAGTTAGCAATACACTGCTAAGGTCTCCATGCTCTGCACCGAGAAGTAAGTCAGCTGAGCAGTTTAGGCAAAATTCAATTTTACCATCCTGTGCAGCACAGACAGTACGCTGTGCTGTTCTGTGTGTCCCCCCCACCCCTTTCACGTGTGCATTACTGACAGCGACTGGCATAACTCAGCCACCCATGACAAAGGCAGCATTATGAAGGACAAATCCATCACCCTGCTGCGGCTCAGACTGCAGAGTTTTGCTATTGACCTCTACCCAAATACAGAGGGGGAAAATACAGATGATGTCTTAAAAGCTATTATCATTCACTCATGCTGGCATAGGTGTAAGGACAAGCTGCATCGTCATTCCTCATGTTGTGTAATCCTAATCCCTGGAAGGACTTCTGCAGGCTGTCACTCCTCCATCTTTCTGGGAGCCACTTGTCAAGGGACAAGCAGGAGGATCCAGCTCCTAGAGCAGCACAGAGAGTTGCACACCCAGCACACCCCCGTGGAGGTGCCCGTTTTCTCCCCTGCAACGTGCCAAGTCCTGCTTGAGCACAGCAAGCAGCAGGTATCTGCAGGCAGAGATTTTCTTGTGACTCTTACTGAGCGCTGCACTGAAACTAACAGCATGCCACTGAAAAGTCACAGAGAGTCTCCCTGTATTTAGGGCAGGAAATACTTGCAGATGATTATGTGGTTTTAAGGGCAACCACTACAAATTAAAATAAAATTTGAACTGAAAACACAGCAATATTCTCATCTCTGCCCAGCCGAAGTTTTCTAGACTATTTTCCAAGACTAACTTTGTATTAAGATCTACCATCTAAGCTTTCGGAGTCTTCTGGGATACTACATGCAATGTTCATTCTCGTCACATACACAGAAATACACGGTCAAGTCCATTTGTACTTACGTAGCTTATCACCAAAGCAGCTCTCTTCAAAAAAGGTCTTGCCGTATACAAGAAATTCTGGTTGTTATTTGCGGTCAGGTAGCTGAAACATGAGGAAACAAATATTTGTTGAAATACTTTGAAACAATAACTCGTTTTTCAAACTGGAAAAGAAGCTGTACCTTGTTTTAATCACCCTAAACTAACATGCAGTAATCATGACATCACTCTTACTCTTCAAAGCTCTTTCCACATGACTTAAGTAAAATATTGACACCACTTCAAATAATACACACCATAATACATTGCAGTTTCCCCATCAAAGTCTGGTTTGCTTTTCTTTTTTTAAATCATCAGTTAACTCCTTAATCTTCAGAAAACTCCCACACGTGTCTCGCCAAGATTGCTGTTTTCAGACTCCCAGAAGACTACACCGAGACATGTTTTTAAAAGGTCACCTAAACACAGCAATTCAATTTTAGGCCATGATTAAAATGCAAAACCTCCTTGTTCCCAGCTCTCTCCCTCAGTCTCTAGAGACAGGAATAACTGTCTAGCAGAACTGAACTTATTTTAAGCATTTTTTTTAAGTGTATTCTGCACACTTAAGTTTCATTACAGTTCTGCTGACAGGGTGTTACGATAATTAACTGCACAGAGACAAACACACAGGTGGCTTATTCTTGTAGGAGCGTTCATAAAAACCCTCCTGTTTCTCACTGTGTCTGGAGCCAAAACTACACATTTATTTTAATATAGGGCAGAAGCACTTGCCAAATTCTAAGGAGCTTTCTTAATATAACAAACAGTGCCATACCTATGACAATAATTCAATGATAATTCCATTTCTGTTGAACTTTACAGAGGCTTTGTCATTGTAATAAAGTGATGAGGAACAAAAAGAAATACAGAAGAGACAACAGAAATATTTTAAGCATAGAGGAGCTAGAAAACTACTGAAAAAGCAACAAATAATTTTAATAAGTTATAAATAATGAGTAAACAAAATAAATTCAGAACGAAAACACTTGCAGGTTACTCTGTGTAACATACAATCAAGTATTGGAATACTCTATTTAAATGATTTACAAAAACTGCAGCATGAATCACACTACCTGCATGCAAGTTAGCTTTCCAAGCATGAAAGTATCCTACGTTTCTCCCGTGAACATCTAGCATATAAAACGCATCTTGTTTCCTCTCCAAATTCCTCAAGATAGTCTATGATCCGATTGCTTCCACCCTTCAGGTCTTCAAAAAAACAAGATTGCAGCACTTTCTAATGCTGCCAAGAGTCTTTAATATCTGGCTTTTTGTTCAAATTTTCTACAGTAGGAAGTTTGCAAGCCTGGTCACCATGGCAAGGTGGAGAAAAGATTACACTGCAAACAGAAGCAACAGGGGCAAAGCCAGCAAGTAACAGAGGCAGCATTTAACAAGAAAAAAGAAGTACACCTAGGCACGCTCTGCAAAATAACTGCTCTCCAAAAAACTTCCCCTAAGTGCCGTGCCTAAAACTTAGGAACCAAACCATACATTGTAAAGCAAGCAAGATGACTTTCAGTCTTTGGTGTCTACTTATTTACAAATGTTGACATTTAAGCACCAAATCTGACTTAAATGTCAGACTACTCTTCGAGGGCTGACCTCCGCAAAATGCAAAGTTTCTTGAGCTCCCACTTATTTTACTCAGGCTCCATCAAGTACAAATGAGATGAAACTAAGCCTTCAGCGTTCTCTCTCCATGAAAGGTCAAGCTGGTCTTTGAGTGTTCACCGTGGCCCTGCTCCAAAGCCCACCAGAGCCAAAGGGAAAGACTCGGTGACTTTAATAGTGTTTGGATCAAACCCTAGTCTTTTGTTTCCTACTAGAACCTTTTATGAAACTCAACCCCCTCACGATTTGCAGTGGGAACAGAAGTGTTGGGTTGTGTTTTGTTTATATTTTTATGGGTGGAGGGAGGAGAGCCCTCTATTAGCCACGCTGCCTGACTCTTTTCAAGAACCTGTTTTCACTCGCTCGTAGTTTTAACTAACTGCAACACTTTGGGAAGAAATTTTCCATTACAAATATTTGCTTTAAGGTGGAGTTATTTGGGAAAAGATCGGCCAGAATAGTTCAGCTTTTTCTCCAAGACTTCAATTAGAGACAGACGAGCACTTTTATCAGTGTCAAGAAGTCTGCCAACTCCATCACCTCACACCAGTGACCTAAAACTCACGAGGTGGACACCATCTCCAGGCCACGTGTTTACCACCCTCCAGAACAGCCACCCACAGTCAGGCAAGCTACAAGCCCGGGGGCAGCACCTGCGAGGAGGTGGGGGCACGCAGACCCGGCTGCTTTGCCATGCTCAGTGGGGACCTGCTTTTTAACAGGTCAAATTTGCACTGAAGATGTTCCAGCTGGAACAACTGCTAGGGACAACGTGCGGTTTGCGAAGGCACCCCTTCAGCGAGAAGGGTAAACTTCATTTCAGGCTGTTGAGGCTCAGGAAAGCGCATCTGTGCTTCAGGGCCTTCCTTGCAGAACTGGACACCGATCTGGGTCTGAACGCTGCCCCAAGAGAAACTTGTGCCATTACCATCTCTCTGTTCCCTCTCAAGCCTGGCCTGAGGAGAAAATTAAAGCCTGAAAAAGAATGTAAACGGAAGGCAGGAGGCTGCTCCTCCATCCTTGCTTGGCAGTAAAGTGCAGGAATGCTTACTCTTCAAACATCTTGATTGTGACTTTTTTTGTTTGCCTATGAGTAACTAAAATGCTGCCCGCATCTCGCCCTTTCCTTGGAGCAAGCATAACACCATGCAAGCTACCAAACATGGTTTCAAGGCATGAGTTTATCTACAAGTCCAAGTTAATTTGAAGTGCTCCTGCGAATTGCAGGGTAGGTTGCAGGGTAGCTCTGGCCACTGCAGAGCAAGCCTTTTGAAAGCATTTCAGGAAATCCTGACAGGCCCCTCACAGTTTATGCTGTGGAGCAGTATCACCTCCAGGAAAAAAAAGAAACCCCTGCATTGACACTAATTGCAAATCACCACTCTGTGCTGAAAAGCAGACAGCCAGCAAGCAAAGAGGAACCAGAATGAAAGCAATGAGTAACTAGGAATGGACGAAGCAAGAGAGTTCAGAGAGCTGTGAGCTTTCCGATCCTTCTTCCAAATGCTTTTGCTGCTTTGCAGCTTCAGTTAAGAAATCTTTCTTTCCATCACAGTTCAATTAATAAGCAAAGCTTTTCCATTTTGAGAAAGCTGCTGTCCTGAAATCAATCTGGAAACCACGAGCAATAACATAGTCCGTTACTTCGTAATCCAGCTGTCTGCCCATCACATCAACCTGTAGGACTGGCGTAAACGTATGCGTTATGCTCGATGCATCAAAGCTTTACAAGAACCATGTGGTTTTCCAGAGTACCTTATTGAGGCTCCTACTTGTTTCAGGAAAGGTAACTAGGAAAACATCTCACATCTGGTGCAGGCAAAGAACAATACACAGTTTTATGTATTAAAATCAAACTAACTGCAAATGCGACCTGGATGAGGAAGTTTGCTAAATGTCAGTGACACACAGCATGCAAAACGCAGTAGCATTTTACACAGAGAACTGCAGCTCGCGAAAACATCTGAAGTTATGTTGAACTTCACTCAGACAACCTTAAGATCAGCCAAAGCTCACTATTTTGTCTTTAGCTAGGACAATCAAAGAAACTACTATTACAACAGTTTAACTGTTTTATACCTGTTTGAACAGCTCCTTCATATAAAGTCATTTACAGGTCAGATTTCCATGCATTTGCCTGCCAAACATCCCGCTGTTCATGGGAACCACTCCCTATCACCTGCTCCACCCCAACCAGCGTAATGTGGCTCTGCGTGCCAAAACACACACACACACGTTCATTCCCACATGAGAGCAGGCGTGGGACACGTGTAGGAAAACTGTATTGACTGTAGCTCCGTGCAGCAAAACACTGCCTCTGGAGTAGGCAAACGTTTCAGGGCGTGGGTCTTGTAGATTCTCATAATTAAAATATAAAAGTTAAGAGGAGGAAATCCAGATGACCAGGTTTGCTAAACAAGTGTGAAAGAAAAGAGCCCATTTGGGCAGCGGTTCCGCTTCTGCTTTGTGCCAGCTTTCCCACAAAGCAAACCAGCACGTAATTGCCTACTTGCTATCTTTTAGAAGCCTTTCAGGAATACTCCCTAAAGCAACCAGAATCACAACAAACAATAAATCCAAGAAATACTTAATAATGCAGGGACTTCCCTCGCACAGTTCGAGTGGAGGCCAAGACAGATATTTGGCTGCTCTGGCTTCCTGAAAAACATGGCTCATCCTGAAATCAGTTACATCATCAGGGCATTCAGAGATTTTATAATTGAAGACAGCAGGGTAGGTGGCCTAGTAAAACTCGATACCATGCAGTTTACAGGAATGTAAACTTTGCTGGTACCAGATGGACCCTGTGTTAATCAAAACAAACTTCTCTAAGAAGCAGGCTGCTTTCTTAATTTGCCTGTACTGTTAGAGGCATCTAGAGTTTACAGATAGGAGCAAGGCATCTCCTCAGCTGCCGTTCATTGCCACGGCTGCATGAACTATCACAAACCAGGATTGGCAACACATTCATCCCACACGGCAGCTGACTCAGCTATGGTATAGAACATCAACTTGCTCCTGTGTTCGCTGTAACGGTTTTCTCAAGGGAAGCAAACAAACAATTAAGATGTATGATGGATGCTCCCCATCAGGGACATCTAAAAGACCAAGGTAAGTATGCAGTAGAACAAGCTTTGGTATTTCGAGAGCTTGTTTTGGCCAGGTCCCTCCGCTGTGGGAAGATCAATGCTCCCATTTTGTATTGTTCTCAGGAAACTGATCCAACTCCCAGCAACTGCCAGCGTTTTGAACTAGGACTTTCAAAACCCTAATAACTAAAGGAAGGCATTAGAAGAATGATTATAAAAGCAAGGCTTTTAACTTGTTCTTAATTACTGGTAATAAGACACCTCTAATTGAGACATTTCTAAACTTAGAAGGGGCTATTTGAAGTGAATGTCAAAGCTTCAGGTCATTGGTAGATGCCTACCTGATTCCAAACGAGTGTGACAGACTCCCCTACTGAGAATGTGCAAGTTTTACAGGAGCTGTGTTTTGTCTATGGAGACCACCTCACCTGTTCGACTTAAAGATTACTTTCTTATAATCTGTCCAGCCAGCTACATCTTATATTGGAGAAGTATCTTTTCAACCTAGCTCAGCCTATATTCCTCCTTGAGGACAACCATCGAAGAGCAAGTATATGTGATAACCCAGGGAGAAAACAGGAACTAAAATCCATCGTGGAATTAAAAAATGAAACTAAAAAAAAAAAAAAAAAGAAAAACCAATATATTCCAGACATGTACGCATTTTTAACTTGCTTAAGATACCTGTCAACGCAGGAAAATAAAATACCAGTCACAGCTACAGGTTTTGCAAGGAAGAAGAAAGAAAAGCCCTCCTGCTTCTTTCTTTATGAATAGCCTTGACATTCCTCGCAGCGTATGAGTGGCATCCTTGGCTCCTTAGCTCCCTGGAGAGCCTTAAACCCCACTCAGACCCAGATGCGTAAACACACGAACAGAAGCAGTTTTGGTGACTCTTAAGGGAGTCTTGGAGGGATTTTCTGGCAGTCACAACTGTTTTAACTCATTTGCACTGATAACGGCACATATTCTTCGTGCACATTTTCAGTTGTGACCACATTTGGAGTTCTTGCTGTTTATTGGATTTTTGGGGAAAGCAGAGCAGTATAAGTCAACCGCACCGGCATATACAGCAGAGAAGGTGACCCCTCCCCCCCCCCCCATGCCTTTTCCTTATTCTTTTAGGCAATAGATACATCATTCTGTGTGGGATGAAAGTAGAGGAAGAAAACTGGAAGGAACAGGGAAAAGAGAAGAGAGGGGCACAGTAAGGGATCAGGAACAGAAAGAGAAAAAAGGAAAGCAGCAAAATGCACTTAACAGATCAAAGATGTGACCGAGAAAGATGAAAAAGGGCCTCCCTTCATACCAGACATTCCACCGACGCGACGAGGAGACAAGGTGGAGCAGGGCTAACAGGAAAAATAAGACCCCATCAAAGCACGGCCACCTTCCGCCAGATCTCAAGAAACCAAAGGACCATGCCTGCAATTTAAAACTTCCATCGATTTCAGCCATTTTATTTCCTCTGCATCACACACACCCGAGGCCTTGAAATCCACCGTTAGGCTCGTCATTCCCTGTCCTAAGCCAGTTAAGGGCTGGTATAGAGGTATTTCAAGCAACTGCATTATAAGCAGCACTGATGATAGCAGCTTTGGCTGCTCCACACATTCAACTACAAACCCCTACTTTCAGCTACTTGTTCTTTTGACAAGCTTTATTCATTCAGGCTGAATTTTTTCCCTTCCAGGAGCTTGTGTCACGCTGAAATGGTTTTCTTCCTTGAAAGTATCAGGTAAAACAGTTAGGCTGTTCCTGAAAAAGCACTTGGAGAGATTTGCCCATATCAACAGAGTCGTGCAACCACTTTATTGGGAGAACTTCAGTGGTTCTGTACTTTGGAGCAGGGATTTGAAATTTAGCAGAGGGACTGCAGAGATGATCCTGTTGCTTTCAGTGACAACTCTGCTTCTCGGCATGTGACAAGCCACTGGGGAAAAATCTCCATTTGCAACGCTCGCTAGAAATTTGTATCAATTCCCCAGGGTCTCTAGCCCTACCAAACACCATCTAGCAGGAGCCTGCGGGAACAGCGTCAGACTCTCCTTGCACTGCTCCTGCAAAGCCAGTGAGATAGGAGACTCTCTCCTCTGCAATGCCTGTATCCAGCCTGGAGGAGACTATTTGCTTGGACTGCAGAGGGCTGAAAAGTTGTGGGTGAAGAGGTGGCTATGTGAGTATGTGTTACAAGGAAGAGAGGAGATAAAAGAGAAAGAAGGGAAGGTAGGCATGAGGAGCCAAGAGGAGCCAGGACTGGAGAGAAAGGAAGAGAACAGGATGATACTCAGACCCCTGCTGCTGTCACAGATCCAGCGGCAGTATCCAAGAAATCTGCTGCCTCTGGAGCTCCATTCACTTCCGTCCCCAGTGAGCACTCAGGAGCTGGACTACGGCACCAGAGGCATGAAAGAAGAGCCTGTCTTCCCCAGCACGGCTCAGCTTAAGAAAGCAGCTGTGCTTTCGATGAAACAATCTAGCACGAGCAGATGGACCCAAAAACACAGAGGACAGCCAGGACTACTACAGACTGACTGCTGCCTTTGTGTCTTCGCACAGAAAAGAGCTGGCAGCGCTCAAACACAGTCTTCTCCAAAAGGCAGCACAGTGCCCACGGGCCACGTTCACTCTGCAGGGCCAGCCTTCGTAAAGGGGCTGCAGGCAAGGAGTCTGGGGTTGGTGAGGTATCCAAAGCACACTCCCTAATCACAAAGAACTAGCTAACTCACCGGCTTTTATGTGAAGAGGGGAGGAGGTTATCCTCCACTCATGCACAAGGCCCTGTTATTGTGAGTGGAAATTATTGAGGTGTCCCAGGGAATCGAGTGTCAAAGTAAAAATCTACAGACAAGCCGTAAAAGATGTGGCAGAGGCGCTGCGTTGCTTCGATGCTCTCCATAAAGTGTTTCACACCAGTAAACACACACGAGTTCAAGTAGTCTGCTAATTTACAGAAGGAACTGTGGTGGATTTAAAATTATGTGTGTGCAATTAGGGAAATAAGGCTCCAGTTTTTGCTGTTGTCTTTGCCCGGGATCCCAGTAAGCAAACTTAAAAAAAAAAAATAGAGAAATTTGAAAGTTTACAACAGGACATAAGAGAAGGAATAAATCCCTTCCATCAGTAAAATATGACAGAGAAATGGCATATAAATCAGTGGCTGTGAGATTGTCAGTCTCTTTCTGATGAGCACCACTGCTAGCAATGGCAGACCATCCTGGATTCAAATAGAGCACGAAAAAGATCGAGTAAGGAAAGCGGGGCGGGGGGGGAAGCCAAACAACAAGAACAAGACAAAACAGAAGCCATGGTATTCAGGCAGTCTACCTACTTCTCTTGGACAAAACACATGCAACCAGACCCCAGAAAACGCAGCAAGGAGCACAGACCAGCTGTAAATAGGCCCAGTGAAGGCAGGCGCCCAGGCACCCAGACCCGAGGCAGGGATGGATACGCTCACCTCACCAGGCAACATGGGGAGCAGCAAAGAGCTCCCCTGGAGAAAAGGCTCATCACCTCCTCCCTCCTCCATGCATCAGCCCTAAAAAATGTGATAGGCACTGATGAGAACCATAGGAGTAGGTAAGGGTCAGCTAGTACCAATCCCAGCTCCTGAAACAACTCTTTAGGGAATTTAAATACCCTACTGGTACAGAGTTTGACTCTCAACCAGGGCAAATTCTCCCGTTTGGTTTTTTCTCTCATGTTTGCTGCACTGAATTATATTTTTCAAGTCATCACTTGGGATCAGCCTGAAACGAAACTTTTTGCAATNTGAAAGTGGGCAATAAAGCACATTTTTACAGCTCAGCCTGCTCTCAACCAGGGCAAATTCTCCCGTTTGGTTTTTTCTCTCATGTTTGCTGCACTGAATTATATTTTTCAAGTCATCACTTGGGATCAGCCTGAAACGAAACTTTTTGCAATGCTCAGAGGCACACAATGTTTTAGTTGAGAGCATTTCTGGTAAATCAAGTGAAAGTAGTAAGAGAAAGTCTGGTTTCAGAAGGAGATGTGAGCACAATTTGCAAAGAAATGCAAGCAGAAAATAAGTGTGTGAAGCCCCCTGTAAATGTAGCCTGAAGAGTATTGCTTTATTTCAAAACCTATTTGCTTTTTTTTTTAATTCTTCCATAATTTACTCGTAATCCGA
This sequence comes from Steatornis caripensis, assembly GCA_013398225.1. NCBI lineage: Eukaryota > Metazoa > Chordata > Aves > Caprimulgiformes > Steatornithidae > Steatornis > Steatornis caripensis. The sequence continues at coordinate 490,596 of VZSC01004252.1, forward strand.
AACTACTTGCCAAATTCAATTTCAGCCCACATTTTTCACTTAATTGGAGAGGGAGAGAAAATCACACATCCACAGTTTGTACCCTTGACTTTGAGATAAGAAGATGGAAAGAGGAGCAGTTATCACAGAGCTATGATGGGGTAGGGGGGCCGTGGACCTTCAGGGCGGTAAAACAGCTTGTATAGGGAGTTCACCAGCCTTAATGCCCAAGAACCAATTTACGGACATCTAGAAAGAAACAGCAGGTGATAACGAGAAAATAAGCGAAAACAAGCGACAGGCAAAATTCAGGGGGGGACATTCATGCATTTGATAAGTCTTCCCTCCTTCTCCTCCCCTGACTGCCTCTGCCTTAGGACAGTGAGCTCTAAGGGCTGGGTTAAAGGACCACGTTAGCACGGACACTGTGGGAGCAGGTAGCGAGCAAGGAGAGTGCATACTTTACAAGGCACTACTGCAACAGCAACAGCTTGCTTGTAAGAGGTGTTAATTAAGACAGAAAAGCTTGCGTGGATTCTCCCGAAGATGCCCTATAAATTAAAACAAGTTATAACCTATTCATTTACACCAAGAATCTTCCCAAATTCACACAATGGAAAAGAAAGGGATGATCCTTGTTTGGATCCAGACCTTCTGTCAAAAGTCACCAGTGGCAGAGACACTAAATTCAGCTGTATTGTCCTCAAACTGAAGCTTGGTCTGTTTTCCACAAACTTTTCCTTCAAAATGAAACCCATGCATCAGCTACTTGAAAAACAGTTTACCGGATGTCAATGCTAAATACTTCAGGAAGAAGGTATTTCCTTTCCGGAAAATTCTTAATCTGACATTTGATCTAGCGTGTCCCTTTTCTTCTGTCAGATTAAATAAAGCAATCCATAAATATGTCACAGCCATCTCTAAATACAAAATAAATAGTTAAAAAAAAAAACTCTTCCTCACGCTCTTCTTGTTAGGAAACCATCTGTTATTTTTAACATCCTCAAAAATAGCTTGTTCTTTTTAAATATGAATGATACGAATCTGTTAGCAATATAGTAAAGAAGGAAAATAACATTCTTCAGAGCTGGTATCCTTTCAGAGAAACTTTTTGATGTTTGCAATCAAATGCAACTCAATGCCAAATTTATACTGCAGCATAGAAAGAATCTGAAATAAAACAATTCAAAAATTGGCAGCAAATTACTTCTTTTGTCAGCAGCCCTGTAAGTAAATTGTGCCTGTGCTACTACTGTTGGAATGAAATACCAAACATCATACTTCCAACAACTTTTATCTCTGTCACTTTTCCACTCTATCATTTACACACAAATCCTTAAATTCTTCACATTAAAAATGTGACCAGTTCTTTCATCACAGACACTCGTAGTTCAGTTATGATAGAGTTCATCTGTGAAAAATAAAAATTAAAATCCACAATAGCCAGTAAAGATTAGTAGCTTGCTTTAAATGGATTTCCTCTGCAAAGCTATTCTTTGTATCTCATCTAAACAGATAAGTGGTAAAAGCCAAAAGCACATCAATGAAAGAATAATTCTGAAACTTGGCAGAATTAGAAAAAATAATTATATTTTATCCTATTTTGACCACAATTCAGTCTCATCTATTGCCAGAAAAATAAGACCGTAAATATTCCAGTCTTCAAGTCACTCAGATATTTGCTTTGAACTGCACTGGCAACGTCCAAAAATAAGCAATAGCAAGAAAACGACATCATTTTGTAGCCTCCATCTCCACAGAACTGGGCTTAAATTCTGATACTTAAAAGCCTGGCAAGTATGAAAGATCCTGCACAGCTCCTCGCAGGAAACCTTACGGGATGCTGCACTCGGCCAAACACACAAGCAGCTTCCACCTTGGGATTTTGCAGCAGGCTGCGTTAGCCCCACACCCCCCCACCCCAACCACAGCAAACTTTTACAGGCTGGTGCTGGAGCTGACACTCAGTAACGCTCAGCTGTGTATTTGCAAGGACAACCAAACCTTCCCACCTAACTAACAGCCTCCCTTCCCCAGACACCCCACACTAGAAGGCATGTCACCCGTTTGCCTTGACGCAAACCCATGAAGATGCCTTGTGGAGTTCGTTCAAGGCTTCGTCACCCTCCAACGTAGCCGTGACCTGGGTCGTTCTGGTAGACCACAACCAAGATCACTTTAACAAGGTCATCTCGGAACAAATGTCCCTTCCACAGCCCCACTGTGCAATGCGCCTCCGCGCTGCCAAAGGGACACCCGTTCTGGCACCGCATGGGGCATCCTCCAGCATCACGCCCGTCCCACAAGCCAGCCAAAAGCAGGGTGCGAGGGGGTGGGCAAACAGGCCCTGCTGGGCAGGGAAAAGGAGCCACACATCATGGGCAAGGCTGTAGGTCCTTCAGAGGATATTCCTGTGGTCTGTGCTTGTCTGGACTTCAGATAGTGATGGTACCTGGTCAAAAATAATGCAGATGTCCAGATGAGAAGACACAGGTGATGGAAGAGGGGAAAGGTGAGAAGCAGTATCTGAACCACCACAAACACGGCGGCCCGTTCCTAAGGGAGGGTGACGGCTCTTGCAGGACCAGGGCTGCACAGGTGCACGGACCTTGGCCTCGAAGGCCACCAGAAGAGTCGGTATGGAAGAACGGCGGCACAGCCTCTTCTCTGCAGCGTGGCGGCAGTCCCACTGCAGCTAAGGCAGGAGAACAGATTCTCCCAGATTCACTTGTTAAAGAAGCCCCAGGACAAGCAATGCTGCAACAAAACTGATCTAAAGACTCTTGCATAAATTTGCTTGCAGGAAACAGATATTTTCATTAAACTAACCAATTCTTTTTCTTTTCTTGTTTCCCTTTAATATTTACACTACATATGTTTGATCCTACTATTAAAAAGAATAAATATGTCCTTGTTGAATAATTAAGGAAATATTACCAGCAAGTGTGGGTAATGCTGCCAACCAAGACTGAAGTCAGAGAGCTGCCGTTATTTCTGTATTTGAGTTATTGATTGAATGTAACGTCCGTAAAGCAGCAATCAGAATTGCTATTCCACAAACATTCCCAGAGAAATAAAGACTTGATCCAAGTGCCAGTCACATATACTCTTGAGGTTAAAATGCAATTAAACAAGTAAAGCATCCAGTAAAACAACAAGCTAAACAAAAACAAATCACAGAAACCTGAACTGTGAAGCAAAAACAAAGGCAAGATTTTTAAAACATAAGTCAAAAATGGAAAGTGTCAGTACAGGCTGTTGTTTGTAAACCATTGTAAAAACTTTCAAATTACATGTATATGTATTTTTTATATACAGGGAAAAGGATCTTTTTCCAAAATAAGTCTCAGTAGGAAAAATCCTGTGAAATAGCAATGCTCTACTTACTCCAGAAAACTTTCTTTTTTATGCTTCCTGTTTTACTTTTGAAGTTTTTTTAAGCGGTGAAATGGATGGCAAGAAAAACATTCTTGAATTAACTATGTAAAACTCTTGCCCTCAGACCTTGAGGAAGAAGTTTATTTTGAGAAAAATAAGAGCATAAGAATAATACCAAACAAACATACTGATTTAGCAGTCTTGGTTTGATCACCAGAAATTCACACAGAGAGCAACGTCCTAACCGAAGGCCATCAGACTCGCCAAGAGCAAAGAGCCAGAGGCAGAAGCCATGCCGGGGGGACACTGGGTACGGCTCCGGCGAGACTGCGTAGCCCAACCAAGTGAGCAGCGAGTCCTGCCCACAGACAGAAGAGGCCAGCCACACATCTTCACTGAGAGCATAAGCTTTCAAATCACACTTAGCTTGATGATCCCGCGTGGGTAAGAAAGGAGCAATTTCCAAACCAGCAGCAGTTTCTATTAAATTTGGCGATCGCGTGCCGCTCGCAGTGGTAAGCATAGGAGGCACCCGTGCTACAGACCCCACCCCTGGCTCAAAGCTTCCCCTCTTCGGTGATGAGTCTCTAAACCTGCCCTGCTCAGGGCAGAGGGTTACTGCAGTGTTTTCTGAGGAGCACAGAATGGTGGAGTAGAGTTTACCTAAGTGGCGGCTGCCTGTCAAAGCTTCCTCCAGAGAGCACAAGCTCGCCCAAGTGCACTTTACTTGAGCAAAGCTATTTCATCTGCTTCAGTTTTGTTTCCTTGAATTGATAGCTGAGGGCTATGAAGGAAAAGGGAGAAAAGGGCACTTTTCACAAGGGCCAGAAAGAAACAGATTTTACAAGATGGATGGAGTGAACCAAGGCAAAGTGTTGATTAACATACTGTGCTTCAGGCAACTTAATAAAACTCATGTTACAAAAATCACTACAAATCATCTGCATGAGTTTAAAGTCATGACCAAACCATACGTGTTGCATTACCCTCTAGGCTGCTCACCTCAGGTAAAAAGAAAAATTCTTCCCAATTCACCAGTACCTATTACAGAGCAATAACCCACTGCTCCCTTTCTTTGTGTTGGGGTTTTTTTAACCTCTAATAAGCTTTTTTAGTGCCCAAGTGAATCTAAAAGTCTCTCTTGTTGCAAACAGCCACCTGACAGCACAGCAGAGCAGCTGTCTCCAGAATTAGGACAGAGACGTCGAAACACACAGAGGCAAATTGATCCAATCGATCTCTAGGAGAGTCGAGAAGCACACGGTCCTCAGAGACCTTGATTTTTTTCATTCTGCAATGAAAGGGCCTGGCAGTAAACTGGAGAGAGCCAGTTTTATAAGCTGGGAGGAAAATGATTATAGAACTGTAGCAGTTCGGGGATCTTCCAGCTGGTTTAAATGATCTGGCTTCCTTACGAACATAACGAAGGGCAGGGAGGGAAGAAAACTCCTGAAGGTCAGACATGAGTGCTATAGGTATTGCATGAAACCAAGACCTCAATTCATTCTCAAACATTTAATGCAGGGATGGGGACAGGGGGAGGAAGGAGGAAAACAGAGGGGGAATGCGGGTTATTGCATCCGTATGTAAATGAGGATTAAGAAAGCAGACTGTCCAATGCAATACCTTAATAAATGAGCAACATCAAGAGAGGGACCAGAGAGCAACATCATTTACCCCAAGCTCCACTGACCACAGCGGGCAGGAACATGCATTCAGATTCCCCCAGAAAGCGCTGATCTGACCCCACTGCCACGGCTCAAAAGGCAGCTTTTACTGCTGAGTGAAATACCACTTCCCGAAGGGAACAGGAGCTAATTCTTTGCCTCCTTCGTTAGCTTTTCCCTTTTAGTTACACAAGCTTATATGTGGCATACTGACAGTTTCACAGGGAAGCAGTGACATTTCTAAAATGCTCGGAGAGGAAGGGAGCGTTTGTTTCAGGTGAAATTTTTTGGTTATTTGCAAACCTGGGTTGAGGTAGCTTTGTCAGCCCCACGCTGTACTTTTGAGAGCTCCACAAGAAAAATAAGTGGAGTTGCATTGACCAGCCTTCAGCAATCCAGGCTGGTGGGGGCAAGGAGCAGCATCTTAATAGTCCCCTCTTTCTATCCCACTCCTGGGAAAAGTGTGACTGTTATTGACTCTTAACTCTTTTTCTACGTTTCTTATTTAGAACATGTCCAAAATAGAAACAAAACATGCTTTTTTTTTTCTTTTCCTTTTTGTTTTGGGCTTTTTTTTTTTTTGCAGATGGTTAGGGTTAATAATAAAAAACAGTTCAGTTTAAGCAAAGCTTTTTAGGATGTCCAGGGTTTTTTTTTTCATTAGGATGAATCTAATAAATTAATTTTCATCCTGTTGGGAGTCAACAGGAGCTGATGCTTGTTCCCTCCTTCCTCTAGGGTCAGCAGGCTGCACTCTGCGTTGGTTCCTTGCTGGCACAGGCTGCCCGCTGGTTGTGGAAGCTCCTGTGCTGGCTGGAGCACTGCAAACCCAAGGCTGCTCCATTGCCTGCTCGTCCGCTTTGGCGGGGGTGAACAAGCTGACAGCAACAGCCACCTCCAGCACACGTTACGGCACTCTCCCTGCCCTTCACCGATCACCTGGGCTCAGAGCAAGGCTTATGGCCAACTGCATGGTTTTGACCTGATGCAAACACAGGCATGCGTGGAAGTATTTCAAACACGTAATTGGGATCCCATGTATGCCTCCCCGGTCACATCTCCAGAATAAGGGCTGTAGTATACTAGATCACACCCCTTGACTCAGCCAACCACCCCCTAATTGCACACAAGCTCACTTTAAAATTAAATATCTGGCACATTTGAGTTTATTTCCATTTCTTCTCCTCTTCCTGATCTCTTGTACTGACTCTGCAAGGCCACATCTGAAATGAATAACAGCATCCACCAAGTTACGGAAAGAGAAGCCAAAATCCTACGGACTCCATCCCACTTTCACTTCTGTCAACGGCCACCTCTTGCTGATTTCACAGCAGGCATCATAACTTCTTTGCACTTCATTATTATTTTTTAAAACAATTTTTGGTAGAGGGCCAGCACTTAATGAAGAATGAGACAATCCCACTGGGTGCACTTAATCCGTGTCCTGCCAGCATTCCTGGTGCTAACCAACCTGCCGCGAGGGATTTACAACACTTGCGCAAGCACATCACTACTCAGGATCACCATCACCCGGGAGGACATGCTCCCCCTCCGGTCCTCTTTGCTCTGCCCCGGTAACTATCGCCAGGACAGCATGCATGAGGAATCTGACAGATCAATCTGCTCTCCTGAAACAAAGCACTCCAAGCCACATACTAAAATCCTGGTGAAATGTGTTGGAAACGCCTGCAAGAAGAGTAGCAGCAGAGGGGGTATTCAGAAAGGTTAACTTTTGCCAAGGGAAGTTAGCCTCCCCACGCACCCTTTTCGATCAACGGTGAAAGGGGAGGGCTGATGCAGAGCCATCCTCGCCTCTTAGTCGTCCTCTGGGGACCATCTTTCTCTCCACTGGCTACGGAAGAAGCTCACCCACCCTCGAACTCAGCTCCCTCAAAACCCACATTGTCCAGACGCGGCTCAGGCTCTGACAAAAATAATTAGAGCTACTGATGGAGAAAAACTACCTTTTGAATCTGGTATTTGTTGAGCAAAAGAGTGCAGGACACTTTCACCCTCTTGGCAACCCTGACTTTGAGTTCCGAGCAAATGATGCCAGCTTTGATGGAAAAATATGTTGGCGAGTCTCAAAAAGCGTGGGGCTAGCTTTTCCTTTGCTGCTCTGTGGGTCAATCAAAGAGACAGATTCATAAATGGAAAAGCTTCTGTCATCTCACAATAACAGTACACAGACAGGCTGCCTCTTCCAGGAAAAAAATAAAAGACTACAAATAACGTTGATATGGTAACACATTTAAAATCAGTAATGAGAAGGCCAGAGGAGAGCTTATCCAAAGCCTCAAGTGCCAGCCAGTCTTACAGCACTTTGGCAGAAGCAACTGTGGAAAAACACGGTGGGGAGATTTGCTTTATGGCTTGCAGACTGTCTGTGTCAATGCAATCCTACGTCACTCATCTGCTTCAGCTGAGACCCAGAGACCAAACAGTTCCCGAGATGCTAAACTCGGACAGGCTCTTTGGGACCACACAACCCGGTCTGAGGGGAGCGCCTGGCTGCCCCACAGCCGCTGGATCTCACCAGAGAGTCCATCTCTTGATGATCTCCGCCAAACTGAGCTCGAGCCACGCTGCTGGGCTTCTCCTCAGCGAGGCAAATGTTGATAACTATCACCTGTGCCTCTTCATACACAACCAAGCTGCTTGCCCCAGACTCCACTACAGCACCTATCAGGTGGCTCTCCAGATGCGTATAGCCCATGGTGATACTTCCCATCAGAAGTTTCAAGGACTTTGCCTCCAGAATAGCAGAGTGGATTAAACCGAACGATCCACAGCAATGCCTAGCACAAAATAAACCTGCAACATCACCACCTGTGGAAATGAAACGGGAGGACATCAGACACAAAATTCCTCGTGCTCTCAACAAGGAAGCTATTGAGTGTGCTTGGCACAACACATCTTCACCAGCAAGTAAACATTTTGTAACAAACAGCTTTCCATCCCAAACGACTTCCCCGTGTTTTGCAGAAGTACCAGTTACCTAGCCTTCCAGATGTCCTCAAGCTGCTTCATGGCCACTTTTTGGAACAAGCATGTGGAAAATGTAGAACTGTTCCCAAAATGAAGCTAACAATTTTACAGCAATTGCAGATGTGACTCCTAACATTCCTAACACTGATTTCCTTTAGTGTATTTTTTAAGCAGTCACTTAATTCAAGTCAACCATGCAAAAAAAATCCCCAGACACCCAAACCAATGCCCTGATGAGAATGACAGCTTAAAAAAAAAAAGTTTAAACAACCAAACACAAAAACCACAGTTGCCGAACCAGTGTTTCTTCAGGACTTCTCCATCCATGCTGTTACAGGGAATTTGCAAGACTATTTGACAGCTCTGCAACGCCTCCAGCATCTGCCGCATGCACGCCCACCCCACAGCGGCTCCATGCCGCTGGGGCATTGCAGGAGCCCGAGCTCTCGGAGACTCTGGGACACCACAACAGCCTCCCTGTAATGCATCGCAAACACCATTCTTATGTTTGGGTTTAACACTGAGAAGTTGGTGACCGTTTCACCAATTTTTGTCCCGCTGCTAATTTATAACTCGGCACCGTGGTAACTGCTGAAACAGAGATCCGTTTCAAAGCATTAATATCAGCAACTGAGAAAGGGCACCGGTACAGACAGCCGGCCAGTCCTAGCACAAACTATATGGGATACATTCAGGATCTTTACCCCACTGTGCACTGACAGCAATCCAGAGAATTTTCTCATTTGTTCTCCTTTGCTTAAAAAAGGATGCGCTCCATCTTTTTTAAGAAGACAGCTGACACATTTCAAAGTCTCCATTTCTATCCCAAGAAAAGAGAAGCGAAGAGTAAGGCTGCATAAGGAAATACTGTTTCAGAGATAAACCTGTGCAAAACGAACATGGTTCCTAAGATTTCAACAGGGATGACTCCCAACTCCGGGAGGAAAGACACTTTGTAATAGCATATTTTTTGGTAAATGGGGCTAGAGCTTCAGATTACAGGAGTCAGAGAAAACCATTTTTTTTAACTCCACTAACTTTTTTTTTTTACCTGTCTATTTCTAACTCTAAAAACCTGTTAGGTTTTTTTTTCCCCCTAGACTCTTAAAGCATACACTTTTCTCCAGGAGACTGAACCACTGCCAAAACCACACTGCTATCCAAGGATCTTAACACGCTTTGCAAAAACATTAATTAAAACTCACACAGCAAGAAGAAGGGAGTAAGACTGGGTCTTTTGTTTCACAGCAAGGAAAATACCACCACCAAAAAAAAAAAAGGACAAAAAGATTTGACAACATACCAACCATCTCAAAGAAAACACACTGCAGAGGACAGCAGAGAGGTGATGCTGGGAGGGCAGAAAGGTGGGGGAAGAAGAGTAAAACCCAGTATTTTCTCTCTCAGCAGTGCTTCTCCTAGACCGTGCTTCTACTATGCAATATTGAGTTGGTTGAGATTGAAAACAGAGATTTAAGAGCCAGTTTTCTTAATCCCGGCCCTCTTCTGCTTTCTCACCACACCTACACAATTGCCGCATCCAAATACACCATCCACAACATCCAAAACAAAGCAGTTACTAATTATCGTATCTCATTATAAGGACGCGTCATCTGTACTTCTTTCAAGATTTATCACAGAGTCATTATTTCTCTCTGCAGCATGATTTCCCACTGAAGTGTGGGAAAATGAAGGCATTAGCTATTTAAACACCATTTGCAACATGGTCTACATGTATTAATTTCTTACTGTCTTCTGGGAACACTTTCCTACATCAGGTACCTAATCCATAAATATACATCCATTTGCTTAACAAATTCGTGGACAAAAGAGAAGTAGAACTAAAGCGACGATTTAATTTCTACTGAATAGCGCACATTTATTACTTTATAATATATAAACACCATTCCATCAAAGTGAACTAAGGTTAGCAAAGCCATTAATAAATCCTTATCAACATGGCAGGGCTAGAAAGTAAAATAAAGGGAACTCATTCACATCAGACATCATTTGCTGGTTTTGTAATAGTTATTTCCCTTAAAAATAACAACAAAAAGCAGTCCCTCCGGGAGCGGTGACTGATCGGTAGTTTTGCAGACCGAAAGAACAACCTGAAAAGCTGCAAGTTCAGCAGCAAAACAGCAACGCTTTCCCAAAGGCAGCAGGTCAGCGGGCATCACAATTCACCACACACTGCAGCAGGTCTCTGTCCGAAAGGCCGGTGCGTGTCCCAAGCAGAGATCCTCTCCATTTGAGCCTCTCGGAGCTAGGACAGCACAAGGGCAGGAGGGAAGAGGAAAGCAGAGGAAACAGAGGAGCAGAGCTGTTTAGGCTCTGTTTCTTAACATAAATAGCTCCATATAAAAGATTTTACTGCACCAGAAAAACAGAAGACTAAAAAGGAAATCTGAAACCGCTCACACTCGTACACTGTCAGCTCTTTGGACCCCAGTACATAACTGACACCGTGGCTGCTACTCAGAGAAGATGCCATGGCATCCATATGTGTAGCCATTTAGTGCCTGACACCAAAGGCGTCTCCTCACAAGAGAAAAGTTCACAGCCTTCACATCAGGTCTAGAGACTGTACCACACAGCCTATTTTTGTTATGGAAAAGAATGTTTTCAGATCAAATTTGTTTCCAAAACAAAGGAATTCACCTCCCAAAGCCTGCCAGGGAGAAGGGAGGACAACATTCCTTCCTCTGCTCTCAGGAAATTAAAGTCACCCGACTGCCAGGAGGTGTTAAGAAGCCTCAGTCTTTTCCTGATGCCAATATTGAAAGGTGTCGAATGCCTTCACCTCACACTGCCGTCAGAGGATGGTGAGGGAGCAGCGCACCACACATCGAAGCTCATGCAGAAAGTTTATTTTGTCTTCTCTGAACCAGAAACACTTCAGACCACTAATGTATGCAGCTCCAAGTTATTTCCTCTTTAGCTTTTTTGCCTTTAGCTAAAAAGGAGCTGGTACCACTGCTGAGTGATGGGTGCTTCTTGGTGCAGAGCTGGAGAGCCATTCCACTGAAGCCGTTGCTCCACAGGTGATGGACAGAACAACCCAGCCCATAGAGGACTTCCCTGACCCAGCAACAACCTAAACTACAACCCACCGAAGAACAGCTACAGTATTGTCTCACACATCCATAGAGGCCAGCTGTAGCCAAGGAAAGCCCCCAACCTCACCTGGTGCCTGAAGAAAGGTCAGTCAGCCCTGAGGTTGTGCCAGGCACGAGGATGATCACACCCACACACCTTCCCAGGGAGACGGAGGATACAGACATGCGTACCCTTCCCCTAGAGACCCTGGCAGCCCTTGTTGACTGTCTAGCCAAAGAGGAGCAAGTGACACCTGCTCAGTAAAAGGCACTCTTTCTACGGGACTTTGTGGATGGAAATCCATGGCAAAGACAGCAAGATACAGACATCCCTCTGGGAAGTATACTACCAGGAAAGGAAAGACAATCGTCCTTTTCTTAAGTTATGATTTGTATTATTTTTGCTTACAGGCTACATCATTTTCACACCACCATTCGGACTCTGACACAAGAGGCAAGAAGCACCCCATCAGCACAGCAAAGGAAGCCTATCCAACATGCTCAGGAAGAAGGGAACTGAGGTCTCTGAAAGGCTGGTACAATGACAACTAATGCCTCTGGGAGTCCAGAGGAAATCAAGAAGCAGCAAGTTGCTTGACTAACATGATGGGAAAGTGTTGACATTTAAATTTCAGGTCCAGTTTAACTTCTAGTTCTAACCTCACTTAGACCTGTTTTGCACTAGTGTACAACAGGGTGAAGCATGAGCCATTATCCAAAATAATTCACTTCATTTTTCCTGTTCTCCAGTTGCCAAGATAAAGCAGGAGGTTCTCTACTGCTTCATTCTCCTATAAAAGGACCTTAAACATATTTGGTGGGAACACTGGTGGTATGTTTTTTATCCCACACATTTGCGGTTGCTGATGTTTTTTGTTCTATGCTTTCTCAAAATGGCTGCAAGACAGAATGAAAAGCATAAATTTCCAAGGCTGCTGAGATTTTCATGGCACTTGACCAAAGGAAATAAATAAAAATAAAAACAAGCACTCCAAGCATATCCTTCTCCTTGGCAAAAGCAAAGGCAGCTTCTCTAGGGAGTCAGCCTTTGTCACTATGCAAAGCTTGCCTAGACAACGCCAGCAAGAGGGTTATTACGTTATTTAGTAACAACCCACTGCAATCCTTTGTGTCCACTCCTGGGGAACACTTAGAAAATAAAGGGTTGCTGCTGGATTCTTCCACTTTAACACCAGTTTTGTACCTCACTTGACAGTCTCTTTAGTTTTGTGTGCCCGCACGTTAACATGCAGGTACACAAAGGAAGACAAGACAGTACGTATGTTAAAAGAAAACATCAACACAAGGGTTAAGTGGGCATAAATTGGCCATCGAGGCATTTAGGCTGGGAAAAGAAAGCTTTCAGGCAAACTTGTCAGACTGTGGAGAAGCCTTCCAACGGAAGCGATGGAGACAATCCAACTGGAAACAAGGCAGCGCTGAGCCAGTCTATGAAAGGGAGTAGATAACTGGCTGCGTGTGATAACATAGGACTATGCTTGATGAGCCAAGTAGTCCCTTACCATCTGATGTTCCTTTGACAGAAAGAAGGACATAAATTTAAGAAGCGACCACCTGCAGACTATCTTGTGTTGGTTCATTCAGGTTTTGTGGTTTGATTTTCTTTTACTGAATCAGAGAGTATACCTCTCTCCTTGCTAAAGCCACTGCAACTCCCATCAGAGAAGCTACTGAAGAATAAGCATTAACAGATTGGAGAAGTCTTTTAAAATTAATGGTCAAAAAATCACCAAGCCTAGTTTAGGAAGGTGAGAAGAATCCCACAGAGCAAGCTTAGCAAGCCGGTCAGATCTGCACTTTTAGCCATCCCATTCACTAAGCTTGCAGGCGCCTGAGTCTTATCATGAGGACACCAGAGATGTGGAAACCTCAGCTGAGGTTTCCAACTAACTGAATGCAAACAGAGCTACAGCGATTGACACCAGCTGTTTGGCTGCAATGACCCAGTAATCATCATGATTGTGTGTCCCAGTTACTGGGGGACTCTGCTAGAGGGATTAGCAGGTTGTGATCATCACACTAAGCTCTACTCAAAAAAGCATTAAACGCGATGACTAAACGTTCAAAATAATTTCCTGCTCGCGTACCTTAATGTTTGGGACCCCCGAGAGAAGATGAGCCCTAGTTAGCAGAGAGCATTACTGCTTTAAGTGATTGTACCAGGAATCCCAGGTCTCAAAGGCAGGTCCTGGGAGCACCATCTGGACTCACTCAAGAGCCCTGCAACTTTATCCAGCTGAAAACTAAAGTCTTCTTCAAACGTAACTTGGGGGATGGCCACGCCATACTGAATTCCCAAGACTCCTGCCTCCCCAGAAGCCTCCTCTGTATCTTGGCAGAATTACCAGGGTGCCACTAACACACTGAACCACCACACTCAAGCAGAGTCAGTAACCTCAGACTCGAGGCGTCTTTCGTGATGATGCAAAACATCTCCTTTGACTTTGATATGGAAACAGCTCCCTTTTTCAAGCTCTCACATATGTGTTTTCTTCCTTATTAGTTTTTTAAAGAAGATACTGGACATAAGATCTGCCACCTATTAAGATATAAGCTTTGAAGACAGATAACACTTCTAAAAAGTATCTTGGGAATCTTACTGAACTTTATCATATTTAGAGTCATCATTCTTTCCACACAAGTGTGCACTTCATTACTAGGTAATGGAATAATAATTGCTCTTCAGTTATGCAAGATGCACCTCTAATTTGTAAGGGTCTTCTGAAGAAGTAACGACAAATGCTTAAAGAAAGTGAAATGTGAGAATATGAAACTTGTTATGTAAAAGACAATGGTACCCACAGAGTAGTCTGCCAGCTGGGTCACAGTCTCAGCTGGTATAAAGGAACAATGCTGATGTTCTGTCTTACGTATTCTTAAACACTGAACCTGGAGCCAAATTAATCATATTACCTTGTGCTTTAATCTGACTAAATCTTGCAAATGAAGCATCATCAGCATAGGTCAACACCTGACATCCCTGCTTTCCTGACAGCTTCCTGCGCACTCTAGATAAGGCTGCCAACAATTCAGCAGAAAGCATTCTTCCACTCTGAAATTATACTTCCTGATTATAAAACATACTGAGTGTGAAATAAAGATACCAATCTATATCTTTTCTTGTTTCTAAAACCAGACTCAATATAAAACCTGCTAGGAACTATACTGTGAGGGACAATCTCGTGTTGAAAAGGGTGACCTAGCCAAATCTAGCCACCCCCTTTTGCCCAACTTCACTGCTGTGAACAAGGGCTCATGAGGTGCAGCATTTCGAAGACCGTGTGTTCACTCACAGTCCCTCCCTACAAAAATGTCAATTCCACACTCGGAGCACTTGCGTTCATTAAGGATTCCATGGCAATACTCATAAAATCAGGAGCAGCACACCATCCAAATGTCATCTGTGCATGCAGATGCAGTATCAAGTGCACCTCCTCATACAACTAATTTTCCAATTTAGATTGAAACACTGTTGTGCTAGAAACACAACAAACACATGGGAAGATCTCATTCTTCCCCCATAGGGATTTATTATCAAAGATACACTAATTTTACTCTAATATACTTGTTTTTACTCAGCAAAGTACTGGCCTTTACAATATGTAAATGTTGCACTACAAAAATTAACTGTATTTTACTGTTTTGAAACAGTTTAGCATGACAACCACAGGAAAACAGTAAAAAAAAAAGCTCAGCAAACACTTAGAAAGCTTGCTTTACCTACTCTGATCTCCATGCCACTGCAGACATATTATAGCAGGACCCAAGCTACCCGAGACTTCTTCAGGTCCGAGTACATAAACTGCATCAGAACAGCGACCGCTGGGTAGATGCATTCTGAGGCAGCTCAGCCTTTCAGTCTATTTGGAAGAATGATAAAACGACTACCACAGACTGCAAAACTTTTGGCCAGGAGACTCATGTTTAATCTAGTGCAAAAAGACATAATGAGATGCAGTGCTTGGAAGCTGAAATGAGATAAATCAGACTAGAAATAGGCACACGTTTTTAACGGCCAGAATAGCATACCGCTGCAACCATCCACCTAAGGATATTTCAAATACTTCATCACATCAAGTCCTCAAAGTAGGGCTGCTGACAGAAGCACCACACAGCTCAAAGAGAAATGCAGGCTTCATGCAGTCATTCTTAGACAAACCTCTGTCTCTTGCACCATGGTCCAGCTCAGATTAGATGATCATAAATGGTTCCTCTTGACCTTAAAAATTTACAATGACACCCCTAATAACGGTACAAACATCTTCAAGGAGTTGTAGCTCTGCACAACCCCAAGAGCTCACAAACTGCATGACAGTTTTGCACCAGTAGCCAGCGTCATTTCCATCCCCTACAAACGGTTTGAGGGTCAGGGACAGAGCCGGGCTGGACAGCCGGCATTTGGGTACCCAGTTTAGTCCCTAGCTCCTGGCTTGGCAGCAGCTGAAAGAACTATAAAAACCATGATGAAGCCGCTTCCCCTAAAAAACATCGGCTGCCTAACAGTGCCAGGGATTTTGAAAAGAAAGAAAAACGTGTCTAGTTCGCATTTCCCAGCAGAGGGTTGCTACAGTGTGGTCTTTATAGAAATGGTACAGCAGGAACAACAAAAATTCTCTCCTCTCCAAATAACTACGCAGTTTTAAAATAGTTAATCCTCAAAACGCTCTCAAAAGATTAGCCGTGGCTCAACAAACTTTAAAGATGATCACATTTAATTTCACTTAAAGTTGAACATCCTTGTGTAATAATGGCAGAGACGAAGGACTGTTAGGGAATAATCTTGTTTATGGATCAGTGAACTCAGAAAATTGCCAAGGCACTGTGAAACATATTCCTTATTCGCACCTCATAATTAACTGAGTGCTCTGCAGAGACAGGATACTGCAATATTAAAGTCATCTTCGTTATTAGAAAGCTGCTCATTTGGGCTGGGATGCCACTAGGGGGGGTCTCATCTGGTTCTGGCATTTCCAAATTCCTGGGAGAAAGCACCTTCGATCCATCAAAACAGCAGACTCCCAAAGCATAGCGGAGGGCAGAGAAAGCTCCTGGTCTACAACAGAAGTATGGCTTGTGCAGGGAAACACCTCCCTCCTTCCCTAATGCCATGTGGGAGCATTTCTCTTTTAAAAGCAATTGAAAGAAGAAAATACAGTTCTCTTAACTAATTCACATTGAAAGGCACTTTTGATGGAGTCAAGAGGCCAAATCAGATCAAAGTTAATAATGAAACAAAGAGTGACAAGAAAGCCCTGGGATAGCAGCTATCATGGTTTGAACTGTCAAGATCTTCTTGCTTAAAAACAACAAATGCTGAAGTTTTCTGCCTTTAGGAAAGGGGAGGGGAATAGAGAACCCTATCTTTTAAGCAAATTTTAAGAGAGAAATTGTCAATGTAATGGCAAAAATAGGAAGACTTTTGCTGAGGTACATCTGCTTAAGATTTGGGAAATCCTAGATCACGTCTCTGCTTTACGTCAGATTTTGTTCGTGAATTTGGGCAAACGCTCAGACTTTCTGCCCTTTGATTTAGAGTAACACTTCTCCCTGGCTGACGGAGCATAGACACTCGGACGGAGAAGACACGCACACCTTGGGTCCCAGGCAGTTCAGACAGCAGCTGCAGGCCCTTTGCACTGTAACTACACCACAGAAGAGAAGAGAAAACTGCTGAAGCTGAGAAAAAGCAACGAGGACTCAGTCTCGTGAGTGGGTGTCTGAGGAAGCCCACGAGCTTTGCCCAAGCCAGGTTACTTTGAGTTATTACTCATCCCGAAATAGCAGCTAAGAGAGCGAGGATGTATTGTAAACCCATACCTAGGTAACTGAGGCCCAGATACAGCAGCTACAGAGTTCCATGCTGTCGGCTCTGGCCCTGAAATCAGCCAGGCCCATCTCAGCTTAGTTCAGCATCTTGCTCCAGCCTTTCCCCTGTAATGGGGAACAGGCCGGGCAGTCACAGGATGCTCTTCAGCCAAAGCCAGTGCACAGAATTCAAAACACAGCAACAAAAGATACTCAGATTTTCCATTCAGGTTTTTACTGTACATCTCAATTAGCTACACAGACTGCAGTCACAACAAAAGAATAAATAATAAAAGAAAAATAGGGTGGTGCCATAAATCAGTACTGAAAATGCAGCTGTTGAATAGCATAAGCATGCAGCACATTTAGAAAGAAACGGAACAGAAACAAGCAATACACTGCATAAAAACCCAAGGTGTCCCAGCATCTGGAATACAGCGTGTTATTCCAAGATCTCCCCTTCCTCTGCCCAGCTTTCAAAGGATCTAATAGAGATCAAAGTAGTACATGAAAGGGTAATAAGGCTCATCCAGACACACGGAATGGCTTTTGCATGAGGACATAAACAGAACAGAGCTCACCACCCTGGAAAGGGAGTACATATAAAAATACTATAAAATTATGAAGGGCTTGGGGAAGTGAACCAGAAAAATTACTTTCAACTTCTTATCACACAAAGTCAGAGGGCTCCCAATGAAATTACCTGTTTTCAAGCAAAGGGAAAGATTTCTTTGTACATTGTGTAATTAAATCACAGTACTCTGTGACAAGATGTCCTCAAAGTCGGAGAAGGGTTCTAAAAACGGAATTAGGCAACTCCACAGAGGACAGGTCCATGGAGAGTCTTAAACATGGTGCTCCAGATAAAGCATTCAGATCCATAGACTCTAAATCACTGACTGGCACACTTTCAGCATGCATAGTGAGGAAAGATAACCCTGTACTGGCCCCGTTCCCATTCTTTTCTTCTCTGTAGGCATCTAGTAATGACCACAGTCAGAAAACAGATAGTAGAGTTAGATGGACCACATGGTGTTCCCACAATATTGTTCTATTATGTTAAATATACTGATATGAGTTCAACAGACAAATCCTAATATAAAGTAAATGTAGTTCTATTTTTTCCTGAAGAAATATCATGCAAAAACTCCCATATTTATATTCATGCATAGCACTAGACCAAATGCATGAACAAATGTCTTCTGGGTGGAAAGTTATCCATCATCTCCAAAGTTTATATGGGCAATGAACGAAGGAATTTGGTTTTCCATATTGCGTAATTCCATGACAGAGGTATCATTCAGGATCATAAGCAGGGTCATGATAGTGAGTCCACAGGACGTCAGCCAAGATCAGCACAGGAATGCTGATCTGTAACAGATAGATTAGAAAGACCGGCATTAGCAGCCATGTAGATCACAGACCAGGTGACAGATTTCTAAAGATGAAAATTTGTGATGCTTGTACCAAAAATGGTCATACTCCAAGCAATTCATCTTCTGAACAAAATGCGTGACATAATTAACGCTGGAGAGAGCTGGGGAGAAGAGGGAGAACAACAACAACAAATGAATTGAGCTTACTACCAAAATACAAAAGAAACATCTCTGCTTCAACCATTTACAGATAACTCACAGGCACAGCAGCGATACAAGCTGCTCTCCAGTGATTAGGCAGAGATTACAGTAAATGCAATTAAATCAGGCAATGTCAAAATATTGCAAGAGATCCCAAGGCCACGATTTTGCAGCAGCTTTGTCCCTAACATGGTCTTGCAAGAATGATACACGTAACCGTGTTATATGATCAGATAAAACTGCATTTTAATGGGAAGGAAATAAAGGTAATGTTCCCTCTCCCTTCCACCCCGACTGATAATTACTCTTTCCCTGAATTTTATTTTGAGCAATCAATAAAGTCCTCGTCTCCATGGAAAACAGAGAAGAGACAGTTTTCCCTTCTACTTTTCCTCTTCTAAAATTAACACTCAGTAGGTTTGTTGGCATCTTTCACAGATTAAAAGGAACTGTTTTATTCCGTAATTTTTGAACTAGTGCAACCACAGTTAGTTTCAAGCTACAAATTTTCTGCTTAGTATTTCCTTACTCTGAAGATGATTTTCAAAAACAAAGGATTCATAGGTCACAAAAGGAGAGATTTCAGCAGACTCTCAGCCCACAGCCCGAGGACCTGCCAACCAAAGCTTTAAACACAGGGAACAACTGCATTATCCACACGGCAAAAGAATGATACTTTCTTAATACAACCAAACCTAACTTAAACAAAGGAGGTTTAAAAATAAAATAAAATAACAACAACCACAATGTATTTCAGTGGAAGATTTTCATTTAAGCTGCTCCATGATCAGCTGTGGCAGGTAATGAGAATTCGTAAGGCAAAGCAGAGCATCACCAGATGCTGCGAGACCTGTCAGACCTGGAAAGCAAACACTCAGTAACAGCGTTCCAACAGCCCAAGCACAAACCTTGTCTTTCAAGGCTCATTTCGGCCAGTATCTGAATTTCAGCACGGATGTTTGGTAACGTGGAATACATTTACAGGAGTCCCTTCTGCGCCGCAGCTTCCTTGACATTCACGTTCTGGAAATTGCTTAAAAGAACAGCAACAAAAAATCTGCATTTCAAAGATCTGCAGTCTGGAGAGAAATGTGTGTTCCAGCATTTCCAGGCCAAGCAGAGGATTAAGGTTTCTAATGCACTAGTTGGAAAAGAATATTGGGATAACTGAATTAGAAATGTGAAAGTGGATTTACTACTCCTCTTCTTTAGATTAAGTTGAAGATTAAGTTTCTAGTCAGGGAAGGATCTATTCAGCTTGGAAAGCATACAGGGAGGACGGAAGAAGCATTAGACATGCTAGCAGATTTTGTCTTTTTAAACCAAATTTAAATCTCAACAGCTACTTCACATTAAAAAAATCAAAGTAACACTCATCACACAACTAGAACCATACACATAAACTTGTATTTGAGGAGACTGGTTTCGAGCAAGTGATTGCTTCTATCAGCCTGTAAAACCTAAAGCTACGTAACTTAGTCCTGAGAGTCTGCTGTCCTTCACTTAATATATGCTGTGATTACCAGGTTCACAGAGGAGATATGGACCAGCTTGGGAAGCATCAGTCATTAATGAGGTAGGTAGTTACAGCTGAATCCTTCACTCCTGAGAATAGCCTAAAAGTTTCAGCTAGATGTCCAAAAATGTGTCTGGAAGTCAAAAATGTAAGAGAGAAACTGTTCAGTTAGATTAGCTCCAGGGAAATACCTGCCATAATCTGGGTATCATCTATCTTTAAGTGTTGTGGGGTTGGTTGGGGGTTTTTTTAGTTATTTCCAGGGTGACTGAAATACCAAACTAACCCAGATTTACTGCAAGGAAAATGACCTGGCAAGCTATTAAGGTTTTTCTGTTTCTCAGTTGCTGTTAATTCCTTGACACTGGTTTACAGGGCTTTCAGAGAAAGCCAATGAACACAGGCATGCTGCTATTTCAAATGCTGGTTTAATGAGACTGCCACGAACTGTGAATAGAAATGCAGTCCTGTGAAGTAAAGGGAATGAACAGAGTCTCCCGTGAGTCAGCTCTGGGACACACAGACTGCACCTACAAATTGGGGATTTCCAATTAGCAACACAGGGAACAGAAGAGGCCGACATACAATGAATAACTGCAACTGCAGGGCTTAACTGCAACTCCCATTAGTGAGAGAAAAAAAACTCCCTCTCCACATGAATGAATGATCAGCATATTTCAGAAGATGGGAACAAACCCTAAAACAGCCGTTAACTTTTCCTCTTGACTCTGTTTTGCGCAGTGTGGTTCTTTGTCCCAGGCACAGTTTCCACTTATGAATTCACAAAAATGGATTTTCATGGACTAAATGAAAGTCTAAAGGATCTTTAAAAGACTAAAATGTCTTCCCTAAAAAAAAATAATTAGCTGAAACATACTATCATCAGCTAAGGAAAAAACCAGACTCAGTCTTGCCCCCTTTTTCCACCATTTAATGCACATAAAGCCAAACTACTTATTTGCTGCTTACTGAAATAAACAGAGCCTCTTGATACTGTCACATATTAATAGTCCAGAGGATATTATTTACTTTCCACTTCCTTCTCAGAAGGATTTAGAAAGAGGGAGAGAGGTGTTTTTCTGTATCACGAGACAAAAACCACTATCCAGAATAGCAGCTAAAACGATCCAACGAAGGAAGTCAAATTTAAAACCAAGCCTCTTCTATTCAAACAAGCACGTGCACAAGCACCTGCTTTTCCATACACAAATAAGCCAAGATTGCAAGCAACCGTGGCTCTGTGCCACACCGAGCACTGGGGCTGAGCAGGCTCCTGGCTCACCATGCTCCTTCCTCCTCAAAACCAGCAAGCGCAGGGAAAACTCCCGAGTTAGGTACAGGGCGGAGGAGAGCCAAACCCCCAAAGCTGGAGAAAAGAGGTCAAAAAGAAAGTGGGCTTTGCAGCCTATGGAGCAGAAATCCCTGCAGAGGGGAGGAGGAGATAAGCAAAAAGAAAGCAAGTGCTGACAGCTGGAAAATCCCGGATGGACCTTGCCCCACTAGCTGGGCAAAGCTCCCATAGCAGGAGCTGTGGAACCTGGAAGACAGGGGAGTGGGGAGCACGTGGTGGACATGATATGCAGTACAAGGACATAGGTGGGGGCCCTTGAATTGGTTGGGCTAGGAGTATAGGAGGGACCCTGGGAGAGGGAGCTTATCACAGTAGTTTTTGAGGAAAGCGACAAGATCCAAAAGGCAAAGCCTGAGGAGCAAAGATTGGAAGCAATTAAATGACTAAGGAGAAGCAAGCAAGGCAAGAGATGAGGGCAGGCTGGAGTAGATGAGGCAGGACAACAAACTGGGGAGAGAGGAAGGAAGTAGCTGCCAGAAGAAGCCGCACGTGCTGGGGTTTATTCCTCCTCAGTCTGGAAGGGAACATCATGTCATTGTGCCTCCTCTGTCAGCAAGTATCTAAGGAGAAATGTCCCCGTCTCTTAATACTGACTCCTATAGAGCACAGTCTACTGCTACCACCATCCAGTCTGCTCACTCAAATGGCGGATGTCGATGAGGTGGACCTGAAGGTTTCAGTCCAACTGTTCACACCCACGTGGCTCCCCGCTTGCAAAATTTCTGGCTATTCACTTGTTTTGAAAAGCAAGGAAATTACACACCCAGAAACTATGCCAAAAGTACTTTAAAAGATTACAGACTGAGGCAACAAACTGCGAGGAAATACCAGCACTTGGTAATTTGTACACAGAGAAATTTATCGAGAAGTTAATCTTTCTCAGAGCAGGACTTGAATAACATGAAGTAAATAGGGCACAGGGCCATGCTCTGGACAAGGAAGAAACAAAATATTGAATAGTTGCTCATTAAGTGAGCACTATCTATTCAGGGCAATGAATAGAGCAGAGATCATGCAGAAAAAATGGTATGTGATAGTGTAATTAAAGACTGTCATAATATAAACACATAACAGGGCCAAAGTTAAATCAGGCCTTTCTTACCTGGTGAGTGCATAATTTTGCAACCTAATGATGTCTAAACATGTCTTTTGGTGTGTGTGTGTGCAACATTAGTCATCATCATAGCAAAGTGGTGCTGGTTTTAAATAAACTTTAGTTAGCAAACAATGAGTTCAGTTAGTTGTACTTAAACAGCACTTGAGGATTTCCAAGATCAAGACACATAATGCCACAAGCATGCATAAGAGAGACAGTCCTTGGCTTTTCTGAGCGTAGTCTTGAAACAACAACCACATCACACAAATGGAGGTGGACAAGAAGCATCCATTACTGTTCCTCATGCCGTGGGAACAGAGAAATGTAATTATTTTCCCAAGATCACGCAAGGTTCTCTGGAAGACAGTCACAGGCCAGAGCGTGTAAATCGTTGGCTGAATCCAAGGCTTTGAGCACAGCTGCACCCACCTCTCATGTGTTTCTAGACTCTAGCAGAGCCTTCTGGTGTCCTCACGTACCATGTAAGCATGACAATAAATACCATCGTTGACTGCAGTAGAAGGAGAAAATTCCTGTATTATTGCTAGTGAACATTTCCTAAAAAGAGAGCACAGACACAGCAGTAGCTAGCACTATTGCGCAGACTCACAACAGAAAAATGGTCTGAAGAACTGAGTCCAGAGAAGAGTAAACTGCAGCCCAAATCCACCACTGCAATACACCTCCCCAAGGGGGCCGAACTGCATTTGTAACTTAAGCTTACTAAATAGCAAGAACGGCAGAGCCTTAGCAAACCTGCTACGATTGAAAAAAAGCTCGCAACACCATAGAAGAAGCATCCCATGGTTACCAGGATAACAACGACACTTATCTAATCTGTTTTCTTTCAGCACACACTGTGCCTTCCCAGGCCTTGGGACTCGGGGTCCTCCATGTCTTTTGGGGTGAAATTGTGTCATCCTATTCTCAGTTCAATTTTAAACATCAGTTCCCAAAAATATCAGTCTACGGCCAGCGACAATTCAGCACTTCCTTTTCTCTCCTTGCACAAGGGGGCAATCCAACAGCAACCGTTGCTCAGAGCATTGCAGGCTAGGAGCCTGCTCCTTTATTTTCAAAACCTCACAACCCTCAGGACATCACCCCTGAAAGAGGAAGGAAGGGAAAAGCCTAGGCTGGCTCCATTGCTTAATGCTCCAGGTCACTCATTTGCTTTCCTAGAGAAGAAAAAAAATTTTGACTCCCAGACCTTTTCCACCACAGGCTGAATCTGCAGCCAGGCCACCATCCTGAAATTTCTCCACTGACAGTGTGGTGTTTGCAAAGGCAAGGACCTTTTAGGCCAGCGTCAAGTATGCAGGTTTTTATTTTGTTGTACGTTTGCTCCTGACCAAAATAATACATTAATAATAGTTACTTTAGCATTTTCTCAGAGGCATGCAGTGCTTTTTACTGCTGTGCTTTGAACGCAACCACCAGTGACCTTCCAGGTGTGTGAGTGCAACTAAGAACAATTTACTGAAGTTTAAGAAAGTTGCACCAAATCTAACAGAAAATGCCTTCTGCGCACTTCTATAACCCAAGTGGTTTCATATTCTGAGCCACGCCTTGCTCTAAAAGTCCCTCTGACAAAACTGAAGAAAAAGTTAAGTTTGCACACGTGAAATCTCATATCTGGAAAACCAGTCACACTATTCTGCCTGTGTCGGTTATGAATCTAGGAAGTAGCATTACACTGGGTGGCAAGGGGAAGCATTAGAAACGCAGCTGAGACTTCTGCTTTTTGAACACAAATTTCACATTAAAGAAGAAGTGTGCTATACTGTCAAATGAGTTAAAAAAAATCATTGCTACACAAGTATTGGAAATAGAAATACCCAGTGAGGCAAAGCCATATCAACAACCAAGCAATTGCTACGTAGTCGCATGTTATGTGTTCCGACGCTTCCCTCCTACTCTCCCTCCACTCTTCCTTCACGTTGGAGAGCAGCATCTGTTTCAGCTCAAACAATGACCGCGCACGCTGCACAGGGGCTCGGGGAAGGTACGTTATGACCTCAACATACTTTTCCTCACAGTGTATCAATCTTAGGGCCAGTGCAGCCATCCCTGGAATGCACCACCTTCTGCATAGCACTTCCATTTTCTTTCCCCTGCTACTGCAAAAGGAAACAACATCGCTGCTGGTTTAGTCATCAGATCACATTTATGCCTGCTGTAGCCTTAAGGATTTCATTGAATTTTGGATCAATGGGGTTTTGTTCCTGGATCCCACAGTGCTAACGAATAGTGAGCTCCCTCACTCTCTTTTGCATGTACACAGGGATTTAAAGTGATGCTGCTGGGCACAGCCCCAAGTACACCTGCTTCTTCTCTCATTCCATCACTTGGCAAAAAAAAATTAAAAAAAAAAGAAAACAACCAAACACAAAAAACTAATGCCAACAGTTTACGTACATGGAAAATGGCAGCATTAAATGCTGGCCTATTGTCCATTCTAAGGGAAGAGTCTCACCAGCTAGATCACCAACAGCAGATGCAATAAAAATCAGTTTCTAGGTCACCAAAGAGAAACAGAGATCTCGGTTTCAAAATTATGCAAGCTATTGAATTAAAAGAAGTCAAAAAATAGATCTGTTTTCAGCAAGTTCAACAAATCAAGAAAAAAGAATGAGTGACAGTAACTACATACACAACTCGCACAAGGGACAATGACAACTTGTTGTTTTACATTTATCATCCTCGTTAAACATATTCATGGCTCTAACAGTATCGCCGCGGTGAACAGTGAGGTGTTGGCACCGATACTGCTTTTTAATAGGACACGTATATGTATATTGCACTGTCATAGTGAAAACACTGAAGCTCAGGCCTTATCCCGAACAGAAGCGCAAGCCTGACATGAAAGTTCCTGTCCTTCTCTATTTGTGTCATGGGGGAGGGCACACACATCCCCCAAAATGGCAATAAATCGCAGCGATAAAATCTATAATTTCACCCAGACTAACTCATTCCTTACTCCTGAAGGCATCCAGGACTGCAACCCACACATTTACTGGATAGCGGAAGATAAGAGCAAGTGGCAATAAAGAANAAAATGGCAATAAATCGCAGTGATAAAATCTATAATTTCACCCAGACTAACTCATTCCTTACTCCTGAAGGCATCCAGGACTGCAACCCACACATTTACTGGATAGCGGAAGATAAGAGCAAGTGGCAATAAAGAACAGAAATCCCTCCGCACCAAGAATTTACATAACTAGCTCCAGTTACTGCTGCTAAGACTGATTCCCTTAACTCCTCCATCACATTTTCCTGCGTTTTACACTTAAGTCTAGTAACAAGTTTCATAATAAGTTATTATTAAACAAAAAGCTACTTGATCATATTACAAGTACTTAAAAGTACAGATTAAGCAGTGCACAACTATTTTACTCCGATGAAGATCCAGTGCACTCACTAGATAAGGTACCTGAAGCTACTTCACTGTGCCAAATCTGCCCTCCAGCTTTGCAGTTTTTGAAATATTTAAAATCTTTTCCCCTCCCTTTTACCACAGAAGAGACCTACACGACTCAGAGAAACATCAATTACAAAGGAGAAATTGTATAATTAATTTTGTATATTGAACAGCAACTTCGATTTTTTTCCTTCTATCTTTTTTCATCTATAGCAAGGATTTACTTTTTTTTTTAAGATGGATTGTATTTTAATAGAGCAATTGCCTTGAGTGCTTCCTACTTCGTATCATGTAATATGCCAATAGCACTAAGGAAAGTCTATGTACAGAAAGTATTTCAACTACTTTAACCTGTCTTTTGAGAGGAGTTAGCAAATGGAAGTAAGGAGAAGACTGCAGTCATACAATCAGGTAGCGGTCCATAGACCTCCACGTGACACGGACATCATTTTGAGAGTCAGTGAGCTGCAATACATTTAATCCTGCTGTTCCATACTACTGCAAGCATGTTCCATGTGGCTGGGAAATGAGAAGATCTGTTGAAATTACAAATGCTGTAGCAGCACATTTATTTTTTATAGTGACTAGCAAACACTGACATTAGACAAGCAAGCACTGGTCAAACTGCCCAGGCTCTACGAGGCTGTCATTCCACACAAGAAGTTATCCAGCCTTATACTGCCTTCAGAGGAAACGGGAATTCAGAGCAAGGGAAAAACCGGCAAAGAAGATTGCCAACAGTGTTCTAGAGAAGCTTCTTTCAAAGAAGCATCCATCATCAACCCATCCCAGGCTTTCTCCCGAGGCCCTCGGGCACAACTCTCGCACAAACATGTGGCAGCAGGCTCCCTTCTCAGCCACTGGGACCAAGCCAGCTCTACTTCGGGCATCCCACAGCGAACCACCGCACAACAGGTTTTTGCAAGTGTGTTGTACACAGTCACTCACTTGAAAAGAGAAGCTGAGCAGCTTATACCATGAGAGCCGCTTTTTAAAAAGGAAGCAGCTATGTACATGCAGAGCTTGATTCGCCATGTGCAGAAATCCTTTGCAACACTTGAAGAGGCAGCTGCCGAAAACCAAATGCCAATTGGCAGCATGGACGAGTTCCCTCTGAAGCCATCCCACAGGCACAGTCCCTCCAACACATCTTCTGCAGCCTTCCTGAAGAGGCTTGGAAAACAGAGGCTTTCGTGTAAGAAAGGGATGGTCCCAAAAGCAGGGGCAGAGGGAGGGTGTCTGGAAAAAGGACAAAGCGAAGGAGCAGTAGGAAGAAAGGGGAACAAAGGGGAAGGGAGCAGTAGGAAGAAAGAAAGAAGCAGGGGTGAAAGAAACAAGGAACGAGAAGATGGAGCAAGACAGAAGACATTTTTTGTATTTATACCCTCCACCATAGTATCCATCAGGGAAAATGGAAATAAATACAAGTATCAAAGAGAAGAAAAGCATAGAGATAAATGTGCAGAGAGCAAAGGCCAGTAATAGTAGCTGCACCGGTGTTGGGTTCAGGTTACACCTCCCCACCATGTCCTAAACTTTAGAGGCAAGATGTTCAATGAGGATTTTGGACAGCCCATTCTGGCCTGGCGTATGAGAAGGAATCAGGGTCACCCATGCTTTGTAATTGTGCTACTCATTTAGGGATGCAAGAGAAGAAATAAATTCAAACAACCAACTGTAGAAGCTGTTCCCAACAGCAAGAAGAGTCTCCATGCCAGAGCAGCTAGCGCCTACCCACTCCAAAAAGCCTTGATGTCCTTACCATTTTTGTGTCAGTTTCCCACATGGAGAGGCAACACGGCCAAACGCACTCCCTTCCTTGTTAAAAACAAAACCAGAAACCCAACCATCCCCAAGTCAGACCAATCAGACAACACACCTGCAGGGCAGAATTTCTCAACTGAGTTAAACCACTGAAACGTCAGGTAGAGGAAACGGACTCTGTGATCTGAGAAGTTCTCATCTAAAGAAGATCTCATCTAAAGCCTATATGCCATCGATACTGATGCAGCAAGATGATTTAAAAAAAAAACAAACAAACCCAAACCACCACAACAAACAAACAGCTCCTACTAAACTGATTAACGAGGGGTGTTATGTGGGAATAAAACACTCCCTTTCCCAAGTTTTGGGAGTGCTGCATGGGGCCCACTGAGGTGCCAACCGTTAAATGACCAGAGAACTGCAGTGGGTAATTCCTGATCTATTTAAGGAACAAAATGTTTCCTCCAAAGAATAGGTAGTGCGGGGCAATTCATTATTACAGGTCTCCAAATTAAATCATACTGTGAGTGTTTTGTAGTTAAAACCAAAAGTCAGCAACAAAGGGCAAGCTGGGCAAGGGCTACCAGGGAGCTTGTACAAAGGTCAAGGTTAAAAGAAAAAAAAAAACATACTCTGGCACAGATCCACGCATTGGCTGCTGAGTCACCCCGCCTTAAATGCTCTTACTAACTCAGTGCTGTTCCCTAGGAATAAGGGCACCAAGCGTTGGTCCTGTGCCAGAGCATGGCCCTGAGTTACAGGAGAGCCCTTCCTTCCCCAGAGAGGTACACAATGAAGCCAGTGAGAACCGCTGGACACAACAGGCGAAGTAACCTTCTGTTACTGCCCGAGCCTGGTTCTCACCATTATATGCACATAATGGCATAAAGCAGAAACGGGCATCACCTCTACTTTCATATAGATACATAAATATGCATACACAGACACACAAATCTACTTGTATGTATATTCACGTGCAGAAATTGTACCTACAAATGTGTATATAGAGATACATAGCACTATCACATAATGCGCTGCTCTCACTCACCTCACTTTAGGCATTATTGTATACATACACGTCTCCCCTCTTCACATTCTAACTAGCATTACAGTTTTGTCTTCCTGCATGGAGAAGCTGGGAAGGAGAGCATTGCCCACCAATATCATATTAGGATAGAAAGATTCAGGACACAGACAGTCCTCAGATACTCTCCTCTTCCCAAGCAGAAGACATGCGCTTTTCAATTCCCTCCTCTTTCTTCCCTTAACCCTCCCTTCCACCTTCTCCTCTATTCCCTCTCCAGTAGCGTAAGAAAAATTACAGCACATTTCAGGATAAAAATGGCTAAAACGAAGTGAATGACTTGACATTTTAAGGCAGGATCAGCTGCAAACTAAACCACAACAGAGCAGCAGGTAGCCAGCAGTACCTCCGAATGGCCCACATGGCTTTGCTGGGCACAGAAAGGCTACTGCTCCGCTGCTCCTCAGGCGACGTTGGGTGGCAGGAGCTCCAGGTGGCCCGGTGAGTAAAGCGATGCTTCCCGTTCTCCCGGCCGGCTGCAGGGACCTGCAGCGAGGCAGAGGCAGAAGGCGCGGGCTGCCAGGTAGGTCTGTGGTGGATACTCCCATTTCTCCTGATTATGCATGCAGAGAAAAGGGGAAAAAAAAGAGGGGGAAACGGGAAATAAAATTATTTAAGGATTTTTATTTTTCACATTTACTTATCATAAGGTTGAACATTATGAAAACAGCACAACATGGTATCCTAACTACAACAGACAGCATTTTATTTAATCAAAACACAAAGTCTTTGCCTTCTAGGAGGACAGGATTTATCAGTTCCCAACCAGATCTACAGGAGGAAACTCGACAGCAACAGAAGATGAGCACTCCCATATCAAGCTGTTCTCTGAAACTCTGGCAAGATGGGAAGCACTGTGAGGAAGAATATGGTCCTATTCCTAATTTTTTGCTGCAGAAAATAATTGCTGTTCTGCCTCACTTAAACAGAAACCAAATCTGTAGAGGTTGGAGGAAGGAGCAGGAGAAGACGATTTTCCGCAGCATGTAGAAAGCTGCTGGTTTTCTGCTGACCCCTAAGGAAGTCAAATATAGTCACAAAATCCTGAGCACCATAAACAGACAGAAAAGTGCACAATACATGCAACCAGAACAAAAATGAAAATGCAGCACATCTGGACTGCAGAGCTTCACTCCTGCAAGCTAAGTAACTGCCACATCTGGGCAACTGAATGCCACTGAAGCAAAGAAATAACCTGAAGAGGCCACTGGTTCCCATAGTGAACCTATGGGAACGGAGAGATTGAGGCGAGGGGGTAGGAGGATGGCACAGATTTTCCCCCAATTAATTAACATTTGTGTTACCTTTAGCCAGGCAGCTCCTGGAACATGCCTGGCAGGCTGTAAATGCAAGTGTTAACAAGCATGCGGGCTGTCAGTCCCCAGAAAACTCCTCATTGGCTAGTTGCCCACGAGTTACACCGTTATGAATTAATTATCCAGTCAAAACAGGAGAAATCCTCTGCCGATACCATCGTACCTGCCCTCTGATTGCTATTGCTGCTAGAGGGGCCAGAGGGAGGGCAGATGGGGCCTGAAATGTGGTCCATCCCCCACTAGCGTCTAGAGGAAGGGCTGGAACAGAGGGAAGCCAGGACGCTCCTGAAAAAGAGGAGCTCCCTCTCCTCCCTGCATTTGCTGCTCTCGCATCATTGCCAGCTCTGGCACTCTCCAAACCCTTCCGGGGGTGGATTTAATTCACTAGCACAGAAACACGGATTCAGTGTCCTTTTTGATAACCCAGAAACACTCGCTCACGCAGGGGTGTTACAGGCTCCAGAGCCTGTGGGACAGCACCAATGGGAACAGGAGAAGCGATGACAGGAGCGAGACCTCCCATTCTCAGTGGCAGTAAGCTCTTACGTTCACTCACTGATAGATCTGCACCAGGTATGGTTTGGGAGAGAAATGGATAAAAAAACCAGCTTCTATCAAATAAAAGACTTCTGAGTTTTAATGGAGATACAGAATAGCATAGTTATTTGTGAAACTATGCAGATGAGGGGGACAGTCTTCAAAGGACTGGATTTTTCTCCACTGACTGTTGAGAGCTGCTAATTATTCCAATTATTCCAGAACTGGCTGGATGTTTTCCCTCTTTTTCCATTCTGTAAGGACAGAAAGGATCAAACCTGATTTTACTACTAAACATGACATGGTATTTCTACAACCATGGCATTGTGACTGAATAATCAAGCAGATGCTGCGAGAGGAAGGAGTTAAGCCAAAGAAATTTCAAGATGTTGACGCTTCAGTCAGAAATCCCTCAGAAAAAATAAATGTTAGCCTTGCCAGAGTGAATTGAGCATTTTTGAGATCAGTTCTTCACATCGGGTCTAGCTTCCCAGCAAAAGCTATCAGGCAGCAATAGAGTAACCAAAAATAAAAGAAAAACCCAACCGGAATGAAACCTCATTGCGTTCCAAATGCACGCTATCGAATTCAGCGGGGCAAGTCCATCTCCCACAGTGCTGCGTACAATAATATATACTTCGCACACGCAGGTGGCAACACTTGAAAAGGACAGCAAGCATAGCAAGTTACTTACAGTTTGAGTCCACTGCAGGAGAGGGAAAAGAAGTCATAAACCAAGCACACGCCAAACACAGTGACTCCAGTTTCTTTCACCAGCATTGCACAGGTCCCAAGGAATAAACTAAGCAGCAAAAAGAATGGGGAGGCAGTGGGAGGGAAATGTTCCCCAACATAAAGCTGATCCACACTCCTGAAAAATAGATTTGACATAAATATTTTAACTCCTCTGTTATTTTAATGTTTACTACATTCACACAAATATTGAGACACTTTTCCTTAATTTCTTCAGGTGTTGATAATAAGTGACACAAACAATCTATACTGTTCGCTGATAAATCAGGAAAGGTTTAGACACAGGACAAGAAGGGAAAGCACAAATATTGAGAGCTGGACCAAGAATTTGAGCAGAGGAGGAAAAGACAACAAGCAGAAAGATAAAGTGGACTTGAAACAGTCAGAGGAAGGCAAAGTAAGTACAAAGACAGAAAGGGCAGAAAAACACCTGTTCTCCATCATTAAGAACACACATGCTTAATTCTCCTCAAGTGACAAAATGCACTGCGCAAGCAAAAATTCCTCCATCCCACCCACACTCCTCTGGATCAAAGATGTGTCCTAATCATTAATAGACTCGGCAGCAAGCCTGTATGAGAGGGAGGAAGGTAAGAAATAAACAAAATCAAACAAGCTTATTCCTGCTTGTCACTACTGGTTTTACACCTTTGAAACCTTCTCATGAAAACAGCATTGTGGACTTGTAGCAAATATGCCAAGAGGGACATAAGTGGCTTTTCCACACAGCCACGATGACACAGTGCTATTCCTAAATGAAGCAACAATGCAAAAGGGGCAGAAACCCCATCTGAGTAAAGCTATTTCTTTATCTATACTTGTTCGGTCACAGTTTTAGGACACGGACCAGCAAACGGTGCCAAGCTTTCATCTGAAAAGGATTACTAATAGTCTAGACACAATTCTTAACTCTCCCAGACTGGCTATTTCGGACTCCCACAGTCACAGCATGTATTTCAAAAGCAGGCATGTGTCTGTTCTTCATTCTCTATACAGACAATTTGCCTTCCGTCAAAAATATTTATTTATAATTTTTAGCTCCATCTCTACAAGTCCTCCTCTGGTGTACGGTCAGCTGTAATGTCAGTGGAAGAGGGGACCTTAAATGTTGAGCTCTCTTTTAATGCTTATCTGTTCTCATAAGCATCACTCATTTGGCACTGCGGCTGGAAGCAGGGGCCAGGGCACTTACACACAGCAGTGCTGGGGGAAGTATCTCTGCCAACAACAACTGAAAACTGACCAGTTTCCCCTCTGCCTCCTCCTCCTCCTCAGACTAGAGCACCTCTCATCATATTATCACAACTGATGGCAAGGATCCATACCTATTATAGGAGAGAAAAGCCAACAGAAAGAGTAGACAGGCTAGGACGTCCGCTCTGCCTACTATACCTGTTACCTAGAAAGAAGAGAGACACACAGGTGTAAAGGCACATATATAAAAAGGCAAGTGCATTCAGTGACTCTTTCCACTGCTGCTATTACAAGCCTTTCAACTTTAAGTGCTATCCTCCCTCAACATACTGAAATGTTACTTGGTATGGGTAGGATATGCTCTGTTTTGTCTGCTGCATTTCTCACTTGGCAAAACAAATGAGTAAGCCAACAGTTAAGTCACTCTTTACTTTCTTATTAAAATACTAATAAAGTTGCATAGAGAAATGCCAGTATTAGGCATCTGTTTTAATTCTGTATAATAAGGCTCAAACGAGAAAGGCATCCGAGTGCCAGACCTGAGATTTGTTAAAGAAAAAGACTGATGAAAGAGCAACTCTTTGGAGAAGACTTACTATATAGAATGAGTTAATAATTAAATCTGAATAAACTTTATCCCCAAAAAGTGATAGAGTGGTATGTAATTTATTCTCTCTCTGAATAATCTGAGCTTATGAGATTTTTTTCTACCAAAAATTAACCAAATTAAAAGTTAACCAGTTTAACCAAATCTTTTTATAAGAAAAAGAATGCTAAAGGAGAACGTATAAACACTCTTTTTACAAACTATTTCAATATTCCATTTAATAAATATCTAAAAAATGCCCATAAAGCAAATAAAAGGCCCTTTGAAATCTTGCCTCTTTTGAGATCACGTAATTAAGCTATATTCAGCGCTCTGGCATTTATTTTAACCTTTTTATGTTCTGACCCAGACAAAAATAAATTCAAAGAGTGCCTCTTCTAAAACCTCCCTTATAATATAAAGCTGTATTATCAAAAGGAGCCTAGATCAGTAGTTCACATGAGACAGCGCAGGGAGTAACTGTAAAGCTCGTGGCTTTTTGTTATTAAGGTAATCTCTCCTCCAAAGTTCTCTGCTGCAGCAGCCGTTTCCCTCGCTCATTTACAAGGGCTGCTAACAAGAGCGTGTGATGTCAATGGTATCTCAGCTAACGAGTGCATTTCTTCTCTCAAGTATGAATAGCTAGACATTGCATTACCTTCTCAAAGACAGCAAGACTCATTTTATCTACAGAATTACCTCCCCACGCTAACAGACTGCAGTTTTAGCATGACTATGTCTTTAAATGTTTCCTTATAATGAAGGGAAAAACGTCCGATAGGAGCTGTTGGTCTGTAAGCTTACCACGACATTTATTAAGCTAACAAGTTTTTTCTGAAGATGATACTCCTAGCTTTTAACTGAAATCAATATAAATTAATCCATGGGTCACATCACCTCTATCGGAGAGATCTCATCCAGAATACACACTAATGATCCCTTCACTTTTTCTCCCTTAAATTGATGACTACAGAAGATGACTAAAGGCATGCAACAATGTCCCAGCAGGAGAGTGCAGCCTCACCAAGGTCTTTGGTTTCAGAAGACTCGACATGTTAGTCAGCTGAATGACTGTCCATTTGTTCCCAGCATCGCCGATTAGGACCGTCAATTAGAATTTAGTGCCGGAGCAGAAAGACGGCAAGTACGAATACACTGTTTTCTTAATGACTCCTGCAAATTATTTTACATATAGCATATTCTCACCTTTGCTGCTCCACAGCAAAAATCACACGTACCATATCCTGTATCAGAGGTTTCTTTAAAAAAAAAAATTAAAGTATGCATTTATTTTCAGCTTCTGTGTCCCTGGTTTTTTTTGTTTTGTGTCACATACTTACAGCCTCGGTGTGAATGGGATGCACAGCAAAGAACAGCGCCGTGACAAAAGCAAGTCGACAGTCCTTGAACACAGCTTTGTCACAAGTGTACATCAGCACAAGAGTCACTAGACAATGTAAAATTACATTCACTGCATGGAAATAGAAGGGGTTCATACCAGCCAGCAATATGTTCAACCTGTAAGGAAACAACATGGAACCATTACTAGACTGGAGAGATCTTGTAATAGCAAGACATCTTTCAAATACTCTAAATTATGGGTTTTGCCTGATTTGCAGTCTTCTAACCTAAGTGCTATTAAACTACTTTGTCAAAATCACTCTAAACTTCTGGTTTATCCGATTTAAGAGAAACCTCTTCCCCAACTTTTAAAATATGCGGTTGAATTTGGCAACCTTCTTGACACCGAGATGAGAGAGGCTTGTGCCCTTCCAGTAAAGTTTACTGCAGTGAGACGATGTCTGTGCTTCCTTAGCAGCAAATAACACCGTCCAACATTAGAAGCACGGCACTCGTCCCATTTCCCTGTTGGCAGCTTCTGCGGTTGTCTCAGCCACGTGGCAGCTATACACTATGGGTAGTTATTTTCTACTCCGTAATAGATGCTTTTGCTTGGGAACAGCCAAGACAAGGACTCAGTAAGGCACTGGAGCATCTGCTTGACGTTACAGGCGTGTTCATTCCCATTTAACTTTCAAAGTACTTTCACATACTGAAGGTTAAGCATTTATTTAAATGCCTTTCTGAGAGCAGGACCACACAAAGAAGCTGGTTAGCGTAGTTAGCATCGTTTTTATAAGGACATTGATGTTAAAGATAATTAAGTTAGCTAACATAACCTTAGGCTCAATAAGACAATTAGGGTTCATTATTTGTGTCGATCATAAAAAAATACATATATACCAATCTGTTATGACACTTGGTTTACAGCATGTGTTAGCACATTATTCTGGTCCCCGTTTTTCACAGCCAACTTGCTTAACAGCTGCTGACAGGCTTTGCCTTAGATGCAGTTGAAGATAACTCAGTTCTCTTTAGAACTAACTGCATCTGTACATTTGGACAAATACACACACACACACGTACACATGGTGTCTCTATCTAGGGAAAACTCCCTGTATGAACAAGGAATTTTGAAGTACTAACACTAAAGAACATCTAAAAAAAATAGACAAGATACCTAGTGAAAAAAAAGACTCAACCTAAATATTTTGCATGTGGTTGTAAACATGCTAAAGGGACAATAACCCTTCCTGTTGTTGCTAACAGATACCAAGTCTCCCATGACACACACGATGCAACAGCAAAGCCACTGAGTTGTTGCTACTGTGCAAGCACCTTAGGTATTTTGTAAGACAGAGGAGGTGTGGTACGTCTGTGAGGGTCAGACAGCATATGCTTTTTATAAATATTCTCTACATTCCTTACTCATAAGCAGAGTGCTATCTGTCCTGGGCTGCATTTTCCAGGCCAATCTAACTTCACCAGACCAGGAGTCTTACTCATGCATTCCTGCTCTGCTCCCACTGCAGTGTTTGCAGAGGCAATAGCTGAAACCCAGAGAGTTTGGGAAAAGTGAGATTTTAGCACGACTTGACCTTTCCCTTTCAAGTAGCAGCTACATTTTGACAAGACATCAGCCTGTATGATTCAAGAATACATGAAGAGTTGTGGCTTTTTTCTTTTTTTTTTTTTTCTCCCCATTTCTCCTCCAAGTCACTTCAGGGCAGCAGCATGCATCACTTTCCCTTATTTCTACCAGCACAAAATGACAAACCACAGCAAATGGCAGTAAGAGACACCCAGCCAGAGTTTCAGCCGTAAATACACTGCAGCGAAGGGAACCCCCGGGCCTAAACCTCGTTTTCGGCACGCTGCGGGGAACAAGGGACAGCACAGGGCCACCCAGCCCCAACGGAGCCAAAGGTCCCACTCGGAGGCACCCGCAAATGTGTGCAATGGCAGGGACCACCTGTGGGACCCGTTGTTCAGACAAATTACTAATTTCTGGCTGTAAATCAGCCAGATGGAGCACAGTCCTTGTCATCATCCAAGCCCAAGTGCCAAAGTGTGCTCTGGCAACCTGATTTCTGGAGAAAGCAGATGCAGGCAGGCGAGGACAACAAGTGCTCAGGCTATCACGTGATACAAACCAATACACCAAAACGTGAGATATTCTCATTTATTTATTTGGCCAACTTGTGAGGACCAATCACTAAAAACACAACACCTGGCAAATTCTTGGAAAAAAAAAAAATCTTTCATTAGTTTCCACGGATCACATCTGACTACTTCCCATCATGCAAAATGAGTTGACTGGCAGGAGAGGCAGAATCTTGTAGGGAATGGATCTTCCTGCCCCGATCAGGTCACCTATCCCAAGGACGGGGTGTGCTCGTCATACCCGTTCTTGAGGCAAACATCAAGTCAAAAGGCTTGTAAAGCTGCAAATTACCAGATGTAAGTTATTGAAAACAGTTATGTAAAAGCATCAGCCTCACAGCTTGCCTATTCCCCTGTGTATTCTTTAAATAAAATTTAAAAAAAAAAAGGCAGAACAAAACACAAACATATCAGCACCATGGTATTCAGATAAGCCTTCCATTAAGCAGCAAAATCTGACTGCAACCATGCCTCAGTGTATGTTTTAAATACCATCTTTGGTGGTCCATGAACACCAAACATGATTGTGTGCAGGTGCTATATTCACACCAGTGTGTTTTGCTGCTAAAGCTCTTTGTCATAAGAAATTAGGCCACATGGCAATGAAGGAAACATTCTTTTGTCCTGAAACAATCCCAGCAGAATGATTTTGAAACGTTAGCAGTGGTTGAGTTTATTGCACGTCAAACGGGTGAGCAAATCTGGGGCTCCGAACAGCTCTGATCCAAATCACAAGAACTTTGCAAAGCTCCCCAGCATACTCATCCACCCACGAGGGGAAAAAAAGACAGCCTACTATGGAAAGCCAAATTAGTTCCACTGCAGAGCAACTACGGAGCAAATTCTGGCCAAGGGAGCAGTAGGGGATGGGTAAATCAACAAAAATAACTTCTCCCTTCTAAAACTTTAATACCCTTACAGAGATTCAGTCTTGTCTTTGTTTACTGGCAGCAGCATTATCACAGAGTCGTGTAGTAATTATACACAGTATGCAGCTCAGCAAACAAAGTAAAAGAGAGACAGGAATCTCAAAAGTAAGAAGTGGTGTTTCTCCAACATGATGTTCATGAACAAAAGCTCTGAAGCGATAACTGTTCTCTGTTACGGGAGGGGAGGTTTGTCCCTATGTTTCTGTATCTAAGCTGGTCACAAATTGGGAAAATCTTTCATTTTTTAAGTTGCAAGCCCAAAAGGCACCAACACTACCATCATTTCTAATTTGCAGCATCATGTGCGCTGGAAGACCTTAGCCACTTCTGCATGAAGATGGTAACATCTGGCTCGGATAAAGCACAACTTATAAGATACATGGTAGAGCCTTGGTAGAACACAGAGCTAGGAGAGCAGATGCTTTGGACTGGCCAGGCTTTTTGAACTGACTGCTTGTCAAACCAGAGATGTGTCAGCAAATAGTATTCTAATGACTTGGGGCTGAATAATGCAAGTGACCACACTCTTAGGAGTGGAGACAGTTGAAAGAGGACACACAACCATCTCACACAAGAAGGGCCTTTCCTCAGGGGAGCCACCCATGAAACATTCAGAGAAGAAGAGTTTTTCATTGCTTCAACACCTCTGCTGGAAGAGTCCCTTTGACGCAAAGAGTGTGCTAAGCCTGCGGAGAAGTGACGACTGGCAGTTCAAATCCAAAGGCCCTCAGAAGGCCCAGGGGAAAAGGAGGGGAAGAGCACCAAGGAGCAGTCTCTTGACACTGAGTGACATTGTCAGGTATCTTCTGCTAGAGCTGACCAGCATCACCCAGGCTAGACCAAAACCAAAACCCATTACATCATCTCAGCATCGATCACATGCCCCATGAGGGCAGAGAAGGCAGCACCAAAACATGTATCCAAAGCAAAGACTCTTATGCCAACAGCAGTCTTTGTGTCCAAGTGTTACAGCAAGTGTGGTTCAGCATGTCACACCCAAGGCAGAGCACTGTAAAAGCCACATGCCCAAGCAGGAGGTATACCAAAATAAGAGTTATATGCCCCAACACAGAAATCCCTTGATTTTGTTAAGGCTACTGGATGTTTTCCGGGAAGAGCGGTGTAGTTTGCCTTGGCACCTACCGCAGCTTTTCCGTTTCTCCACTGTCCGCTCAAGAAAAATGAATTACATAGCTCTGCTCTTTGAAAGACACTTTCACAGGCACCAGCTGCTGAAGGTCCACTGAGTGGAGCTTGTAAAAGAGCTCTCCAGAAGAAAACAAATCACTCTTGCTCGTAAAGTATAAGCAACAACTATCGGCATCCCCAGTTAACCACTTGACCTCTCTCCCCCCGGCACAGCCGCCTCATTTGAAGAACGGCATTTGTAGAGCAGGGACCGTGCACTATGCTACCCTCAAGCCCCAGGCACTTACTGCTCCTCTAGATAAGTTGAGGCAGGGACACATCTCCTTGTGTAAGCAATTCCCCATACAGAGGACCTGGAAACCGAATGGGATTTGGTGACTTCGTCCTCGCAGACCCAGAACCAGAGGGGTCTATGCCACAAGACTACAGGCTCACAGACAAATCCCATACATACCCAGTGACAGTATATAATCACCAGCATCCCTGAGCTCTAATATATTGCTTTTTATCCACCTGTACACACAACAACTCATTCAACCTTTTTTAAGACCTCTCATGATTTAATAATATTGTAAACCATAATTGGAGAGTTTCTTTTTTTATAGACTTTGTTATTATCCCTGGGCAGCTCTTGTTTAGTTTAATCTGTTTTATTATTTTCAAAAGACTAACAAAAAACACAACATGTTATGAAATAGAAATGCACAGGATAATAATGGTAATTTGTTACAGTGAGTAGCATTTAATGGAAAGTCTCAGAGCATCCCACACCTCATAAAACCCCCACAGTTTTTATAGAGCAAGGCTCACATGCATATTTATATAAATTAATCTAACATACAACGATAGAATACATTTCCTGTAATATTCCGTTCCTTTTGGATTTGTGTGATACAATGACAAACTGTACGCAAACTAATGCCCCGTTTCAGTGCATGGTGGAACCTCCTTATAAACTCCACAGATGCATCTACTGTGTGCCAGGAAAATGAGCATTTGCACTCCAAAAATGGTGCAGCTGCATCAGTGGCAATAATTGTTAAAGCTCTGTGTGGAAACAGCTCAAAGATCAGTGAAAAACCTGTAGCAGTAAAAAGAAAATAGACCCCTTTGCAGCACAAGCAGAGCAGAGTTTCCACCATGGTGCAGCAGCACTTTGTGCTTATAATCTTTTTATAGTGCAGTACAACGCCTCAGAATTAAATGGACAATAAGGCTTAAATGGCTTGTTACTTGATTTGCTATAACAGGGATGGGTGAGAAGACAGAGGCCATATCAATTCCCAAGCTATACCAATTCCCTTAGAGCACAAGTCATCACTTACAAGAGCACTAGTTAAAGTGTTGGCATTCAAAGCTGGTTATTGCCTTCCGGCACGGTTAGGAAAAGAAAACAGAAATCACAATTAGACAGGGAAGCAGCAGCACCTTGGAAGCAGCAAACATGCCATGGCAGAGGTTTCTAGTGAAATCCTAGAAAGGGTGGTTTGATGATCATTCCTGTGATAAGAATATCAAAAGCATCACTCCCGTGGCTTTAGATTTGCCTCTGCAAATGGCCTTGGAAAATGAAAAAAAAAAAAAAAAAGATGATGGCAATTTACAAACTGACAAACCAGGTGTCATTTCACCCAGATTTTGAACAAAACAGTTTGTCTTCAAAATTATTCTTAAGCATTTTCTGAGCAAGAGCAATGCACTGAAGAGAACAAACACCTCGTGAAACTCTTTAGCAGCCATCAAGCAGTCCTCTTCCAAGTGCAGAGCAGGAGATGAGACGTGTTCAAGAACCTAGCACAGACAGACATTTATTAAAAAGAGAAAAACAACGCTAACAGGAATCTAGTTATTAGGCTTAACGAAGATAATATTTCAAACTGGGTGCAAGAGTTTTCCACCAAATTTGAAATAACTTTGGTAATCTTTCAGCTCCAGCTGCAGACCATGAAGGAAGTGCCATTTTAATTCATACAGAAGCAAATGAAAAACCCCTAGTACAGTCAGTGAAAACAGTCCTTTCTTTTTTTTCCTTTCTTTAAATCTGAGAGACGATAAATGAGAAAGCCCAGGAAAGCAGTCAGGAAGAGTAAATGCAGAGAAACACCTTTAGCTAACCAGCAGCAGCCAGAGCACTTTATTTTCACAGACTCTAAAGGGTATTGACAGGGATGCTCCTGTGGGGAAGAAGGCTGGTCCAAAGCTGAGCCTTTTAGGTAAGAGAAGACAAAAGAAAGTTACAGGTGACATTGGTGTAAGAGGAACAGGATGACGGAAGAGAGACAATCCCAAGGAATTGGTAGGTGTTAAATAGAGACAAAACATTGCTGAAGCAAGCAGCAAACACAGGCGTGACCAGATTCATGTCAGCCAAGTCTTTCAGGAGAATCTGCCCAGACCTTTTAGTGAACTCTGCCCTCAAAATAAAAGGCTTTTAATTCAAGAAACAGACAAATTTTATTAAGAGTATTAAGGACTGAGAAAATGTTGCAACAATGCAGAAGTCCCGCGGGTTTCGTACACACCTCTCCTCCTGCACCAGATCCTCACCTCTGGGCTCGGCTGCAAGCAACACAGACCCCCAGCCACATCTGCACCCTCCCTGCCTGCGCAGGGAGCTCACCCTTACCTTCCCCAGGCGGCCGGGCCTCCTTCCAGGGAGCACAAGCAACCCTGCAGGTGCCCCTAGAGAAACACAGTCCAAACCTACAACCAAAAAACATCAGACACCTGCTATACAAAACTAGATTCGAGGTGATGGCGTGGGGTGGGGAGGACTTCTGTGCCCCTGGAACTGGGGAAAAAAAACAAGCTTTGAGGCACATGCACCCTCTCCCAGACCTGAAATGGCAGCAATGCACTCTGTTCTGGGTCAGAAGAAAAGCTTACATGCCTAGAAATGTGTCCGTATATTCCAACTAAAACACAACAGGTCTAATAAAAGCAGCTGCCTCTCTTCACAAACTCCACCTCGCCTGGTGTGGCTACACCAGTACTACATCAATTTCATGGCAGGTATCACAGTATCAGTATGGAGAGTGATTGCTATGGCTAGGGTAGAAATACTAGACTATGCTTTACAGGAGAAACACACAATCTTAAACATTGTGATATTGCCATAATATAGATGTACAGAGGGAAGAAAATACTTGTGCACTGTGTATTTAACCTGACACATTATAGCTCCACTATATTACCCTGTGATGTCAAACTGTAATATAGCATTAAATCAAAAACAAATAAAATCTAAGGTCTTTTTTTCTTCCCTGAGCTGTTTTGCTTTTTTAAGCTCCCTCTCCTTGAAACTCATGCCACTGATACAGCTGAAAAAACAGAAGGATCAGCTGTAAGCAACTAGATTGATCCGAAGGTTGGCAATGAAATATTGAATTAATTCTCTCCTTGGCTGTATATTTACATCTAACTCAAGCTCACAGTCACTTAAGGCTTTGATCCAAAGCCACTGGTAGCCTTATACTAGGCTTCCGGTGCCCACGCAGAATACTGAACCACTGCTGAAGGGTCCCATTTACTTCCTAGGCATGTACGTACCCAAGCCATCGCTGGCTGGCAGCATCGGCAGGAGAGTTGGGGGGTCACCCATTCTGCACTCAGCAGCTAAGCACAGCCTGGACGTTTTAATTTCTCTTTTTTTGCCCCTCATTTTTTCCAGCCAGAGTACTAGCAGGACAGGTCTGTGTGCAAATTGCGTGTTTATGCCTTTCCTGGCAGGAGAGCCAAGTTCCCCAGGATGGCCCGTCTCCCCCAGCTCCGCTCCGCTCCTCCTGGCCCATCAGAGCCACCCAGTGACCCGCCTCGGCAGTGACCTCTATCCCGCTACCGAAGAGGCTGAGCAGGTCAGGCCTCCGCTTCTCCTGGGCCTTTGCTACCACCCACAAACCAGGAGGCTGGTGTCCGATTAAGTCTTTAAACCTTGGCATCGGGCTTTTTCAAAAGGCGTCATTCTCACAGTCTCCTACCACTGCACACCTTCAGGCTAAACCTGCTGTGTTGTTGACTACATCAAACCTCCATCACCCATTTGCTACTAGGCTGAAAATCTATCTAAATGGGGATTTGACAGACAAGAAGAAAAAGAGGGAGGGAGACAGCATCGAGGATTGCACCTTCTGCTTCAACAGTCGAGAAATATTTTTGCAACGCCACCGGAACCAACTTAAGTGCTACTGAGGGAATAAATGATTTGCCGAACTTCTGTTAGTGGAGACAAGGTGTAAGACAGAAAGCACACATTTTAAATATAAAATCCTGAGTGAATTACAGAACTGGCAGTTCTTTTTTTTTTTTCTTTTCCTTTTCCACTCATCTTAACATTTTATATGAAAGACACCAAGAAATAGCATATCCCGAGTCCAAAAAGCCACCTTCCTTATAAAGAAGTATACTGAATCCCTTCTTGGAGGAAACATAGCTGCAGGTAAACATCTCTGAGCGACAGCACTGGAGAAGAGAGCATGAAGTACGCTTTTGTGAAGGACTAAGCTAAACCATTGCCTACCATCTCAGCTCCCGAGCAGATGAG
Source organism: Steatornis caripensis (assembly GCA_013398225.1). Classification (NCBI taxonomy): domain Eukaryota; kingdom Metazoa; phylum Chordata; class Aves; order Caprimulgiformes; family Steatornithidae; genus Steatornis; species Steatornis caripensis. Next base: position 533,852 of record VZSC01004252.1, read on the forward strand.
GGGTTGTGTCAGACCTGTCACCTAACAGCTACCCATGTACAATGTTTCTGAACTGACTAGTTCTAACGCTCCTTTACGCTGTGGAAGTCAGGAAAAAAGGTGAGAGAAGTTCAAAGACACAAAGCAAACATTATTTCATTCAACAGCCCATACGCAGGCTTTTTTTCCCGTTTTGATGTTAACCCACACAAAACAATGCAGCAGTTCTGTGAATATTTTAACTTTTGCTTAATGGTTCCAGTAACACAGGCCACTTTTGTCTTCCTCTGACCATTCATACCGACAGATCCGGTGTGAATAATGCCAAATACTTGAGCTCTCTTCACTGTTTGACTCCAGAGCATTAGTCTGCTGGAATGAGGACTGTCACTTAAGATTTCCAATACGTGAGAGGCACGGAACTACTGTTGCAAAATTTCAGCAATGTCTGCTTAAGATTCTTCTGACAGACGGGTGATAAGTTTTTTTAATTGATATCATTTCAAGAATACGTAGCATATATGTAGGATATGTTCAGCCTAATGAAGGGTCCACAGGGCATCACGAGTCTGTCCTCTTAGTTTCACAGCCAGGAAGGACAGAAAAGAGACTGAGACAAAGTTTCTGTAGATTGATGGATCTGTAGATACAAATTTCAACCCACCCTTCACATCTGTTCTGTACATGGAGTTTGGAGATCTCCCAGATTTTTAATCTTAGTACAGCACGACTCAAAACAAGTCTTCTAGATGAAAGTTTCACGCGACATAAGCACAGCCACCAGGCAGGTATACAGAATCATACTACTATTAAAATGCCTTGGATTTGACCAAACTACCACAACAACAAAAAAAAAAGAAATAAAACAAAACAAGCAAATTAAAAAATAAAAAAAGAGACCAGAATAATTTGGTCCCCACCTCCCTTCCTCAGCAAGAGCCTGCAAACCACACATCACACAGCTTTCTCAAGTATCCTAAGTGGATGCACTAAATGCTAGCAAAATATTAACAAACAGCATTTGTTTCCATTCTGCTAAAAGTCTATTTCTATCGAGCACTTTACAGCCAGCCGAGTAAACCCTTTTTGCTTCTGCAGGAGGACAGAGAGCAACTAGCAACCTGCTGCCGGGCAAGGCAGGGGCAGATGGCTCCAGCAGGCAGAGCACGGCTCAGCCACCGGTTCACCGTCGCTTGGCAAGAGCTCCCTGCAGCTTCTTTGAAGCGCTGCGTGTAAAGGATCCACTCCACCCAGATCTTACCGCCTTCCTCTGACACCCGACCGGTAGAAAAGAAATGGGAAGAATGGGGAAAATGGAGGGCTGGAAGCGTACTTGGGACGCAGTGGAAATAATCTTCCTCTGCAGCTAGGGAAGATAAATGATTCCTTCCCTATCCCAAATGCAATGCCAAGCAGGGAACAAATGACTCTGCCTTTGACCCTATGTCTTAGCTGTATGGTTATTACAAGTACTTGAGATGAAATCTTGCTCACAAAATTAGTCTCACTAATTTCCAAAAAGGACTAGATGCATCTAGAGTTCCCCAGGATGGGTGGTCTCCCCCAGCCTCGCTCCTCCTGGCCCACCACTGCACTTCATCTCTTTTTTTTTTTAGCACCTCCTCCCCCTTTAAATAGCAAAGGCAAACCCAGTTCAGAGTCAAGATGTATAGATGGGAACTAAGGCATTTAGTTTCCATTCCGTTATTAAAGTTTAAGATTCTTTTGCTAATTAGCACAACGTAACCTCATTCCTGCAACCCGATCTAGGAGGCCAAGTCCGGCAGCAATACCGCATGCAACGCGGTCACTGGCGATACATGCAGGTTCACTCACCTCTCAAATTACCCCCGGATGTATTGCGGGACGAATGGATTAATCAAACAACTCCCCAAACTGCAAACAATTTGGCTGTACACCCGACAGAGAAGGCACTCGGCGTGCACAAAGCCGTCTCTGCCCGTGGCTGCCTACATCCCCTTTGCTCTTTACAGAAGCCTGCTGCTGACAACCCCCTTTGAGGAGGAGGTGGAAAACCTGTCCTAAACAATCCAGTTTACAAGGGTCTGGGCCGTGCACAGCTTTGCTTTATCGGGGATACTCCAGCCTGTGCCCACCCAGCCCTGCTTCCCCAGGTAGCCGATACCCATTGCCCTCGGCTCCAAGCCCACCCTTACAACCGAAGCACAGCAAGTGCTCCGTGAGAGTGCCAAAGGGATGCTGCATTCCCCGAAACTGCTCTTGCCTCACAGAAACATGCTATTGTCAGACAGTTCATGAAATGCTATTTATAAATCAGGTGTTTTAATAAATCGTCACTCAATTAGCAGAGTCGCAAGGTCCCAGTAACACCTTCTCCTAGCGTACTTGCCACTCTCTATCTGGCGCGTTCCTTACGCCTGCCACAGGTCTGCACTGAGCATCTACCCAGCATTTACAAACAGGACCCGAGTGCGAAACATCACCCAGCTACTCCAGCTCTTTGGCACCGTTCCCTGCAAACGCCCGTTTCGTTTTTGAACACTAAAACGTGGCAAACACTCACCACCGTTTGTGTTTCATCAGAATAAAGTAAGACGACAAACTGTATGAACTGTAAGTAAGCTGATCTACTACAAACTGTTCTCCTTTGGAGAGAGGGAGAGGCACCAGGGCTTTCCTTCCAGGATCAGCGATGGTAACTGCCAGTTACTTTGCCGCTACCCAACTTCTCTTTATTCTTGTGAAACAGAAACTCCTCCTCACCAACTCTGCCGGGTACACAGGGAACATGTGAAGCCGACGAGGCTGGCGGGGAACTCCGTGACTGCGACGGGAGAGGCTTCCAGCTGCCAGGCTGGCTGCGAGCACCGGCGCTGTACCCTTGAGGCAGACCCCTTCGCTTAGCGTCAAAGAGAGAGGGAAGGAATGGCCGCGGGTCTGCTTCAAAACAGCACCGGGGAGGTTTCTGGCACGATCACTCAATTGCAGAGAAAAGTACCGGAGATAAAGCCGAGGGATGAGCAAGCCGAGGGACTCACGGGGAATTCAGTGTGAACGCCCTTACCGGTCTAAAGAGCTTTCCGAAATGCTCGGTTTTCCCCTTTTATCGTATATTCCAACTAAAACACAACAGGTCTAATAAAAGCAGCTGCCTCTCTTCACAAACTCCACCTCGCCTGGTGTGGCTACACCAGTACTACATCAATTTCATGGCAGGTATCACAGTATCAGTATGGAGAGTGATTGCTATGGCTAGGGTAGAAATACTAGACTATGCTTTACAGGAGAAACACACAATCTTAAACATTGTGATATTGCCATAATATAGATGTACAGAGGGAAGAAAATACTTGTGCACTGTGTATTTAACCTGACACATTATAGCTCCACTATATTACCCTGTGATGTCAAACTGTAATATAGCATTANCCTCCGGGCAGAAATGCTGAATCACGAAGCCGAGGACGCGGGACCGGAGCCGACGGGGCCGTGGGGCTCCCCCTGACCCACAGTCTCCTACCACTGCACACCTTCAGGCTAAACCTGCTGTGTTGTTGACTACATCAAACCTCCATCACCCATTTGCTACTAGGCTGAAAATCTATCTAAATGGGGATTTGACAGACAAGAAGAAAAAGAGGGAGGGAGACAGCATCGAGGATTGCACCTTCTGCTTCAACAGTCGAGAAATATTTTTGCAACGCCACCGGAACCAACTTAAGTGCTACTGAGGGAATAAATGATTTGCCGAACTTCTGTTAGTGGAGACAAGGTGTAAGACAGAAAGCACACATTTTAAATATAAAATCCTGAGTGAATTACAGAACTGGCAGTTCTTTTTTTTTTTTCTTTTCCTTTTCCACTCATCTTAACATTTTATATGAAAGACACCAA